>CAUYUJ010009197.1:0-35680 GCA_963575745.1 Prorocentrum cordatum
GGCCCCGCCTGAGCGAGGAGGGTAACGGAAACCCGTACTATTTACATGGTTTCGTGCCCTTCCCACCTCTCCAGGGAGGCCCTGCCTGAGCGAGGAGGGTATCCCACCCCTCCAGCAAGGAGGCCCCGCCTGACTGAGCGAGGAGGGTATCGGAAACCCATGCTATTTACATGGTTTCGTGCCCTTCCCACCCCTCCAGGGAGGCCCCGTCTGAGCGAGGAGGGTATCGGAAAACCATACTATTTACATGGTTTCGTGCCCTTCCCTCCCCTCCAAGGAGGCCCCGCCTGAGCGAGGAGGGTATCGGAAACCCATACTATTTACATGGTTTCGTGCCTTTCCCACCTCTCCATGGAGGCCCTGCCTGAGCGAGGAGGGTATCCGAAATTAATAAAGATTGCATGGTTTCGTGCTCCTCCCACCCCTCCAGGCAGGCCCCGCCTGAACGAGGAGGGTATCGGAAAACCATAGTATTTACATGGTTTCGTGCCCTTTCCCTCCCTCCAGGGAGGTCCCGCCTGAGCGAGGAGGGCATCGGAAACCCATACTATTTACATGGTTTCGTGCCCCTCCCTCCCCTCCAAGGAGGCCCCGCCTGAGCGAGGAGGGTATCGGAAACCCATGCTATTTACATGGTTTCGTGCCCCTCCCACCCCTCCAGGGAGGCCCCGCCTGAGCGAGGAGGGTATCGGAAACCCATGTTATTTACGTGGTTTCGTGCCCCTACCACCTCTCCAGGGAGGCCCCGTCTGAGCGAGGAAGGTATCGGAAACCCATACTATTTAAATGGTTTCGTGCCCCTCCCACTGACATGGGTGAAGAGGAGGGGAGAACATTACCTATCCATCCCACGTCTTACTCCTCCCACTGAGGAGGGTGAGGAGGAGGGGGAGTTCTGCGATGAGGAAGACTTCATCATGATGATGGTGCTGACGATGGTTATACTGCTGTTCACGATGACGATGACGATGGCGATAATGGTGATGGATGATGACGATGGCGATAACGGTGATTATGATGATGATGATGTTGATGATGATGACGCTGATGATGATGACGATGACGATGATGACAACGATGGCGACGACGACGAGGATGATGATGCAGATGCTGGTGATGATGACGATGGTGCTGCTGATGCTGACGTTGCTGGTGCAGTTGATGATGATGACGAATATGATGCTGATGATCATGGCGTCCACGATGATGCGGACGATGATGACGCCAAGGACGGTGATGGTGATGATGATGACGATGCTGATGATGATGATGACGATGGTGGCGACGACGATGATGATGATGACGATGACGCTGGCGATGATGATGATGCTGGTGATGCTGATGAAGATGATGTTGGTTATGAAGATGCCGATGATGCTGACGATGATGATGCTGATGTTGATACTGATGATGATGACAATGATGCTGATGATGACGACGCCGACGGGGTGACGACGATGCTGCTGATGATGCTGAGGATGACGACGATGATGCTGGTGATGATGATGACGATGATGATGATGATGCCGAGGATGAGGAGGACGAGGAGGAGCAGGACGAGGAGGAGGAGGAGGAGGAGGAGGACTCGCTTGAACGAGGAGGGTCGCGGACAGCATTACTCTTTACCAGGTTTCGTTGGCCTCCCCCCTTCCAGCGGGGACCCGCCAGAGCGAAGAGGGTATCAACAACCCGTACTAGTTACAAGGCTTCGTTTCCTGAGCACCTGTCTTCCCTCCTCCTTTCTTTCGTCTGCCCTTTCGTGCGTACTTACTCGTTCGATGAGTTTCTCCTTCGTGTTGATGTTGTCGTACCCCATGGGTCCCACGAAACTGTTAATATTTTTTATGTGGGGAACTGCGTTTGCATAATTTTACCATTGATTGGACTGCAATCGATTCCACTGGGTTTGCACTTGATTGGCTTGCAACCGATTGGATTGCAACCGCTGGGGGGGCGCACAGGGCAGCGACGAGGAGGCGGCGACGGGACGGTGACGGCGACGAGCAAGGAACCGCCAGACCGACCCTCAGGCCAAGACGACGGGCGGCGACGACGCAGCAAGGGGGGGCGACGGCAAGGACGGAAAAACCAGACCGCCCCTCAAGCCCAGACGACGACGGGCGGCGACAGGGCGGCAACGGCGAGGAGGAGAGAGCCGCCAGACCGCCCCTCAGACGACCCAGCTAATACTAGGAAAGAAGAGAGAAGGCCCCCTAAGTGCAAGCACTGTTTGGGAAATGTCAGGATGTTCAATGTCAATGATGTTTTTCATCCGGTGCCAGTGCTGGCGCCGGCGCCGGTGCCGGTGCCGGTGCCAGGGCTGGTGCCGGTGCCTCTTGAGGGCCTCTCGGGGGCGAGGGCTCGAAATGCCCGTTCGGGTTCACCGCTTGGGCCACCTCTCAATCCTAAGCCCTTCTATTCCTCACCGTTCCTCCGCTCCCCTTCCACGCCTTCCGCACCTCCTCCACAATCCTCCCACCACCCCCCTCCTGGCTCCTCACATCCTTCCCCACGTATTCGCACTCCTCCCAACTCATCTGCATTCCTCCGAGTCCTCGCTTATCCTCACTCTCTCCGCTCTTCCGCGATCCCCCGCACTCCGCCTCATTTTTCCGCTTTCTTCCGCGCTCGCTCTACCACCCCATGGTTCATCAACAACCCAGTGCACGCCGCGCGCCCCCTCCCATTCCTGTTCACGGCTCCTCTTCCACACTCCCTTGGTCTTCTCCGCGTTTTTTCCCCCGACGATTCCGCAGTCTCCGCGCTCCCCCTAGATCTCTCGTGTGATTCCAAAGCGTTTCGCTTTGTGATTCTCCTCAACTCCCCCCAATTCGCCCGTTTATCATGCTCATTGTTTCTGCACTCCTTCCAACTCCGCTGAATTCCAATCCCATCCTCCACGTTATTCCACATTCTCCTGTCCCGACTCCCCCTCGTATGCTGTGTCTATTTTTGCCACACCGTGTCTATTTGTTTCGGGCTCCTTTTGCGCGTATGTTCGTCGCGTGACTATTCGTGTCTAGTCATGTCTACTCGTGTCTATATATGAGCCGTGTCTATTATCGTGTCTATTTATGACGTTCGTGTCTATGTTTGATCCACTTTCGTGTCTATTTTCCATGAATTCGTGTCTATTTCAGAGAAGTGTCTATTCGTGACTATTTTCTTATACAAAACCATATGTTTCACATTGCGCGCAGCGCGAATTTATAGACACGAATAGAAATAGAAACTGTGAAACAATATCACGCAAAACGAAAGCGAAAATAGACACCCCGTCTTGTAGGCTAGGGGTTGCGGGTGCGGGTGCCAGTGCCGGTGCTGGAGCCGGCGACGGCGACGGCGCTGGTGCCCGTGCCGGTGCCGGTGCCAAGGCGCCGCTGGCGCAGGCGCCGGTGCCGGTGCCGCCCCGACCATCCAAACCTTTTGAATATTAGAGATACTTCAAAATAATGAAGTGTTAATCAAAATTGCAAGTTGTTTTTGAAGTAAAACTTGATATTTACAAGAAAATCTGGTAATTATACCTTCAAAACATGGAAACGACTTCAAAAAAATAGAGAAAACCTTTAAGAGATAACGTTTTCTGCAAAACCAATAGAGAACCCTAAAATGCAGTTGTCTTGTTCTATACAGAGTTAAACGTGTGTTGGCAAGCGGACTTGTATACCCTTTGTCACTGTGCCATGTCGTGTTGCGTCAGACTAACGAGGTGCGGAGGCATTTGGCAGTGATCGCTGCTCTCCACTAACCCCCCCTTCTGTGACGTGGTTTGCGATCGGAGATGGGAGAGCTTGGTTCTGGAGTAAGTGGAGTTATCTTCGATTCATTATTCGATCCCTTCCTGGTTGTGGACCCCACGTCGGCGCGGGATGCGAAGATAATCGCGATTCGCGTGTGGCTTTCTCGCGATGGCCCGTGCTCCTGTCGGCGCGGCAGTGTTTGGGGGAACCACCACTATCATCATCATCATCATCATCATCATCATCATCATCATCATCATCATCATCATCATCATCATCATCATCATCATCATCATCATCTCAATCACCATTACTATTAACGTTACCGTCGCCGTCACCGCCGCCACAACCATAGCCATTTCTGGCCAAATGGGTACGGCAACCAGAACGCCAGGATGTGATCTGAGCAACTCCGACGCACAAGCATGTTTCGATTTGATTAAGCTTTCTGAGTGTACGCCACAAGGGTTGTGGAAAGTTGCCCGTATTACATCAGCTGGCCATACTTCAGATTGGGCTGCTATCAACTCTGCGTGGCAAGTGTTGAACCGTATTCTTGAAGTATCTCATGGGTTGATTCCTCACCAGCATTCGTTTCAGATCCAATTTCAAGAGTGGCTTGGGAAGAATAACATGACATGGACTCCAACCGAGCGTGACCGCTGCATCCTTCGTGTGCGGACGATGTTGCAAAGCCTGCTGGACAGGAAGAGGCGACAACTAGGTGCCCCGAAGCGTTTCCCACAACTCGAAGTTCTCATTAACCAGCTCAAGGTTGCGAAGCTCGAGGGTGCAGTCTCTGGTTCCGATGGTGCGGTGGCTCCTCCAGCATCCGCGCCTTCTCCTCGGAGGCGCTTACGGTCTAAGCAAGATGTCGTGGTCGAAGTGCCCATCACCCCGAAGGAGATTGTCACCGTGGACGTCAGTGACACCGAGGCTAGCGGAGATGTCAATGTCGAGGACTTGCATGAGTTGCTCTTCGACAAGCAGGGCCCCATCACATCGACAAGTTCATCGACAGGCCCTTTGACTGCAGCGAGTTTGGCTGCGCTGGCCGCTGCTCCCCCGACAGGCCCATCGCCATCAGAGTACGCGGCAGTCACCCAGGCAGCGAAAGACAAGAAAGGCAAGAAACGCACAGCAACTGAGCCTGCTCACGTGGATGGCGAGGCGGCTGACGACCAGGCTGGCGCTCTACCAACGGCCAAGCCCAAGGCCATGAAATCCAAGGATAAAGTCAAGAAGGGGCCTCAGACGGCCTCGGATTCAGCATCGAAGGTCGATCCGATCGTTCCGTACCTCACAATGCAGGGTAGCAAAGCAGTGGTCGGCAACAAAGTATACTCCGCTGCGCACAGTTTGATGAAGAAGTATCGTTTAAGTCAGGGTGCTTCGATGGATGATGCCCTATCTTCCGCCCGCAAGTATGCTCAGAAATGCAGAGTTCGCTGGTCTTCAGTTTGGAAGCCTTCCGACAAGTAGGCGCAGAGTGCGGCGTAGGAGTTGAACCATCATCGCCATCTCCTCCTCATCCTCCTCCTCCTCTGGCATCGCGCTTGTGTCCTGGGGCTGTTTAGGGAATGGCTCTCTAAGGCGCCCTCTAGGATGGGGCCCCTGTGGGGGCTCTCTCAGGTCATCTAGGGCGGGGTTCTGTGAGGTCCTCTACGGTGCTCCTCAGGTCCTCCACGGTGCTCTGAGGTCTCTATGGGGGGCTCTGAGGTCCACTACGGTGCTCTGAGGTCTCTGCGGGGGCCCACTCAGGTCCTTAACGACGGGGCTCCTGGCATGATGTTATGGTGCTATGCGGTCTCATGGCGATGTGGATGATGATTGGTTGTTGCAGTCTCTGCGGAGTCATGGCAATGCTGATTGTAGTTTGCATCTTCTTTGCGGGCTGGTTGCATGCTCAGGTGGAGGAGGAGGAGGAGGAGGAGGAGGAGGAAGGGGAGGCGGAGAAGGAGGTCGCTGATAATGCGCAACATGATTATAATCTCTTTGAAACATGTTGGGCGTGGAGGTGGAGAAGGAGGGGGAGGAGGAGGAGGAGGAGGAGGAGGAGGAGGAGGGGGAGGAGGACGAGGATGAGGACGCGAAAAAACCGTCGACGGTTTTTGTCGCGTGACCCTAACAGGGCGTTCGACCACAAGAAAAAAACAATACATTGCTGTTGCGCTGAGTTCCTAATGTCTGTACGTTCACGAGGTTGATTGCGCCCATACTTATAGCAGAGTTGCATCCTACCTTACTCACGCATTACATTACATATCTAAACAAACAAAAAACAAACCACTAACAACACTAACCAACTTACATCAACATGCGCATTCGTATCCCCCTAAACCAATGCCGATTTGGTTTCAACAAAACAGTCCGCGTAGCCATATTTTGGCTCAAGCCAGCCAGACGTTCTCACGACTCACGTCGCGTTTATGGCCGACACTTTTCAGCCTTTCAGCGGCGTGGGCATGCGCCTCGGAGTTGCTGGTGATGTGATCGCACCGCCTAGACAAGCGACACGGGCCGATGCTGAGCAGGACGAGCGTGGTTGGGTCCCAGCTCCTACGATCAACGTCGAAGAAGACTCTGAAGGTGATAATGCCCCACTAGCGACAGCAGGGGCATCGGCGCCAGCGGCGTCGGCACCACCAGGATCGATATCCTACTACCTGGAGAAGTCCAACGACATCCTGGGGTACATCGGGGAAATTCGTTTCATGAACATCGTCTGCAAGGCTGCCATCGAGAAGATCAGTGACCACAAATGGAACAGGGCGCTCAAGGACGAAGCGACGCTGCTGCACGGCGAGATGGAGAGCTTCTTCGTTGACATCTACAAGGAGGCGTGGAACGAGGATAACGTCGATGACTATGTCCACTTCGCGAAGGACAGCGCGGAGAACTTCGGGAAGAAGCTGCTCGGCATCAAGGCGCACGTCAACTTGGAGGACCGTGCTGGGGATTCGGACAAGGGGGAGGAGGAGTTCGACCCGAGGGACGTGTTCTCGAAGATCGAGAAGGCGACGACGGAGAAACATTCGAAGCCCGTGGGGAAGAGGCCTGCTGCGAAGGAGACGGCTCCACGATCTTCAGCTTCGGCTGCAGGTGGGCTCGACATCGAGAAGGAGCTCGATTCTGTGCTCGCGCCCAAGGCGGCTCCTGGTGGCAAGCGTGGTCGGCCCAGTAAGGACAACACGGACTCGAAGGCCAAAAAGGAGAAGAAGGGCAAGAAGGCCAAGAAGGCCACGATCGATGACGGTTCTGATTGATCCCGTGGCTGCCTGCCCACTCACTCGCGCACGCCAGAGCTTCTTTCTGATCCCGTGGCTCGGCTGCCGCACGTTCACTCACTCGCGGACGCGAGAGATGCTGCCCGTCAGTGCGCCTGACACAGCTTGTGCCCCGTAGAGCGAGACAGGGAAAGTGAGAGAGAGAGAGATAGAGAAACACAAACAAAACAAATAAAACAGACCGAGTGAAAACGCAGAAACCATGGACAGTTACTCCTCCTCCTCCGTTTCCTCCGTCTCCTCTCCTCTGGAGTCAGTTGGCTCGGCTCGTCTCTTCCCCCTCATCCTGCTCTTCTCTCCACTCCGTGGATAGTTGCTCATCCTCCTCCTCATCTCGTCTCGTCTCTTACCCCTTCACCTCTTCCTCCTCCTCTCCGTCGGCCCACGACGGCCTGACAAAGCGGCCCAAGACGGCAGGGCCCCAAGTCATCTCGGGATCAGGTCGACGACGCAATTGAAGAGTGATTGAAGAATAGCTACTCTTCAATTTACTCTTCGATCAATTGTGGTCGTTCTGTGCATGGATCTTCTTTGGGCGCACCTCCAACGTTCTGACGATGGCCCAAGACGGCTTGGCATCGCGGCCAATATGGTCCTGCATAGCGTCCTAGATGGTCCAACACGCCCTCCAAAGCAGCCTAGCGTAACCAATGTTGCCCCAAGACGGCCCGAGATGGATCCAAGACGGCCCTTGGTTGCCCCCAATAGGCAGCAACAACCAAACATGGGCAAGGAACAACGAAGGATGATGCTAGGTAACTCTGGGTGTGAAGCGCGCATCTGGAATTGAAGAGTAAATTGAAGAATAGCTACTCTTCGATCACTCTTCAATCTATTCTTCAACCAGGTTTTTCATGTATATATATATATGGTTTTATAACATTGAAGAGTAGATTGAAGAGTAATTGAAGAGTAGCTATTCTTCAATTTACTCTTCAATTGTTTGTGGTCCTTCTGTCCTCCGAGTGCGCTTCTGGCGTTCTGGGGTGTCTCTGAATCACTGGGCGGTCCCTGAGCCACTCAGTGTCCCATCAGTGTCTCATTGTTCCTTAGCCATTTTGCCTCAAGCATTTTTGCGAGAGGTCTCGAAGGAGATCGGTCGGGGTCCACATGGGGCCGAAGCACGCCGCTGCTAAACTTTCCGAGCTCAGCCTGACCCAGGAGGAGATAGAGTCGGCCAAGAAGATCCTGGCTGCCGCCGATCAAAAGAAACTCAACTCCATCAAGCAAGGGGTGAAATCGTTCCTGGCAGCAAATCCAGATAGCAACCTGAACAAGTCGAATCGCTACGACAACCAGTTCTTGCTGGCCTTCCTCGCGCACCAGTCAAGGTGCAGCGAGGCTACCAAACGTACAAGTTCGAAAAAGGAGATCGCGTCGAGCAAGGTGAAGAACGCCGACATCTACAGGATGTCCGTGAAGGAGATGGACGACAAGCTGGGCGTGGAAACGGCTACTCTCTGGCGCAGCGTATTGAAGGGCCTCCCCGACCTGCTGACGGGGCGAACGGATCCGCAGTTCCTCGAGTACGCTGCCCCACAGAACTGGGAGAGGATGAGCGAATCCGAGCTGGCCACCTTCCTCATCGAAGCCAATGGCGAGGCTACGAAAGAGGACATCTCGGCAGCCCTTGCCTTTGACGGGCCTGACATGCAGTTGGCGGGCATGGTCTCCAGCAGCAGCGGGGTGAACCCAGTGACGGTCAAGGCGGAGGCAGTCGAGAGCCAGGAGGAGACCGACAAGAAGCACCTTGCCTTGAAAGTTGCTGAGACCGAGGCGAAGTTGCCAGAGCTCGTGCGAGAATTTCAAGACATTCTCTTGGATATGAAGGTGGTGCAGGCGAAGGCTGCCAGTAAGGATGATCCGTATCATGAAGCTTTTCGCGCTGACCTGGCGGCCCACTGCAAGAAAGTGAAGACCACGAAGGACGTGCTGGAGAAGATGGCCACCCATGAGGCGAACCCGACTCAGATCCCGAAGCTCCTGAGGGCAATCGACGATCTCCGTGCCAAGAACCTTCAGCTCGTGGAGTTCGCCACCAAGAACGGCTACAAGGAGGAGAAGACGACCAACAAGCGCAGGAAGAAAAAGGAGAGTGCCTAAGACACGCCAGCATGGGGGCGGCGTCGCCGTCGAGATCTTCTCGACGCTGGCACTGGGGCGATGCCACCAGAGCTGACTGTGCAGCTCTGCCGCAGAGCACAAAACGAGACACGAGCGCCTCAGCGCCCAGTGAAAAAAAACAGCTGAGCCCGTCTGATGTCTGGATAACAAGCCAAACAGGAAGGGCCCGAGGAAGGGCTCCCAAGAGCCCGAGGAAGGGCCCGAGGATGGGCCTCCAAGGGCCTCCAAAGGGGCCTCCAAGGGAGGGAGGGAGGAGGAGGAGGAGGAGGAGGAGGAGGACCATACACTATGATATGCACACGACATACAGCCTTAAAAGTAATACATATGCACATTGTTTGGAATACACAAATCAAGGGATACACATGATCAAACTCAGTTATCGAGGGCATGATATCGAGGGCTTGGGGTACACATGATCAAACACGGATGTCGAAGGCATGGTATCGAGGGTTTGGGGTACACATGATCAAAAACGGATGTCGAGAACATGGTATTGAGGGTTTGGGGTACACATGATCAAAAACGGATGTCGAGGGTGTGGCATCGAGGGTTTGGGGTACACATGATCAATCACAGATGTCCAAGGAGACCCCATCCCAGGCCCGATGTCTCATGTGCAGGTTCTCTCTAGGCTGTTTGGGGTCTGCTGTGGCCACGGTGTTCTCCCAATGTCCCACGATTGATATCCGTGGCCAATTTGGGCTCAAACTCGCGAGCTAAGTTCTATGTACGTGTACTTCACATCAACGTAGTAGATGAGAGGTGGGGTCAAGCAAAGGCTGGCCCAGGCCGGAGAGAATGATCTGGAATCGCAATCTCGGGCTGAGGAGGCCAGAGATCAGGCCCAGAAAAAACGTCGGGGGGGAACGCGCCAGAGACTGGACCACAACGACGATCACGATGGGCCTCCTGATACGGACCCTCGGCAAGGGCAACTGTTTCGAGCTTTAAAAAGGGATTGGGGCAGTGGCGTATTATCATCTTCTCGGGTTCAAGAATACGCTAGTGGAGCCAGGGCTCAGGGCGCTTCAGGATTAGACAAGCTTGCAGATATTGGATGTGCTGGAAGATATCAAGGCAACCTGTATCGCGATATCAAGGCTGCTCTTGGCTGGCCAACTGGCTGTCCACCAATAAGTTATATCAAGATCCCGACGAAGCGGGGTCCAGCATGTCCCCACCCTGTATTGTGGCCGCATGTTTTTGCACAGCACCTCTTTAAAGATCGTCTCGAGTTATTTCAGGGTCGCCTTTGTGGGCCAGTTGGAGCGTGCACTCACTTCTGGCAGAGCATTTCCGATTCCGCGTTTATGAAAAGACAACCCTGTCTACCACCAGATATTTGGCAATATACCATACCTATTGGATTTCATGCCGACGGAGGCGGATTTAATAAGTATGACTCTCTATTCGGGCTATCATGGAATAGCTTGGTTGCTGCATCATCATCTGTACAATCTCGGTTCTTGTTTACTGGCATTCGGAAGTCAGATATGACCGAAGAAACTTTGGACGTGCTGCTGCAGGCGTTCAGTTGGAGCGTCAACGTGTTGCTTTCAGGCGAGACCCCGCATGTAGATTGGCAGCAAAACGAATTGATGGGAGGTGGGCTCCCGCTGGCAGGAGGCTGGAGGGCGCAGGTCGTTCAAGTCAGGGGCGACTGGCAATTCTTTTGTCAGGCGTTTGGTTTCGCGCAGTGGAATGCTTCAGAATCGATGTGTCCATTTTGCAAGGCGTCCAATCTTCATCAAGATCGATTGTGGTATGATGTAAGTAATAGTGCTGGATGGCGAGACACACTTTGGACTCACGAGCTGTATCTTGCTGATGCTATATCGAGCGGGAAAGTTGTTCCCGCGTCTTTCGTGGGCAAGGACTCATCGGTCTGAGATTGGAGAATGTGATGGTTGACGTTCTCCACACGTTGGATTTGGGTTTGACTGCGGTGATAGTCGGCAGCGTCATGTTCACACTCGCGTGCATTCGGAAACGGTTGGGCGGTTCCACTTATGATCAAGGGGCAAACAATCTTTCGTGCCATTTGAAAGAGTGGTATAAGACCACTAAATGCACTTCCCGCATCAAAGGAACCCTGAGTCTCAACCGTTTGAGAAGCGACAAGGGCTGGGCTGTGCTGAAGGCCCACGGTGCTGCTACACGGCATTTAGTTGATTATTCCTTATTATTGTTACAGGATTTCGGATATTTTGGTCATGGCCATTGGGGCTACCATGATCAGTTGGCGACGGGTGTATGCCAGCTGTTGGAACGGTTCTACGTCACTCTTGGTTCCGAAAGTAGTTTCCTCTCTTCAGAGGCAAAGGCCGAACTTCCAGTTCTTGGGGATCAGCTCGCAAGCATGTTCTCTAATTTAGCGAAATGGAGCCACGACAATGGGTATCGCACCTGGAAGTTGAAGCCCAAGCTTCACCTGTTTCAGCATCTCATTCTTCAGGCGCTGGCGTTCGGAAGCCCGTCTTGCTGGTCTACATATATGGACGAAGATTTGGTGGGCAGGCTGATTCGCATAGCACATAGTGTGCACCCGACGACCATCGCGGAGTCCATGGTGTGCAAGTGGGCCCACTGTGTGTTCGACGATCTGTTGTTGGATTTGGACGCCTGCACGCACGGCTAGAAAAACGTATTCCAACAGGCCTGCGGCCCATCCCGCATATGTATCCAACTTGCTTGCGGCGAGGAAGGACCTCCAAGGGCCCCTAGGACAGCCACCAAGGGCCTCCAAGGGGCCACCCCGCGCAGGGCCACCAAGGGCCTCCAAGGGGCCTCCAAGGGCCCGAGGAAGGGCCACCGAGGGCCTCCAAGGGGGTCTCCAACAGAGGGAGGGAGGAGGAGGAGGAGGAGGAGGAGGAGGAGGAGGAACAACATACATTATAGTGTACATGTCATTTATATATGTGTATATATACATATATATGTATTCACAACTATACGTACATATATATATATATATATATATATATATATATATGGTATGTACACTAAGCTGTATGTTGTGCACATATGATATGTACACAACATACAGTTTTAAAGGTAATACATCTAAAATGCATTCGATATCCCGCAACACCTTTACATTATAACGCGACTTTATAATAATGCATGATGATGATGGTCGGGGCGGTGCCCGTGCCGGTGCCGGTGCTGGTGCGGTGCGGGTGCCAATGCCGGCCGGTGCTGGTGCCGGTGCCGGTGCCGGTGCCGGTGCCGGTGCCGGTGCCGGTGCCGGTGCTGGTGCCGGTGCTGGTGCCAGTGCCGGTGCCAGTGCCAGTGCCAGTGCCGGTGCCAGTGCCGGCGCCGGCGCCAGTGCCGGTGCCGGTGCTGGTGCCGGTGCCGCACCAGTGCCGGTGCCGGTGCCGGTGCTGGCGCCGCGCTGCAGGTGCCGGCGCCGGTGCCGGTGGGCGAGAATCGTTCTATAGTGGCACGCGCGCGGGGGCGGGCGCGGGCCTTTTTCCGCTCCAAACCACGAATAGCTGCAGACAGCCAAGCATGTGTCTGCGCATGTGGTTATATGTACATCGACGGCGGCAGGGAGCGCATGGCAACGACCCCCCCCCGCGGCGGCCTGGCCGCAGCGCCGGCCAGGGCCGACGTTCTACCATCGGGACTCTTCGTTCCCGACAGCGTCGGATTACAGCGCGCGCGGGCGCGAGGCTCTCACAGCCGCCAGCAGCCCGCAGGTCAAGTGGCATTGATCACACGGCCACTTGCCTGTGATAGCAGGTATTGATGGAGGGGCGAAGCCCCCGCAGCCTCGAGCCCTTCCACATGCGCTTCTGTCGCAATCTTTTGCGATAAGCTAGGCGCGCATGCGCCGGCACAGCCTCCAGAACGCCATTGGCGTTAGGCGTCCGTTGCTTACCAGCGCCATCCACTGTCGCGGCGCCACAGGTCCCGGTCGTCATTGCGGCGATCGGACCAATTGCCGTAGTCGCCCTTCCCGTGGTCTTTTCCCGGACCTTTGCTCCAGCCCCGGCTGGGGGTGCCCCTCCACGCACTCCAAGCGTTGTCAGTAGGGGTTCGGCTATGCCCCCTGGCCCAGGGGCGGCGCTGCTCCTCGGGAAGCTGCTGGGAGGTCGACGATGCCGCGCCGCCAGATTCAGCTTGGCGGTAATCCCTGCACAGGCACGGGCGGACAGCGGGCGGTGAGGCCGTGCGATCACTCCATGGCTCTCTCGGTCGTTTCCCGCCCATGCCTTTGCCTGTAGCATCCGGAAGGGGGGGGGCGGCGCCGCTAGACGCACTGCCCCTGCCAGCCTCGTTCTGCGGAAATGCAGCCGCTTGCGTCGGCGTCACTCTTGCGGGTGGCGACGCCGAAGGGCTATGCAAGCGGCCGCTTTCTGCTGATTGACCGCGCAGCCCGTGCGGTGGTCGCCGCGGGCTGGCGAGTCCGAGCCCCTCGTGCCATTGGCACGCGTGAGGGGCGACGCTCGTCATCCGAGTCATGGGGCGGTGGCGCTCCGAGCTGCGCCCGCGCCTGTAGTGCGCAGACAGCAGCTTCATACTTCATGCACGTGCAGCACCCATCTCTCAGTCGCCGAATGACTGAGCGTGTCGACTGTGAACTGTTGACCTCGGAATTGTGCGTCTGACTGAGACTGTAGCACGCATTGCATGCAAGCCTCAATGTCAGGTGCGTCATCTGCCATGTTCGGCAAGTCCTGCCGATTCATATATATATATATATGTATGTCCTTGTGAACTAGCTCGACGAGCGCGGGATGCGACTTAACAATGTCGAGCTCCCGAGAGAGTGTCAAGGAACCTGTCCACTTCTTCGCGGTGAACGCGTTTGGCATCATTACTTGCGTGATCCATGTCGACCAGTGTCCATTGGAAATCCTTCGAGACTTCGATGGTAGCCCTGTACGCTTGGTCAGCCAGCCATGTCTCATTTGCATCACCTAGGTCGGGGTCATAGGCACAGAGCCGTGGCGGGTCACTCCACACAGTCCATCTAGCTGTGCTTCACATGACGCCCATGTGTCCGCCTTGTGGTGAGTGGGAGAGATGTTAAATGTGTCGAAGAACGACACTACCTCATAGGCTGCCTGTCTGATACGGTACTGGTTGACTTTGCTCGTCACGTCGTCCTGGTATGTGCTCTGGCTCTTGCCGGGTGTGCGTGGTCCCGTTCGCCTTCGCATTGCGCGGCCCCTGCACGCCCTCGGCGCATCTGCGGACCGAATCCTACGCTGGCTGTTGGAGCGCGGGCACGGCTACCCTGGGCACGCGATTTTGGTCTAAAGGAGGGAACCCGGGGTGGGCGCGCGTCTCGGCGGCAAACAGCCTTGTTCCCTCCATCTTCTGGGGCGGCCAACTCTTCTCTTGGTCTCCAAAACTCCTCGATTTCAGCTTCAATCACATTCAAGAGACTGTCGAGGCGCTCCGGTTGATAATCTTCGTTCTGGCGACACCATTGGCGCCATCCTACGGAAGGCTCTGTGAGACCCATGGCATCACGGTCCATTGTGTCCCAGCCAAAGATGTTCAGTCTTCCCATGTCTGTACCATAGTCCGTCTTGTCTATGCGCTGGGTCAGATATGCCCACCACTTCCATGGCGGGCAGATAGCATATTGTCCAGCTGGCGGGCAGAGATTGTATGCCTGATACGACATTCATCGGTGTGCCAGCTTGCGTGCCTTGATCTCTCGCGCCTTGTTGCCATGGGCAGGGCGTTTGTCATTTGGCGATGCTGGAACCCATGCGAACACCGAGCTTTCGGCGGACAGAGTTGCTGTCTTGCCCGCCATAGCGGCATAGTATCGCGTGATGGCCCCGTTGTAGGCATCCTGTCTCCATCCCTCGCGGTAGCGCGCCTGTGTGCGATCAGGATTCTTAACAACTGCTGCCCTGGACAGTGTCCGGCCGTCATTACGTGTATGGTACGGGCCTGGATTCCCTCGGCCTCTGAGGAACCCTGCGGCTCTCCAGCCAATCGCTGGTTTCATCTTGTCTCCAGATATCATTGATGCCTCGTATATAATCCCTTCACGGCAAACAACACATCCTATCATGCCACACCTCGACTTGTGCCTCATGTGGCACACTAGGCATAAATCGTCCTCCCAGCCTGGTGCTTGCTGAACTTCAGCAGCGAGCTCTGCGTCGAAAGGACTAACATTGTGTCCTGCTCGGATCTGCTGCCTTGACTCCAGCGCGTCGATGCACCAGGTCTTGGCGCGGGTGACGGTTTGAACCATTGTTAGCCGTCTGTCATAGGTGACGTGCCATGACAGCTTGTTGCCAGGCGATCCGGAAAACGTCAAGATCTGCAAAATGTTGTCCCACAACAGGACACTGTCCGTAAAGATTTGGCCCTTTGGCAGAAGCGAAGTTTTTGCCGTTGAAGTCCTTCAAATGTACGTCAAATACCGATCGCTTAGTCCGACCTAGGAAATCTTTAGAAGCCCCATCCTGATGAAGGAAGGTCGGGACTCTATCGTCGCTTTCCTGGCGGACGCGTCGTTCGTCTCTTTCTACTAACTGTTTGGCTTCCGAGAAGCTACACGGGGCCTGTATTTCCCCGGGCGTCAGCGCGTCAAGATCATGGATCTCATGCGCGTTCGGGGACATTGCCACCGTGTATGATACAGTGCCATACTGCCTGGTGCCCGTCGTCACGTCATAGAGCGGGGCTATCCTCCCGGCCTGACTGTTTCGTACGGCAGCGTCAGTCATCGGAATCAGCAGTGCACCGTGCTTCTCGCTCATGCCAGGATCGTATCTGACGTTTCTGCGGTATGGGCTCACGGTTCTTAGCGAATCAAAATACACGGCCCTGATCAGGAGAGGTCGTGTTGTCGGAGTTATATATAACCTCTCCACATCACTTCCCTGGGACTAGTCAGTGTCTCCGTCGATTTCGGAGGCTCCAAACCCTCTCTTCGTGATCTCGTAGAAGCTCGAGTCCCAATCCATTGGACGGGAAGTGGGGCCTTCGTGAGCCGCATTTATCTCTACTCCCAGCATCTGCACTTCGCGCGGTGAACGCGTCGCGACCGCATGCATAAACTGGGCCCACGGGCGAACGTAGCCGGCATCAGTGAGCACCTTTTATCAGCACGTCCCCTTCCACCCATCCTCCTGAGCTCAGCACATGGGCGGAACTGTGTCGAAGGAGATGAAGAGTGAGCTTTGCAAGACGGAATGCTTAACCGCGGCCTAGCCCGCTCGCTATAGCATACAGCTTCGGGCGTAAGTGTGGATACATCGGCATCAGAGCAGTCTGATCCAGGCAAACTGCGGCTCTCTATTGCGTTGTACCGAGCACGCAAATATCTGTTTACCTTGGCGCGCTCGGCTTGTGGCAGGTGCCTGATGTAAACCAACACCGGGTCGGCCACGAAGTCCGCATAGGCGGATAGCCGGTCACTTATTATCACCCGGGCCATGCGCTGGCTAGGGAGCACTGGCCCATTGTTGTGTAACTCATCTTTCAGTTGCGCTTTTTCAGGGTTTAGCGCAGAAATTTTGTTCTGGCGGTACCCTGGCGACGCAAGAAGAGGGATTCTTTCGCCATTGGCGAGTAACCCCTCGGGTCAGCTCTTCGCGTTCTAGTCCGATCTGGGCTAACTCATCTATATCCTCGTGCGTCGGCCACAGTGCCATCATATCCTCTTCTGATAACTGCTTCTCCTTGGGAAGCGGCAGGTTACCGTCGATGAGGAATAATGTTAACCGAATGGCGTTCCCTCATCTGGATCATACGGACGAGTCTGCGGGTCGATCTGTAGTGCGGCAACAAGCACCAGTCCGGTTGCTTCCGCGCTCTCTTCTTCCTTGTCAGATACCTCTTCGACATCGTCGGTACGCAGACCTTCTTGGTGGGCTGCAACGCCCAGCTCTATCTCCTCTCCATCTTCAGACGAGGATTCGTCGGACTCGTCGACAGTCACGGCCATGATCTGCGTCCTGCACCACTTTTCGTACTCCGTCTTCTTATACTCTATTATTTCTGTTTTGCCCCTCTTGTGATGAGCATCCGCCCATCTGCTGTACGTCCGGCACCTAGGCGCGCATCGATCCAGGTGTATGGCTGTCGGGGGCAACTCCATGCATCCGCAGCACCTTCGCACCAGGGGAAGCTTCGAGCCCTAGGTTGCTACCATCCTGGTCGCTCTGAAGCACCGAATTTTCGAGCATATGTAGATCTGTTCGATGCGGGAGGCAGTCTGAGATGTGGTGACGTAGACGTTCCTCATTCTCGCAAGCTTCTCGCCCGACATCGTCGGAGGCTGATGTTCCGGGGCTCCGATCCTCGGATCTGCGGGCTGCGTGGGTGGCATCCCGTGGGGGTTTTCGACGCGTGGCTGTTTGCGATCAACCGTGCACGACCGCTTGATGCCAGCATGCCCGATATGACCCCAGCCTGAGGGGCGACCGCGCGACCGCGCCTCTCGCCACGCAATCGCCGCTTCCTGTACTGCATCATGGCCTACCTACCTCCCCGCCTGACTTGGCTAATTGACCTGCGCTGCCCACGGCGCTCGGTTCTGCCAAGGACATCGTCCGGAGTTGGGCGATCGGCCTCTTCCGGAGCTTTCCCATCTCTTTTCTCGCTTCGAAAGGCCATCCAATCGCTCACTGAAATCCTTGGCGTAGACATATCCACCTCCATTGTCCCTAGACTCGGGCGTTCAAGCGGCGTAGCGAAATCCCGTTGGCCATCGGCCACTGGGATCGGCTTGTCGAACTGTTCAGTAATCAGGTCTTCCGAATACAGAAAGCGGTAATTCCAGCTCCCAAGGTCTAAGTTCCCCACATGCTTCTTTCTGATCTGCTGGAGCTCCTCAAGAATCTCTCTCTGAGTTGTCGTATAGTAGCGACTCTGTATTTCTCTTTCCACGTTTCCAATGTTTATTGGTCTGATGGGCTTCTCAGCTTCTAGCAAGTCTCGAATCATGTCGTTGATTTGCGACATCGTCACGCCTTGCTCCAAGTCAGGAGCGGGATCTACCATCGCCTTGACATATACCTCAAATCGGCGTGAATATTCCGAGTTGAGGACCCATGCCTGTTGCTGATTTGCTGGCATGGTGTCAAACAATACAGCCGCAACGACTGCTTGACAATCATCTCTGGCGCACTGCACACGCATTGTTGTCGCCCCTTTGATTCCGAATCGACCGGCCGAAAACCTCCTCGATAAGCCGGCGGGGAAGCGAGCTTGAAGTCCACGGTAACGATGTTGCCATCATCCCAGAGCTCCGCACCGTGGCTGTAACTCTGGTGGAGGTGATGGATCGACTCGCTTTCATGGAAAGCATATATGCCCTCGGCGGGAGCTCTATATTTTACGTTCTTCATGTCCGTTTTCGCCCTCATACTCCACTTTGCCCGAGAAGGGAGAAATGCACCGACGTTCAGAATCGCGTAGAGCTTGCGAACGTCAGTGGCGCGTGAGTAGGATTCCCATTTTTCTACCTCTATAAGGTCATTGACCCAATCAGGCAGTCGGAAGGGAATTTCCAGCACCGCGCAGGATTCCTCCTCAGTGCACTTCACCATACTCCAGTTGAACAACGCAGAGCACGAGACGCATCTTCTTCGCCACCCAATCTCGAGCAGCGACCCGTCCCTTCGACGTTATATACCACTCATCAGCGTCGAAAAACGATTCGACAAGGTAGAATTCTTCTCTCATATTTTCGGACTCACGCGGTACAAGCATCAGTTCATAGTCAACGACCTGAGTACGATCGAATATCGTCCCGATCGGGAGGCAGAGTATCCGATCCGTCTTTTTTGCCGACCACCACTGCCTTCTGGCCCTCCTCGCACGCGTTGAAGAAGTCGGGGCAGCGTCGGGGCATTGGACCCTAACCTGCCCGAAAACACAGACTATGTGTTCCTCTCGAGTCTCTATGGTCGAATGTTGCAGGACGCCCTGGATAATTCTATCCCACAGAGGCTTGCCAACAGTGCCCGGACTGTCAGACGCTGCTGCTGCAGCAGCGGACGCTTTTGCTGTGCTCACCTTCGGCGCAGCCTTCTTGCGCGTCTGCGCCGTGAACAACATTGTCGTCCCATTCTCGATCGCTTCGATCACTTTTTTCATACCTTCGTCAGTCGGTAGCACTTCCGTATGAGATCCAGCTTCTATCTCCATCCCGTAGATATCTACATTGTCGTTGAACGGCACCGTAGTATGTCGCCTATCCGCCCACGCCGGCCTGTCGTCATGGTGCTCTTCCAGCCATGATATGAACTCCTTAGAATTGACGCACGCCGAATCGGACGGCAAGTACTGAGGAGCTCCCACATCACCGAACGGGAATATCTGGCCCACCTGGCATTTCGCGAATCGCCCCTGAGTAGATATTACATATTTTATCATGGGTACTTCCACGCCTGGGGGCCTAGGCATCGGCGCATTGGCCGGCGATGGCGGCGCCATTGGCGGCGGCGGCGGCGGCGGGGCAGTTGGCGCCCCAGCGCCTTGCGACCGTTCAACTTCATCGAAGGACGGACAGAGTTCGTAGCAGACCGTCGCATTTATGATGTATTTGGCAAAGTCTATGGCGTACGAGTAGTTGTCGACACTGGGTAAGAAGTGCCAGTTTCGTTCTCAGGATGCTCACCACGATGATATACCTCCGAGCCGCGGAGCATAAGCATCTTCGGATTATAACCGGCCTCTTGGCAGAGGTGTATCCGATTTTGTCCCCACGCAAATGTGCGAGATGCGAAAGTGTCCCAAATGGTGCAGTCTGAACATGTCTTGGCTTGATTCCAGCTTTCACCATCGACAAGGGCGAGGAACACCAGAATTTTCGCCGGTAGTGTTGGCGACGTACGCCTGTTCGTCAACAACGTCGTCTATCATCGACAGTGCGTCTCTTTCGACATCGTCGTAATCTGACGGCGTATCTTCTCTTCTAGCCCCCAAGACTCGCCGTTGCTGGCCTTCACCGCGAACGCATAATTCACTGCCGTTCCAAATCATGACACGGCAGCGAGTCTCGCAGCTCCCCGGTGGCGGGGTCAAGTTCATTGAACGTATGTTAGCCCGAATATCATCAAGTTTTGCTCCGTTCTGGATCGTTGCATTAGCTGCGGTTGACCAGTTCTGGAGCTCTTGCAGGAGAGCGGCCTTAAACGCGACGGCCCCCCTTATTGTTGACAAGCGATATCGTAGAGTCAGAGGAGACCACGTATTCCGCGTCATTATATAGCCGATCACTCTCGCTCATGCTGGCCCCCACCTTGCGGTTCCATGTCCTGGTCGGAATGGGCTTCTACCACGTTGAGAATAGCGCGTCAAAGACCGCATTGAGGTAGAGTGCCTCTCCTGAAACGCGAGAAGAGAGTCCCGCGGCCCTAATGAGGGAGGCTACTCAGCGCAGCGCAAGCCTGTGGGAAGCTTAGCCTGGCGAGTGACGTCACCGCTTCGGGTCGAATGATGCAGGCAAGCGCTTTCCCGATTGAGTCGACCGCATAGCGGTATTCGAGCTTCGGCACGCTGTTCGGTAATATTTCCATGTCCATGCGAGGATCTGGCCTTTCTGCCGATTTGAACCGTTCGTGGCAATACTCCAAGGCATTCCAATAACCGTGGATGCCTATTCTATCGGCGAGTGCACATCGTTGTTGTTTCTTGGCTTTTCCGTCGTCGTTATCCCTCGGGCCTGCAGCCATTGGCTGCTGTGGCGCGGGAGCCGCCGGGGCGTCATTGCTGTTACTCGGGACTCTTCGGCCCTGCCTTTCATTGCTGGGCGCTTCGTAGTCGACAGCATGGGGCCACTCATGCGTGTCCGCGCCCACTTCCATCGGGACTGGGGACCGAGTGGCCCCGACGACATCGTCGTCAGGTGTCTTCGTTCCCCCTTCCAGCGTCGGGTCTGACCCATCTTCGCCACCCGGTGGCGTGTCTGTCCCCATCTCTTCATCCGGTGGAATGGGGACTTGCTCGGGACGCCGCAGTCTCATCAAAGTCGTACTCTGAGAGGCCTGGCGGCAATGAGGTGACCGTCAGTGGTGACATGGGAGCCGGTCTTTGCTCATCGGCTGCCGCGGAGGCGCCAGCTTCTGCACGTCGCTGTTGCTCGGCTTCAGCGGCCCTGCTGTCCTCGCTCATCTTTTGTTCCATCTCACGACGCCACTTCAGCCACTGCAATTCGCTCGCGGCGTAATCGCCTGCGGCCTGCTGATCCATACCGTCCGAGCCATGGGCTGGAGGACGTGCCGGGACCTCCTCTTGTGTAGGAGTGCTCGCTGCCTCTTGTCGTTCTTGGATTAGGCGCTCCTGCAGTCCCTGCGTATTCTGGCTGGCATGGTCGCCGGGTGCCTGCTGCTCTCGGCCGTCCGCGGCACCCACAAACGAAATGCGCGGTGGCGCGGGAGGTACCTTTTTCTGCCTGGGCTGCTTCTTGGGCGGGGGCTCACCGTGCCCCTCAGCAGACGCATACTTGCCCGGCGGTGGCGACGAAGGCACTCTCTCGCCTGTCGGTCTTGGCCTAAATCCAGGCGGCGGGGGCTTTGCCTTCGGCGAGCTGGGAGGCGGCTCCTTGCTCGATGGCGTCTGCGAAGGCGTTTCATAAGGGTCGCGCGCGGCCCGTGGCGGCGCCGGAGGAGGTGCCATCCCCTGGGGGGGCGCCTTGCACGGAGGGGCGCACCCCGGTGCGAACGGCTTAGGTCGTCTGCCTTCACCTTGGGCACCGGGGCCCGGAGTCGCACCCGGAGCCTGCGGCTTCGGAACCCCCCCTTCGCCATGGGCCGGATGGGAAGGCGGTGCGCCAGAGGCCGGAGACCTCGGCGCCCCCCCATCGCCAGCGGCGGGATATTGGAGGGCGGCGCGCCAGGAGCCTGAGGCTTTGGCGTGCGTCCCTCGTTCGGTGCATTGCAATTCGGGGCCGCGCCGGGAGCCGAGGGCTTCGGCTGGCCCTCCTGCCTTGGGCGCCAGTATGGCGGTGGCGCCTTAACAGTCTGAGGCTTCGGCGGGCGGCTCTCGCCCGGATCGCAGCACGACGGTGGGGCCTTAGGAGCCGGGGGTTTCGTCGGAGGCCTCGGCGGCGCCTGCTTGGGCGGCCGCCCTCCGGGAGGCGCTTTGGGCGGAGGAGACGGCGGCCCCCTCGCCCTGTAGTCCCGGGGCGGCTGCATCGCGCCATCTTCCCTCGCACGATTCCAGCGATTCGGTGGGTTGCCTCTTTCCGATCGTTCACGGCGCGCCGATGGGGGGGCAGCTTTGCGCTCAATGTTGACGCGCCTCGCTGTCTCCTCCTGTAAGACTCGCTGTCGCAAACAGAAGTATGGTAACGGCGCTGAATTGAAGGGAGTTGGATCGAAGTCGAACTCAGGCAGCCCCTGATCACGCCTGCGGTCGGGCTCAGGCGATATGTAGTCAGCACGCTTTAGCCAAACGCAGTGAACAAGGCTGTCCTGAAACCCCACTATGTACTCTTGTTTGTGTGACTTCCGGCGCCCCTCCAGCGTTGCGCATGGCCATGGATCGCGTGACCATGCTGGCCGCCCGCTGGGACCCCGGACTCCCGGGTCAGTCTCGCACTTCTTGACATGCTCCTCCAGGTCTTGAAATGCGGCGCCCTCGCATGAGGTCATGAGCGAGACATCCCGCAGCAGCATATTCCTGCAAAGCGGGCTGTCCTGAAGAGGCTCGTTCTCCCTCTGCGGATAGCGCACAACTCCCCCTGGTCCAATCGGGACGCGAGCAGGATCGCCGACCCTTCCAGTCCACACGACATCGTCGGGCATCGTGGCATGGATGGAATGAAACCGATCGGCGATGTGCCTCCGTGGCCCATTGGGCCTGCACTGACACACGTGGCCCCAGACTTCACGCTCGTAGAACCTGAAGAATTGTCTCGGAGACATTGTCTCCAGGTCCTTAAACAATCGATCAGTTGGCTCCTGAAACCACGTTTGAAGCAGAGACTCATTCTGTGCCGGAGTGAAGAATGGTCGGGTGATGCGGTATTCTGCGTGCGCTTCAGAGTCCATCCATGGCGCAATCACCACAGCACTCAGGTCTTCAACCTGGCGATGTCCGCCGTATCCACGCGGCACTTCCGAATTGGACTGTCCTTCCCGTATTACGGGCAGATGTTTGCCTTGCGCGTAGGGCTCGAGCCCCGCGATCCAGGGAATGTTGCCTGCGCAGGCGGAATTCCACATGGCTTGGTAGACATCCTGTGGAATGTCCATTGTTGGCTGGAATGATGGCTTCTTGATCATTTTTGCCAGCAACCCGGGCTGATCGAGCCCACCATTCTCGAACGCCCTCCGCTTGTCTGCATGCAGAGCAAAGAACGCCTCGCGGAAGCACTTTCCGACCTCTTCACCTGGGCGCATCCCCAGCAGCTGATGCAGATTCGTCCGGGGCCTTGCTCCACGGCATCGCGCGCGGGGTGAACACTCCCACATCCCTTTCCGACTCAAGGGCGCCGCCGTGTTCATTACTCTCGTCTGCTCCTTGAGTGGCATGGAAGACGAACATTTCTGCGTTGTCCCAGCGGCCGCGCGGCAACGCGCATCGCTGTGGACGCCCCAAGCCATAGTCCGTGGCACTTCCCGCGGCGTAGCGGCGCTCGAGGTTGCGATGACTCAGGACTTGCTTCGCGAGGCCAAGAAGACCGTACATCTCCTGTACAAACGCATTGAACTTGTCCGAGTCTCCCACGTCCTTGTTCTGCAGGATGCGCTTGATGGGCTCGCATCCGAATGCGTTCGGGCAATCTTGTCCGCTCTGGAACACTGTTCACCAGAACCCGCGCAACCCTCCGTGAGTGATGCAGGACATTGTCCTATGCTCGCCCTTCAAGGGTAGTCCCTTGCTCATGGCGGGGCACCCGGTGCCCTTCTTCACGTAGCTTGCGGACCTGCGGGGCCCGCGACCGATGGATGAAGGCGCAGCGAAGGCGCCTGAGGTTTGGCTGCGGGTCGCCGGCAAGCAGCAGCGGCGCGCTTATGGCCGGCGAAGCGGCCGCGTCGGGGGGCTGCGCCAGGGCCGCGTTAAGAGCCGAAACAGCAGCGGTCAAAGACACTCCAACGCGCACAACTGCGGGTGCAGCATTAGCGGGGGTGTGGTTCATTGTACACGTGCTCACCTCACTCGCAAGAACCTGCAACACCAACGAATGCACACGTCTCGCAAAGTCATCCGTGTAATCTTCCGCCTGCTTGCAATCCCTTCCTCTCGCTTCCACATGCCTGTGGCTTCCATCACACCTACGAATCAAACCTTCGGCCATCATGCTAGAGGACGATGCAATACTTCATGGCTTTTTCATGCACTGCCCCTTGCTGTTCTTAAGACCGCAAGCACATCCATGGAGCCTAGTTTTCGTCATTTTGTATTTACCCAGGAATTCTTTCACGTGTGGATCACTCCACTATCGACATGGGGTCGGCCACTCGAGACAAATCTGGCCCTTTCTCTTCATAACCTCTTGGGCCAAATCGCGAGCTACCCATAACAACTTCCTATAAAGCGCCACGTGGCCCCTCAATTTCTTGAAAGCTTTGACGTTACCAGAGCGGTAATACATGGCCACGTTCACATATTGCCATGGGGGCCCGCCCGCACACGGCATCGAGATCCAGAATGTTATGCGTCTGTCGGTGGCAAGGCCTTTACACCTTGATTCTCTTTCAAACTCTATTACCTTGGCCACCGCGAACGCTTTTCCTTCTTTGGTGGTCATATCTTCTTTCTCCGTCAGACGCACCACCTTGCATCGACCGTCAGGTATGAGAACTTGGTTTCCTAGCCGACTGTTAGGTCCACAACAAAATTTAATGAAAAGGCGTTGTCGGGATCTTTCGCAGGAACCTGCAGCGGCATCAGGAGCGGCAATCATAGCATCGCTATTCGTTGCTCTCCGTTCATCATCGGTATCTTGGCCATTCTCTTCATCGAATGACTGGGCCTGTACCTCTGAACTACTTGACTCACTGTCCGTTATTCCGAATAGGGCCATCATCTCTTTGTCTTCTCTTATCTTTCGCTGACGGTAAATCCTCCGTTCGTTGCTGACCTCCGCCGGTGTTCCTGCCCGTTTATTAACCTAGGGTTTGGCAGAGAATCAGCAGGAGGTTTGCCTTTGTTTTGTCTTTTCGTTTTTTTTCTTTGCCTTCTTACTGGGTATATTGCCGCCGTTCCGTAGCTTGGACTGCGCTCCTAGCTTCGGCTTGGGAATCCCCCCGGGCTTCAGGGGAAAACCCGTTTTGCCTTCAAATAGCGAGCCCACGCATTGTTGATGCGACGGGGCAGTCCAGAAGGTCGGGGCCACGACCTGCACCAAGTACATCACTTTTACCCACGACGGTGACTGTTCAAACCTCTTGGCGCCGATGTCGGCGGCCTGGTCGTGCGTTGGGCAGTATACCAGGTTGACCGTTCCCCTGGCGAACTGCTCAGCAACGGCAGAAGCGTCGATTCGGTAAGTACGTGGCAGGTGCATAAGTTTCCGTGAGCCACCTGCCTTACAAACCCTCACGACGGCTCGGTTGTCTCCCATGAACACTGCCCTCAGGCTTCGGCCGAGTATCATCTCCCACAGTGGGAGCGCTGGCAAGAGTTCTCTTCTGAGTGCCTCGTCAGCTGACACGATCTCCGCTTCCAGCGTGCTGTGGGACACTGCGGTCTGTCGTCGTGAGTTGCAGCTTTGAAGCGCTCTTGTGTTAGGTCCCCATAGAAACTGCGCGTTGGCACTTGTACTGCGATGAGTGCGAATGTCACTTGCCAGATCAGCATCTGCGAACTGCTTCAGCCATGCATCTTCGCGGCGGTCTCCGACCCAGGACGCTAGGCGGTAGTCCACCGGCGCTGTCAAATAGCAAATGATGCGAAACAGATGTAGGTCCTGTTGTTCGGTCCACTTAGTGACGCAAGCAGCTGTCTTGCAGACTGCGCTCAGCAGATCCGGACGTGCCATCCGTGCCCCAGAGAGCATCTTCATCAGCACCTGGGCTGCAATATGTCTGATGGGGCAGGTGGCTTGGGATCAGGAGCTGATGAGTCCTCCATTGGAGGTCCCCCCATGGCAGCATCGATTCTCATACATGTTGCTAGAGCCTCTTCGGCAAGTGCCAATAGTTCTCCGCGTGGCCCGCCTTGCCCGTCTTCGTACGAGGGGAGTTCAGGGCCAAAGGGAGTTCCCGACAGTGGATACGTGCTTTGGTCGGTGTCTGTGAGCTCAGCGTAGAGTGGCACGCAGGACTTGAAGAATTCGGCCATATCGTACTCTATTATTCGTACTTTCTTCTTCAATCCTGGCTTGTACTCTGGTGTCGGAGGTAGCTGCGGCGTGGCGGGTGCCGCGCACCGTGGCTCACATGACCCGCACTGTTCTGTGGGGCTCTGAGGAGTGTAGACTGTGGCCTCAGCATCGCGGTCTTGGCATACCAGTATCGTGGCTATGTTGCATGGGCCATCAGGGAGGGGTGCCCTGAAGCACTTCTCAGCGACGGCTGCGGATGGCGCCACCATCCCGCTGGTATATTCAGCGTTGTCGAGCTCATCCCACGCGTCATATTCAAGGGTAATCATTCGGACGACCTCTCTTCCCTTGGGTCCGCCCGGTAACGACGCGCGGTATCTGTTCGCATCGGCGTCATACCTCACCCACACGCCTGGGGACGTGAAACGATCTGTCGCAGTAGATTGGGATCATTGCACCCTGCTGCGTTGCGCCACGGGCGACCGCGGCTGTTTGGCGCCCCGCTTCGGCCACGCCATCGGCGTTTTGGCCCTTGGGAGGTGGCGGGTCCAACACGGTTGGAGCGACGCCTTGCCAATCTATCCATTTCTCCGAAATCCTGTGTTCGCATACGAGGTATCTTCCCGCTGGCGCAGGTGGGACCATATCGGCCCCTTCTGGCGCAGTCTCAGATGAGCTCGGCATTAGATTCCATCCCGCGAGTTTGAAATCATCAACGAAAACGATTCAGAACAATTCAAGCTCTGGGTGATAGTAGCAACTCCTCCAGCAGGTTATTGGTACAAACCCTTTCGACATGACGTGCGCCTCACAGTGTTGTTCCCGGAAACCACCAGCACCAGGATGCCCATGCAGTGCTAATAGCAAAAGGCATACTGGGTCGCTCATGCCCCCCCAGCTCTCAGGCCATGCTTCCTTGGGCAATCGCACCCACGTCGGGGTGCCTCCCAGCTTAGACTGAGCGCATGCCTGGCGGGCATCTGCTTGTTGTATGTCGCATCCTTCAAACAAGCCGTATGTGTCAGCAGCTTCGCTTGCCTGCGCGGTAGCCGGACAGCTGGATGGCTCTTGGAACAGCGCAACATCCTTGTCTTGATTAATTACATCTGATCCGTCAAAGACTACTCTCCCTTTAAAATTGCGATCTTTGTGGCCTTCAGGGAATTCAGCGTTCTTTCCCACTATGGTCGCGAAGAGCCCCCCGATGTGGAAGGTCTTTCCTGCCATCTTTGCTTTGACATCGCGGAGCTCTTGGACTTTTGATTCATCCCACGTCTTGATCTTTCTAAAACGCCCCCACTCATCCATCAGCGCTTTCTGTGCCTTTTCATTGTTGGCCGCCTCGGCCTCGGTGACAGGTCGAGCGACGCATGCGTAGTTCATCACCTGGGCATTGCCCAGCGTCGATGATGATGATGATGATGAAGCGCCTTGAAAGGTCGGTTCTCCCAAAACACAAACCTGAGAAGCCACCAATACGCCAAATGCGTACGGTAGAGAAAGAGGGAAGCGGGGGGAGAAGCGGGAAGGGAAGGGGCAGAACAAAGATGAAGCCCAACCCAGGATTGAAACCCATGATACTGAAAGAAATCAAGAATGAAAGACTGTCCGATGTCCCCGAATGAGATCCACCAAAGGGACCCTCTCGCTTTGAATAAAGATGAGAGCAATGAGAAACGTAATGCAAGATAATGGATTATGCTCAAATTGATCAAAATATCTTGAGTGACTTGAGTAACTCGAGTAACTTGAGTAACTCTTGAAGCCAATCTTGAGGGCATATGTTCCCACGACCTGAAGTGGTTAAGAAGTGAAGAGAACTTACATTGAGTCCCATGAAACCCAATAAACATAAGTGACAACCCAGTCGGATATATGTGGTGAAAGAGAGCCTGACATTAAACTGAATGTCCCAAGCACGCAATGATCCCAGAAGATACGGAGGCATACAAAAAATGAACTGTAAAGCCGAGTGAGAGCCCAACCGTGAGAACCCACCCCAGGTGAATCAAGGCATATGAAGTAAGATTGAATTCTAACAACTTTGGCGCAAGAAGGCTGGAAATGTTTATGGCTTTGTATTTTGCCAACCACCGACGTTGAAGAGCATGCAAGGGAGATTGAAGGGGAACTGAGAGACCTCCAAAAGCCGCAGGCCCATGCACCGCAGACGCCAAGAGGTTCAGACTGTGGGAGTCCCAGGAGAGGCCTTCACGGATACTTCCAACGCCACTTTTCCACAAAGAAGTCTCCGTCCCACCAGTAGTCAGACAGGTACCATACCACTGGGTGAGGCCAGCCAGATTCGGGATCGAACCACGTGTCATAGTACTCCGTATACCAGACTTTGGTGTAGACTTTTTCCTCTTCACAGTAGTTCCACATTCCACCTGAGCCGTGTCTCCACTTAAGACGCTTCCTAGCTGCCCAGCGTCGATGGAGGAGCAAGAAGTTCTTCCTTTTCACCAACCTGCATAGAGTCGGTGAATGAGATGCAGCACGGCCGACGCGCCGGCTCTTTTTCACGGCGAGTATCGCGACCCGCATCTCGCCCGCGGAGGGGCATGTGAGGGGCGCCGCGACGTCGAGCCGCGGCCGCGCAGTCAAGCGCCGTGCGATCCCAGTCACTTTCGCCATCGGTGCTCGAATCCCGCCCATCGGGCGGTTCCGATTCTTCTTCTGGCGTGCCCGCTTCTGTGCACCAATCCTGGAAGTCTTTCAACGCATCATCATCCACCTGGCCATTTTTCTTGAAAAGCGGCCGCCGCAATCACATAGGTCGACGCCGGTCGAGGCATTTCGACGCCTATTGCCCTCAAGAAGTCAGCGTTCGGACCCGGATCCTTTAATCCATAGAAACCCTTCTTTTCCGTTTTGTATTCTTCAATGAGTCTCTTCCGTTCCGATCCACTTGTCTTGAACCATCGGTCAGGGTGGACGCCTGGGTTAGTAGATTCCTTCTGTGCACGTCGGAGGACAGCGTCTTCCGTATACCTCATCGTACACGTCCACCTCGTCTGGTCCCCTGTAGTAAAGACCATAATAGAATACCACTCGAAGATGCGCCGTCTTTTGCTTGCCCTTCAGCGGGAGCGGCTTCGTTAGCTCCTTGAAGGGCTTACCTACAACTACGGCGTTTGTCTCGTAATACTCTCCCGTGTCCAGGTGTTGCGTTGTTCTTGCCAAGACCTGTTCTATCTTCGGCCCCCCCCTCGCGGGGACCGCAAGGATTTTGGTCTGCCTGGCAATGATGACTTCTGTCTCGGCGAGGTTCCCGCCGATCCTTACCGCATTGAAATCAAATCTCCTTCGCCTGGCACCAGGCGGGAGCTCCGGATCGGGCGGCGGACCCGACGGCCCTTCATCATCTGTCGGACAATGGCCCCCTTGGGCTCCGCCCGCTCGCCCGCCATCGGCGCGAGGCTCAGCTCCTTCCATCCAGAGGTCGTCGGGAGTGTCAGGAACCATCGCTGGGCCCTCGCGGGAGCCCGCCCCCCCCCTGGATGTCGCACGCGGCTTCTCCCGTTGTCCTTCCGCAGCATTCCCGCCCAACAGCAGCGTTTCGAGCGTGACACTGCTAACGTTCGCAGCAGCCTTGTCGCAGGCTCGCCTCAGCGGGAAATGCACTGGGGAATCCTTGTCGACATTGTCGATGACCCCATCAGGAGATTCGTCTTCCATTTGCTCCACAGCTGTGTCGGTCCACACCTGTTCCGTTCTCTCCACGATGGGTATGTTGCCATCTGCCTTCATACCAATAGTAAAGTTCAACCCTTCAAGTTGCGCCAACGGCATGCAGTAGTGGCCGGGGCCAACGCGCCCCCCCGCATGCTGTACATGTCCGAGATATACGCCGACTCGCGTTCTCGGGGCCTCTTTGGGCTGTTTTATCATGGGTTCCGGCGGTGGCAGGTATCGGACTGCAGATCCGAATGGAACTAGCGGGGCATTGAAGGGCCCGCCAAATCTCAACTCCCACGGAGTCTTGCCGTTCTCTTCGTGCGTGGCGTTATAGCATGTGCAGAAGTAAGGGACGGCGAATGCCTAAAACTGTGCCGGCAGCCCGGCAGTCAGGAGCAGGGTTCTCGCTCCGTCCTGAACGACGCCATTGGCGCGCTCCGCTACGGAACTATGTTTCTTGTTCGCCGGCTGAGTGGAACCGTAAGCTATCTTCAGATCCTGGCAGGCTTTCTTTAGCTCTCTTGCCGGGTCAGAGTAAATGTGCACGAACTCTTCGCGCGGGGCCCGTAGGTTCACTAAGAAGTCAGTGACCTGCTCGGCCGACTTTCCCAGGGTGCCCCTTGCCGCCAGGAATCTCGTGAACCCGTCACGCAGTGTCACACGCGAGGTTTCTCCGTAAAGTCCCCTCGATAGTTCATCAAGCGCGAACCAGTGGTCCATTGCGCATAGGCCTCCGAACGCTTTCGGCTCCGAGAAAGGCTTTAACTTCTTTAATGCCTTGTTCTGCCTTCTCCGCTGCTGCGTTCTGCGCGTATGTGCCCAGGTGCAAGTCGGGCAGTACAGGTTCTTGGGCAGGTGCGTTATGAGGTGCCTTCTTGATAGAGCCTCTCTCTTAAGCCGTTCGACTCTACTTGGCTCACCCCCTGATTCCTGCATTGGGTCCTCGGCGCCATCGTCGTCGACAAGATCGATTGCGCCTATGGCCTCCGCGTGTTCTTCCGCCGCCCCCTCTGCAGGTGCGGGGGCGGCTTGTTCTTCAGTTCCAGCGGCATTGCCGCCCCGTGTGTTATGCGGTGGCATTGCGTTGACAATCCCAGTTGGGCCGGGCCCCCAGCCCCCCGGATTGCCAACCGAGGCCCGCAGTAGAAATACGTGATGACGTCCCTGCCTTGGAGGTGGGCCTCACCGGGCTCGCCCCTGCAATGATGCGCGCGACGGTCATTACAGACTCCGTCCACATACGATTGCCCCGCCATCACTTCTTGCGAGTGCAGGTCCACGGTGGTGCGGCGCCTGACCGCCCGGAGCGGGGGGCCCCCCGCTTGCTCGGGATCGTTCAAGCTAGACGTCGCGTTCGCCTCCACACACGCCCATCGCGCTCACCCGATTGGGTAGGCGGGAGCTGCCTCGTCTACCAGACCCAAAGCCTCACCTCCTCCAATGTTGAGGTACGGTATGTTGTCATCTACCGTCAGGTCCACCCTCATCCCATTGGGTAGGAGGAGATACGGCACTTTCCCACTCTTCCAGTAGAAACTGTAGCCGTGATATATGCAGAGTTCGCCCACCGATATCACGCTTGGCGTTTCTGGCATGACTATCGCGTCGAACTTACCACTCATTAGCTGGTCGCAGGCAATTCTCACGGTTCCGAAGGGCACTGGAAAGCCCCCGGGCCGCGTTCAATGTGATAGGGACTTGGAGTTCCTTCATCATGTCTATAGCGCCTGCATGCTGTATATATTGCAAGACAATCAGATTGGATCCACACCCAGTGTCGATTATGAATCGCATCGATCCAAGGTGTACCGTCTCTCTGCCCCTCGTTCTTCGGTTGTGCTTCTTGGCCGATGCGGCATCGGCATTGCCGCCCCCGCCATCGCCATCGCGCCCGTCGTCAGTCGCGGGCACTGTCTCTTTGTCCAGCCACAACCTCCGCACTTCATGCTCCAAGTCGCTCGCGTCATTGTTGGCGAGCTGCTGATGCACGCGCGTGGTCTTCGCGCGCCACTCTTGCCATTTCTGGGGAAAACTAGACGGATCCCCGTGTTTCGAGGCTATCGGCCTCGGATCGGATTCCCTGATCTTCCCCAAGGTCCACGGCGTCGGATAGTGCGTTCAAAAGTCTATTCGTCCCCACATACCTGCCCGAACAGCAGTTTGCATCCGGTTAAGGGTGCCACCTGCATCACGACGCAGGGAACTTCGCCCGGGCTTGCCTGTTTCCAGCAGGTCCAACGCACCCCTCGGGCACGACCGGGTTCCGCCGGCTATCAGGCATCTCAGCGTCTCAATGAAGGGAGAGCTGTCTGACCATTTATCTCCTGGGCTGGCCACTGGCCCTTGATTCATCGCCCGGGATCGTGACCCGGGGAAGGGCACAGCCAGAAATGCCAGCTGTACTGGTTCTGCGGAGGCCGCGCAGATCGCCACTGCGACAGCGCCCGCGTGGGCGGCGTCGGCACCAGGAGCGCCAGACGCCGCCGCCCCGGGTCACGGGCGCCCGGGAGCGTTGGCCTTGTGCCAACACTTGTCGCCGAAGGGGCACGTCTGGCCGTCCAGGTGGCACCGGCATTTCGCTTTACTCTTTCCCTGATGACCACCGGACTTTCCGCCGTGTGTCTCCCCTCCGCCCTGAGCGGGGGCTGCCTGTGTCTTCAACGCCTTCACAAGTCTTTTCGGCTGCGGCCGTCTGTTCCGCATTGTGGCTGCACGGCAGTCCTTTTCCAGACTTCTGGAGACTGTCCCCGGGCATCGCGCTCCTGCTTCTCTTGTTTCGTCAGCGGTCGATGCTCTCTACCGCAAGATCCATCACAGTTCTGGGGGCCTCGGCTATAGGCATAGCACACCCGACTCTTTCCCTTTGATGGGGCGTTACTACTCCCGCGGCTGCTGCCGCGTCCATCACGTTTCTTCGAGCGGTCTTGCTTGCCACCCTTGCCCCTGTCTTTCTTATCGTTCTTACCTTTGCCCCTTGATTCTGATCTGCCTCCTCTGATCTTCCCAGCTGTACCTCCATTGGAAGGGGCCTGGTGTAGCCACCTGAGTCCTACCTCTTTTCTGCTGGGATGCGGGCGCAGCCTTCTTGGGGCGCAGGCACATGCAATCTTGTCGGCTCAGGAGACATTGCCCCTTTTGCCAGCGTCGGCAGATGACGGACTCCTTGAGCCCCCCATCTTGCATGGTAAGGGAGTCCTTGTTCGCCCCACCAGTCTGCTCGCCACTGGGTCTTACCCCATCGCTTGTTGATCTGCTGTTTTTGGATCCTCCTGCTATCTTCTCCCTGGTCCTTCAGCATCTGATTTCCAATTCTCCCCAGCAACCATTCATGCGACTTCATGCCCTTTCCGCACTTCTCGTCACTGTTGCCATACATTGCAAGAGTCATCGCCATGCAAGGGCACTTCTTCATCTGCCTGTAGAAATAGCTTTGTATGGAGGGCCTGAAGGACTTGTGGGGTTTCCCCATCTCCAGTGTCACCCTCACCCACTCATCGTAGAAGTGGTAGAGGTCGCGATCCGCCTCCTTGCCTTCCCCTTTAATCTGGATAGCCATAGGCTCCTGGTAGGAATACACCTGACCATGGTCTTCGCGGGTAGTGACATGGGTTTGGATAATACGAAGAATCGATATTCCTGCCAGTAACCCCCCGTCCTTCATTACGGCAGTGTCAGCGAGATCAACTTCGTTAGCAAGGCGCCTTAAGGCATGAGGAGCATTTGGACCCCTTTGAATCTAATTAATTTTCGCGATGAGGTCCGCAGCTATACGTGCGCCCAGGTTCCCGAAATACGGTCCTGGGTATTTCAGAGCCTTCGCCATGACCTGTTTTGACTCGAATGCCTCGGCGATCCACTTTGACGCCAACACATGATTTTGCTGCGAGCTCGATGCCACCGCTCGAATGACCGATTTCTTCCACATGCGGAAGGATCCCACGTCCGGCAGCGGGTCCAGAGTTATCTTGTCGATTCGATCTGCCGCAATCCACGATGTCACCACAGGTGCCAGACCGCCGGATTCCGGGAGCCCTGGGCCCCCGCCTCCTCCTGGAGGTCCCGAGGGCGGTGGCCCCCCCCACCCCCCGGATCGCCTTGCCCGGCTCTCTGGGCATCGGCGCATCGTCTGGCTCTACGGTTCGCTGCATCCCCATCTTCCTCCTCGGAGGATTCATCATCCTCGTCGTCGGAATCTCCTTCCTCGGCATCCTCCTCTTCGGACTCGTCTTCATCATCGGAATCATCTTCGTCGTCATCATCGCCGTCGCCGCCATCATCAGGGTCACCACCCCCAGGCACGCGACTGGACCCACCCTTCTTCTTCCCCGGCCCGTCTCCATCACCGTGGGCATTGCCCCGGTGTAGGGGCTGGTCGCCATCCCCTGCGAGGCCCCCCGCAGTGGCCGCGGTGTTCTGCGGCCGGGTTGGCGCAGTGCATCCAGGGAAAGTGCTGACAGGCGGTCCGCTCGGATTCTTTTTCTCCATTTCTTCTTCCTGTTCCTGCATCCTGCTGGGGGCCAATTCAATTTGACGGCTGTCATTGTCACTGGCCTTGGCAGCGGCAATCTCTGATTCTCTCATTATTGCCTCCGCCTTCTCGCGCATCTCCTCAGCCTGCGCTCGCGCTGCTTTCTCCATCGCAAGCGCACGCTGTTCGGCTTTCTCTTCAAGCAAGTGAATGCGTTGAAGGGCTACTGCTTCTTCATTGGCCCTTTGCTTGTCTCTGGGCCGCTTGGCTTCTTCCCCCTCTTGCATCCTTTTTATTCACCATGGCTTCCTCCTCTTCATGCTGTCTTCTCAGCGCTATCTCATGGTAACGCATGCGATCGCTTTAACACTGCGCACGCCGCCCCATGACCCAGTCAAAGTGCCGTTCACAAAACTGTCTCTGGCACCTCTCGCATGTGTGCGGGGCGTCAGCCGCGCGGCATTTCAAGCACCTGGTCGCATCTGATGTAGCAGGCCTGGACCGCGAGCCCTCCCGCTGGGACATCGCCCCACCGACGGGGCGGATCCGCGTCGCCGCTGCGGAGACGGCCCTCCGCGCCGTGCTGGCCACACCTTGGAGCCCATCCTGCACCATCTGCATGGCCTGTTGTCGGTAGGATTGTTCACGAAGTGCTTCCCATTCCTGCACGTTCGAAGCAGCTTCTCTGTGAAGGCGCTGCTTTGTCTCCTCGACTTCGGCCTGAGCTTGAAAATCAGCTCTCCGCACTGCTTGCATTGCCTCTTCTGCCTCGGCTTTCGCGTTTGCGTGGCCTGCCTGGGAAGTTCCCGCAGCTATCTGGGCACTACGTTGTAGCGATTTCAACTCTGTTGCCTTTCGTGGGGCTGCCTCGTGCTCTGCGAGGGATTCTGCCCTGACTCGGATCAACGCTTGGGGCTCTCCGCATGCCCCCCCACGAATCGCCATAGCTGAATCAGAAACTCGCTGGAGTTCGGCTTGCACGCGGGCTGCCCCCATCTGCGCATTCCTGGATTCGTCCTCCAGCTGTCGCTGTTTAGCCTGGGCTTCCTGTAGGGCCATGTCCGCTGCCCTCTTCGCCTCGACAGCGTTCTGTTCTAACCAGCGCCTCTTGGCGATAGATTTGGCTGCGACCTGTTCCGCCTCGGAAACGGACCGTTCCTGCGCCATGGCT
>CAUYUJ010009198.1:2500-35678 GCA_963575745.1 Prorocentrum cordatum
TGATGATGGTGATGGTGATGGTGATGGTGATGGTGATGGTGATGATGATGATGATGCTGATGATGATGATGATGATGATGACGATGGTGGTGGTGTTGGTGGTGATGATGATGCTGCTGCTGCGGCTGCTGCTGCGGCTGCGGCTGCCACTGCTGCTGCTGATGATGCTGCTGATGATGCTGATGATGATGGGGACGGTGATACCGATGGTGGTAATGATAACACGTGAGGTTGATGGTGATGGTGATAATTCTGAGGATGATGTCGATGAGGAGGGCGAGTAGAGTGCAAGGGAAACATGTTGATGTGGAGGACGAAGATTACAAGGCGAGGATGAATGAGCACGACTAGGACGAGGATGAGGAGGAGGAAGGCTTCCCTTCGTGTGAGGTGTATGGGGGCAGGGGGAGAGGAATCATCATACGAGGGGGAGTCCCTCTGCCCGTCTTTTCCTCTCCTCCTTACCGTCCCTCCTTTCCCTCATCTTTCTGCCATGTCCCTCATCTTCCCTGCAGCTCACTGCCGTTCCATAGTCGCATGAGGGTCACGGGCGATTCGCCGCGCTCAGCATGGCGCATTAATGATCGCTCCAAGCGGCGCGACTGCATCGCACCGGGTATTACCCCGCAGCGCACAGATTCAACATCGAACCGCGGATTTATAACCGATGGATCTTGACTTCGAGGATCGAAGGAGTTGTCACCCCCTCCGCCGCGGAAGGCGGCCGAAGGTCGGCGGAAGTAAAACGAGGCCTCCTCCGCCGGCGGAAGCCGACGGAAGGGCGGCGGAAGGCGGCGGAAATTAAAAAGCGTCCCCAAGTTGAGATGAAAACGTTTTTGGGTGCAGAGTTTCCGAAATCGCCCCCACGTGGCGGGAAGCTGACCAATTTTGATTTCGACCCGGTCTGGCACGGCCCCGACCCGATTTGGTTCCGAACTGGCTCCACTAAAATCTTTCGATCCGGCTGGATTCGATCCCTGGCTCCAGGTTTCCGACGGGGCGATTGCTGATTTGGCACCCGCGTTTGATCGGTTGTCCCGCTTCGATGCTGGCCCGCTCGCGGGGATCCTTCCCTATCCTCTGGAATCTGATCCTTTCTCTTTGAACGCGTTCCCAACTCGTCCTTTAGATTCCAGCTGATTCCTTGATCATGTGATCTACCCATCGCAGAAGGTATACCGCATGCTCAGGAGCAGGGCAAGACTGATGAGGACGCTGGGGGGGAAATGGAGGATAAGGATGAGTCGGAAAAAGATGAGGAATATGAGACGGCGGCTTTGCTTTCCTCCTCCACCTCCTCCCCCCCGCCCTCCCGATCAATGACCACTAGGAAGTCGTGACGGCCTCATGGTAGTCTCACGGCACCGAGTCTCGCGGCAGCCCGGCCGCGTCCGCCGAGACAGTCGCACGGTGCGCAGTGCCAGAGCGTCGCAACAGCGATCGTGTTGTGCCTTGCCAGGTTGACTACCTCGGCGCCCTCAGACGCACCGTCATCCAGGTAGTGAAGGCAGCTATCTCGGAGCGGCTGGTGCTCCCCAACGTGATGGGCCAGGCCTGGCCCTCCCTCTCTTCGAACCGGCCCTGCCTTCGCAGGTTGGGCCTGCATCTCTCCTCCACATCTTCCTCCTCCGCCGACGCCTCCTCCTCCTCCTCCTCCTCCTCTGCCTCCTCCTCTCTCCTTCCCTCTCCTCCTCCCTCCCTCCTCCTCCCTCCTTCTTCCTTTTCTCTCCTGCTCCTCCCCCGCCTCCTCGTCCTTCTCCTCTTCCTTATCCTCCTCCTCCCTGCTCCCTCCTCCCTCCTGCTCCCTCCTGCTCCCTCCTCCTCCCTCCTCCCTCCTCCTCCTCCCTCATCCTCCCTCCCTGCCTACCTCCCTCCTTGCCCAAGTGGTGCGTCAACATTTTTGATCCAGCGTTCTTGGATCAAGCCAAGTGTTTGGGGTAATGCGTCGGTGCCCCTGGGTCCCAGAATTGGAAATTCACGCCAAAACGACGGACTTGCGACACTAAGTGCCACAGCTAACACCGCTCGGCAAGAGTCAGATGTAAGCATGTTAGTTGCGTTTAGAACGAATCGGGTCAACAAACTACGGACAACAACTGGCTGTCTAAGCTTCCTTCGACGGGGGTTCTCCTCCTCTTCCTTTCCTTCTGCTTTTCATAATTCTACGGAGGACTAGGCAATTCTTCCGAAGCTGTAGACCGTGTTGCGCATGCCACTGAACCTTGAGAGATGAGTTTTCGGGGGGAGGGCGGAAACAACTCGGGGGCTTTTATTGTTATAGCAGGAGGAGGAGGAGGAGGAGGAGGACCTTCCAGTCGCATGCGCGATTCACGGTGTTGCCGCACCCTGCTATCTTCTTATCGGTGTGGCAATGCCGCTGCCCAGAGAGGTGCCTCACACAGACATGCTAGTCCTTGCTACGTCGACTGGCCAGCTACTTTTCCCCCGACCTCGAGGAGGGGCTCCCGTTTAGTGCCCCCCTGGGTGGGTCTGGGGGGGGCCCCCTGGGACATGGCCCCGGCCACGGGCGGAACGCCGGCAGAGGACGACCGGGGTCGGCCCCAGTTGGCAGACGCGTTTCCCGGCGGCACGGACGGTCCCAAGATGGTCCTCGGTGGTCTCCAAACCAGGTGGTGAGACACCCGGTGGTGACCCCGATTTCCCTCAAAAATAATTCTGGGTCGCCACCGGGTTTGGGGACACGCGATCGCCGCGAGGTTTTGCGTTTCCTGGGCCAGCCAGCGCTCGAAAACCATTACCCAACTCGCCCCAAACTCACCACCGGGGGTTCTCACCACCACGTTTGGGGACCACCAAGGTCCGCCGGATGGTCCAAGAGGGCCACGAGTCGCAGAGCACAAGATGGCTTCAGGATGGCCCAAGAGGACCCCCGGATGCTTCAAGAGGCCTCCTGGAGGGCCTCCAGGAGGGCTCGGAGAGGCAAAAATCATTCATTTCCTCGAGAGTTTCCGTCGTTCTTCGCGTCCCCCGTTTTCTGGTTTCCCACAGTTTCCCGACGGCCCCAAGAGTCCCCAAAAGTCGCCCCAAGACACCCCAAGTGGCCGCCCCCAAGAGGCCGCCCAGACGACCCAAGAGGCCTCCACGACGGCCCAAGACGGCTCGAGCATCGCCCCAGGAGAAGCCCAGAGAGAGAGAGAGAGCACGGACTAACATATTTCATTTTCCGCCCAAAGAGACCCACAGGAGGCCCCCAAAAGGCTCCCGAGAGGCCCCCAAGAGGCTCCCAAAAGCGTCCAAGAGGCCCCCCCGGGAGGAAGCCCCCAGAGTCCCCCAGGAGGGGGCTCCAAGACTGCCCAAGAGAACCCCAGGAGGCCCCCATGAGGCCCTAACACAGCTGGGCACTCTCTCCGGGTCCCAGCAGACCGAAAGTTGTCATATCTTGTCCTCATGCGTCCAGAGACGTTCCCGACACGACCCACGACGATAAATGAGGGCCCTCAGAAGCCTCAAGAGTCCCCAAATTCTGATCTGTCGCCCGCCATGTGAGCCCATGCCCCCCCTTTGCCGGTGGCTCGCATGGAAACGTGCTGAGCTCACCTCGCGGCTCGCATGGTCACGTGCTGAGTTCATCCCCGAGACGTACCGTCGTTTTGTCGGCCACCTTTCCCCCTGGACAGCTGTGCACGAGGTACCCAAGAAGGCCCTGGGATTGGCCAAGAGCCACCCAGGAGGCCCCCAGGAGGCCCCAACACGGCTGGAGACGTCTCGCACGGTCCGCAGACCGTCCTGGAAGGCCGCAAGTTGTTTCACCTTGTCCCATTGTGTCCAGAGACGTGGGCCTCGCACCCCCGTCGGGTCCGAGGCGCTGGGCAAACGTGGCCACGTCGTTCTCGAGGTTCGAGGATCGAGGAACGATGGTTTGGCGTTTTCTTTGGGGGGTACTATTCCTCTTTGGATCGCCCTTGGACAGCCTAAAAGGCAGCCAAAAACCCCAAGAGGCCCCCAGGAAGACCCCAGAGGCCCCCTAAGAGGACCCCAAGACTGCCCAAGAGGGCCCCAGGATGGCTAGACACTTTCTCTCAAGTCACGCGCACTTGTCCTCCAAGGTCGGGGTTCGTGGCAATATCAGGCTCACGCGTTTTCAAAGGGTGCCATGTGGCAACTCCTGCTCCGCTTTTTTGGGGGGTGTAAAACACTGCGCCCAGATGGCTGGCAGTGGCCATCGCAGATGCTGGCAACTGTAAACGTGCGTACCTTCTGCATCTGACCCTGAGTGGCTGCATCGCCTCGTATGGTGGCGTAAGTTGCAATGTCTCAGACCTCGCGCGCCCCCAGTGCATGCTGGTGCTTGTTTTTTGGCGTTGGTCTTTCCCCAGGGAGGAGGCGCCGTCCTCGCAGGCGAACGTCTTGGCAGGCGAGTTCATGGCAAACAGATAGAATCCTCGACTGCATACCCAAAGCAGCTCTTGCACTGGGCTGGCAGAGTGGGCGGCACGAGCCGCGCGAGAGGCGCGGGGAGCCAGGGAGGTCCCGGCCCCCGACTGTCCCTGGCTCTGGTGCGTCAGTGCGTTGCCTCGGTGGCGAGCGAGGGGGGGAAGTGAGGAGGAGAAGGCCTCCTCAGAAGGCGGCGGGACTTCCCAGAAGCCCTCGCGCCTTCTGAGAAGTGTTCTGCATCTTCGGGATACTTCTCGGGGGGCGGGGGGATTTCCGAGCCTTCTGAGGAGACCCGCCCCTTCTCGCTTCCCCCGGGCGCGCCGCCGCTTGTCGCCTATTGCTGTTCCTTGGCCTTTTCGGCTGCCGGTTCCTGGCCCTGGCGCGTAACCGTTTCCATGTACGTTTCTCGCAGCGTGCCATCGCCGTTGTGGCTGCTTATTTTTCTCATGGGTCGTGTTTTAGGCCAGTCCCACAATCTGTGCTAGCAGTATTGCATTATGTTATTGATCCCCGTAGCGAGCGTTGCAGGACATCGAGTGCACCGTAGCTCCATGGTGGTGGTTGAGCAGGATCGGTATCGGTGCACGGGCTTACGCTGACGATGCCCGGGCCTGTGGCCCACCAGTCCCCGCAAGAGGGCCAGCAGATCGCTCGATCAGATGGGGTACAGGCCTCGGAACAAATTAGCGAACACATGCCACATTCATCCGTCAACGCCTCCCCCTTCCCCCAATGTTCAAAGTTGGCGGTGGGTCTGATGAAATGCACTTCGACCGCAGTCTCCCGCGCGCGTGCCAACGTTGAGTTTGGGGGGGAGGGGGAGTGTTCAGTAATTGTTTCCCTCTACCGTAGTTGGTCGTAGCCCTGAAGGTGTTGCCAGAGGCTATGCTTGTGTCTCTCTCGTCGAGGCGTGGCCCCCCCCCACCTCCCCCCCCGCTCTCCGGGGAGCACATCTGAGGCGTTCCAGACGGGGCCTCGCCTTCGGGGGCGAGGATCGACCGATCGCTGGGCAAGGCTAGCCAACGACTGTGTCTTTCATGCAGTCAGCCCGCATAGTAATTAAGGATGAGCAGGTTTTCCAAGGTTGCCCTCGCATCCTTACAGGTTGCCTTGCGCCCTCAGGTTTCGAATCTTCGAGAATCGTCGAGATGGCCTTTCAAGGCCCTTGCATCCGTACCGCGCATCCTTTTTTTATACGGGTTGCTGATCTTCGGTGAAGTCGCACCTCGACTCCTGAGGGTTTCACGCAGGGTCCTGCCCTTTGCGGGCCACCTTGGCAGGACTTCACTTCACTTCACCTCATCTCCTCCTCGGCGGAAGGTGGCGGAAGGCCCGCGGAATCCGGCGGAAGTAAAACGAGGTCGGCTCCACTTGCGGAAGCCAGCGGAAGGCCGGCGGAAGCTGGCAGAAGTAGCAATCACCCCCCTTAAGAGATGGCAAGGTTTTTTGGTTCAGGGTTTCAGGAACCCGTTAGCTGACAGCCTCCGTTCCCCCGTCCGGAGTCGGGCTTGTGGGTGCTTTGCACAGGGGGCCCCAACGATGTACGTAACAGTTCGTGCAATCTTTCGTGCGGGACGCGCACGTCGTACAACACCAGCGCGTGGCTGCCACGCGCCATGCGCCACAGGATGAGCTTTGGCAGTTTTGGGCTGCGACTCCACCGCGGAAGACCCCCCCCTCTGCCTGGAGCGAGCCCTCCGTCTCCCTCCCTCCCTCGTCTTCCTCGTGCTCCGGCGGCCGTGCCTCGCCGTGGGCTCTGCTGGGGCGCCGGGGCCGGGCCGGCCTTCTCCGTGGCCCGAGCCCTGCGGCCGACAGGAGGCCAGGGGCGCACGGGGGGGGGCTCCCACCTCTTCCCCGCTCGTCCTCCCTCCCTCCTTCGTCTCGGCATCGCTCGGACGTGTGCATATGTCCTCGGCGAGAACCATCGAGGGCCATCCTGGACCATCGAGCAACAAAAAAAAAGCACGCACGGAACCGCCGCATGCACGGGAAATGGACGTCCGAGCAACGGCAAGTCGTTATCAGTACCCCTTCATTGCCCATACCTTTCTAACGCCTCCTCCCCCTCTCCCTTCGCACTGGCAGTGCCGCCTGGAGTGGCGGTTGGCCGCGTCGGGAGCGGACGGCGCTCGCACATCTTGGCAGCTGGGGCACCCGGCCCGCCCGCGCGCACCTGGCGCTGCTACACGTCAAGCTGTAGCATACGACGGTCTCAAGTCAAGAAGCCCTCCCTCCTCCCCTCTCTGGTTAGCAGAGCGCAGCGCGCTCCATTGCCCTTGCCCTTGCCCCTCCTCCTGCTCCTCCTGCTTCTCCTGCTCCTTCTTCTTCTCCTCCTCCTCCTCCTCCTCCTCCTCCACCTCCCCAGCGCGAGCTTGGATTGCATCCTTTCGATTGGGATGCACGCGCAGTTGCATGGCACGCGGACGAGCCCGAGTGACATTAATGTGGGTGGGTGTTGTTGAAAGAGGAAGGCACGCAACAAAAAACAATCGCTGGCACACGGCAAGTGACAGGGGCGGCGCCGGAGGCGCTGCCAGGGGGCCCAGCGCCTATCCAACTCCGCGCAGACTTTGGGGATTTTTTCGTGCAGTTTTCCCAACCCTCCTGTGTTGGATTGGTTCTCGTTTCGAGTAGAGCGCTCCTTGCGCGACCTCCTCCTCCCGTCTTCTTTCTCCTGCCCACCTCCCTCCTCGTGACGTCTGCCTCCTGTTTTATTCCCAACCCTCCGGTGTTTGGTTTTCTTCGTTTTGAATAGAGCATTGCGGTCGCGTCTCCTTCTCCTCCCCCCTCCTCCTGCCTCCTCCTCCGCTGCTCCCTGAAAGACTACGAATTGTGCAATTGTCGCTACTTTCGTGGGCTCCTGGGAGGCACGGCGGAGTAGCGGAGTACCCGAGACATCGCAGCTCGCTGGGGGGCTGCGAATTGCTGCATCGTCGCCACTTTCGTGGGCTCCTGGGGGGCACGGGGGCATAGCGGAGTACCCAGGACCTCGCAGCTGCCTGGGTGGTTGCCATTTGCGCAATTGTCGCCACTTTCATGGGCCTTGGAGCTCTCTCGGGCCGTCTTGTGGGCCTCGTGGGCCGTCTTGAGGCCCTCTTGGGCTATCCTAAGCCGTCCCAAGGCTCTCTTGAGAAGCCCTTGAGCTGTCCTGGGACATCTTGAGCGGTTGTGTTGCCGTCTTGTTTGTCTTGGAAGCCGTCGTAGAGGCCATCTTGTCTTGGAAGCCGTCATAGAGGCCATCTTGGTTGTCCGGATGCGGAAAAGACAGCGAGACAGCATTTTTGGAAAGTGGCGGTTTTTGAGTGGTGCGTGCGGCGAGGGGGGTCTCGCAGAAGGTTACAACATTGTTCAGGCAACAGACGAGCATTATAACACGCCCACTCCGTTGGCAGATCGATGATGATGTGCCGTGTCAGGGGTTGTGCTGTGTTGTGCCGTGCTGTGCTGAGTTGGAATGTGTCATGCCGCGTTGGACTGTGATCTGCTCTATTGCGTTGTGCATCAAGTCGTCCTTGGCATCTGAATCCTGCCCGACCTGATTTTGCTGAGCGCATAGCTCGCCCACAGCTGGCTGCACTCGAAACAAGCGGGGCGTAGCATGCTGCGTTGACCTGTGCTGTGCCCTACAGTGGAGACCCATGCCAAGAAACACCCTGCTTGCCTCCATGGTGCCCCGGGTTTCTTGGGTTTCGATGGTTTTGCCATGGAAAGCGTGACGTGCCCGCACCAAACATCAGTGGACGTCCTGTGGTCTCCAGGTTGGGTTTCTTGTGGGAGGTTTCCTGTGGAATGGCCTCCACTGCACCACACTGTGGACCAGGGCGTCCTTCACATCCGCATCCTGGCCGAACTGATCTGGCTCTTCAGCTCGAGCTGCCCGATCGCGCGGCTCGCCCGGAGCTTGTCGCAGCCGAACCGCGCGGGGCGCCCAACCAGCTCGAACTGAAAGGTTCGATCCACCTCCGAAGTTCGTCGTTCCCGGTGCTGTCATGATCAAGGCCCGCCAGAGGAGTGCGACCAACGCCGGGAAGTGCGAAATATGTGGCCAAGTCGTCCCGGTGAAGGCGAAGCTGACCAGGACCACCGTGTGGGCCTTCCCGCAAGGGCCCTCCAGGACGAGTTCTCAGGGCGCCCTGGTCGGCGGCGTGCCCACATTTCTTCACCCCGGGAGAGGTCTGGGGAGTAGCGGTATCATCCTTCCCGTAGTCTTTGGGTCCACTCGTTGGTCGCTCTGCCCGGTCCCTTCGGCGACCGCTTCGATCGTTGTATGCCTCGAAGTGTACTTGTTGCAGTGTTCTTTGACGGATGCTGGCGCACCGAGAAGGAACATACGAACACGCAGCGTGCCGAGACGCGAAGCAAGGAGACATGACGAGCTCAAACAGCACGCACCGAGACGAGGTATGAAACGAAACTCCCAGGGTGCGGGCCACTTTTGGTCGGGTGAGTGCATTTGATGGTCCCATTTTCCACCACCACTGCCATAGGTAGGAGAGGGAGGAGGAGGAGAAGGACGAGAAGGAGGAGGCGGAGGAGGAGGAGGAGAAGGAGAAAGAGGAGGACCTCGTCATCCTCCCTTCTCCCCCATCCTACCTGTGGTAGTGGTGGTGGGAAGCTTGCACATCAGCATTCCGTGCGCGCCTGCTTGAGGAACGAGCGTCCACGGAGGATATCTAAAATGTGGTCGTCGGGCCCTCCGCCAATAACATGTGTGCGCGGAGGTGGCATCTAGCGGTTGTTTTCTCATCCATTGTTTTGCCGATCGGCGCGGGCCTTCGTACCCCCCCTCCCCCCCCTATGGAGTAAATCTTGGCTGTTTTTGGCGCCTGTTTCAAGCAGGTGGAGTTTCCCCCCTAGGACGCACTGTTGCAAACAGTCGCACTAAGCAGAGGCCTGGAGCCAGACCCACCATCCCTTCCCCCCCCCGCCCAATGTCGAAACGTCACAAGTATGAGACGAAGGTCACAGGGTGCGAGAGACTCTTGGTCGAGTAAGTGCATTCCGTACGTGCCTGCTTGAGGAAAAAGGGCGTTCACGGAGGATATGCAACATGTGGCCGTCGGGCTCTCCGCACTCCAACCTGCTTAACCTTGATCACCAGAAAGGTTTTCGAGCATCAAGATAGTACCGAAACTGAAGGGTTTTCACGCGTTGGGCCCTGGGAGGCGATATTCGTTCAACACTTTTCTGGGTGCGAGCGTGTCGGGCAGACTCTGTTTCGATACTTTTCTGGGTGCTCGAAATTGCTTCTGGGATGCAGAAATATAAACATGTGGGCGCGGAGGGGGCATCTAACATGCGTCTGGCGCTGGTGCACTTGGCAGCTGTTTTCGCCAGGTCAGGCCGCCCAGAAGGAGTAATCCAATAGCCCTTATAACGGCGACGATGGAACACAGTGCCGGGGAACTGCTTTGAACATCACCAGTCGTTCAAAGCAGTGCCCCGGCACTGCTTTGAACGATGCGGAAATGCGATCAGCAGGAGCCTTCGTCTGTTCCTTCTCCTCTTCTCGTCGCTGTATGCTCTTCCTTGTCCTCCCTCCTCCCCCGTTCCCTCTCTAATTAATTACCTCGTTCTCCCAGTCTCACGCGCACTCTTCCTCCCCCCTCTCCTCCTCCTCTTCCTGCTTCTCCTCCTCGTCCTCCTCCTCCTCCGCCTCCTCCCCCTCATTTGTTATATTTCTCCGTCCTTGTCCTCCTGTCCCCGTTCTCCTTCTCCCTCTCCTCCTCCTCCTCCTCCTCGTCGTCGTCGTCCTCCTCCTCTTCCTCCTCCTCCTCCTCCTCCTCCTCTTCCTCCTCCTCCTCCTCCTCCTCCTCACCTTCTTCCTCCTCCTCCTCCTCCCCCTTTTCCTCTCCCTCCTCCTCCTCCTTCTCCTCCTCCCCCTTCCCCCTCTTCCTCCTCTGCTATCACTCCTCCATAATTCCTGTCCGCTCCTCCCCTTCACTGATCTTCCTCTTCGTCATCATCATCCCTTTCGTCGCACGCCTCTTAATCCTCAATCGGTTCCCAATCTTCTCGACTTTCTTGTCATCCGCGTCCTTGGCTGTTGGAGGGGCCTCAGGAATTCTCAGGGCTCTTGTGTTGCACGCGAAGGCACACCTCCCAGGAACGCATCATCCTCCTCACATTCACCCTCCTCCTCCTCATCCTCCTCCTCCATGCACGTTCGGCTCAAGCCCGCGCCGACGGTAGGTTTCACGGCGGTTGGGCGGGCTCGCGCCCGCCTCCGCGGCCGGCAGTCGGGGCAGAGATGCGTGCAGGGTGGGATGACAAAGCGGAAGAGGAAACACGGGCCGCAGTTGCGGATTCTTCAAAGAGCAGCGGCGGCGGTTGGGGAACAAGTGGGGGTTGGGGCGGCCGCAGTGGCGGATACGGCGGCGGAGGTGACCGCAGTGGCGGCTGGGGCGGCGGAGATTCTCTTGGCGGATGGAGAGGAAAAGCGCAGGATGGCGGCGACGGAAGTGACCGCAGTCGCGGATGGGAGGGCGGCGGATGGGGCGGCAACGGATGCGAGGGTTGGGGAATGGAGGGCGCCCGCTGGTGGGACGACGAGGGTGGCTGGTGGAATGCATGGGAAGGTGGCCGCTCGAGTGCCTCGGCAGGTTCTCCTGCCGCGGAGCCCGCGGCCGCAACAGCGGCGGGCAAAGGAGGCGGTCCCCTGCTTCCCCCAGGGCGCGAAGAACAAGGCGCAGTTGCGCTGTTTCAAATTGTGCGCAATGAGCCGCTGCCAATTTTCAAGTTGGAATTCTTCGAGAACTTCAGGGCGAACTGGAACGGCAATTATAAGCAGCACAACGCGGCCTTGAAGTGGTTCCGAGACGAGTACGAAGACCGAGAAAACCCTTTCGGCAGCCGCACGCCCGTCTTCGGAGGTACCGCAGTTGCGGAGGAAATTTCGAAGATCCTTAAGTACCGCGCAAAGGGGAAGGCGCAGGACAACAGGGATTGGGACTGGGACCACACTGTCAAAGTGCCGTGGTCTTGGCTGGAGATGGTCGCGCAGATGGATGGACCTACAATGCTGCGCGTCGTGTGCGGCCCTGACAATGACCGCAGTCGCGGGTTGGTCCGCTGCGAGTGCCGCCCGTGCCCTAGCAGTCTCGACAACATGAGGCACACGAAAGGGGTGGACAGAGGACAGGCGCAAAGAATCCCTCTGCCCCAGTGGGATTTCGTCCTCATCCGCGACGACGGCTCGGGCATTCGCGTCCACCCATCCTGGTCTAGCCCGAAGTTCAACACGTATGAGGTGGAGCCGCACTCGCATCCCGTGCGGGGCCCGAGGGCAGGTCTCGGCAAGAGCGATGGCCACGGAACGTTCACGTTCTGGAAGATGCTGCACGCCCATCCGAATCCTGGGCGGTTCGACGCGAGCAAGGGGGCGCATCTGCAACCGCGGTGGTCCGCGCAGCCTTGACACCGCAGTTGCGGGATTGCGCAGCCATGGAACCGCAGTTGCGGAAACCGATCGCGTGACGCCGCGCTCGTTTGACTCACTATGCGCGCTTTCGGCCGCAGTTGCGGCGCTGCCTTCTAGCGACTTCATACAGCTTGGCCGCAGTTGCGGCGCTCCCACGACTGACCGCTGTAATTAGGTGCTTCGGGCGCGCATCACCTCCGTTGAAGCACTCGTGACGTTAAGTAGCGCGGCCGCAGTTGCGGAGACAGGTACTTAAACAGATGGATCCGCAGTTGTTCGTCGTCCTCGTATCCCCTTCCCCGTCGTCCTCGTCGCAGTCTCCTCCCTCCGCCTTTCCTCCTCGTCGCAGTTCCTTCCGTTGGCCGTAGCCCGCCTCCGTTGGCCGAGTCATTTCCCGTCGTCCTCGTCGCTTCCCCCCCCGAGGGCCGCAGTTGCGGACTTTGTTGATTCCTCCTCCTCCGTTTCTTGCCCGTCATCCTCGTCGCAGTCCCCTTGCTCCTTTCACCCTCGTCTGAGCTCTTCGCGCCATCCTCTTCCGTCGCGTCCTCTCCATCCTCCTCTTCGCCTTCCTCGTCCTCATCCCCGCCGTCTCCCTCGTTGCCGTTCCTCTCCCAAGCCGGCCGCAGTTCCCCCGTCGGACGGGGGCCGCGCGCGGCCACGCCATGGACCCAGCTCGCAAAGCCGAGGTCGACAAGCGGTTCGCCGAGCTGAAGCAGCAACTGCGGGAAAGGCTCGGCGCGCAAGGGGCTGCCGCGGATGCCGCAGTCGCGGAGCCGACGGGGGACCGCAGTAGCGGAAGCCCCGAGCGACCGCCGCGCGAGGCCTCCCCGCAGTCGTCTAGCTCCTCGCGGTCGGCCATCGAATATCGGCCGCCGCCGCCGATAAGCGCTGCGAGTGGGAGCTCTGCTGGTGGGAGGCGCGAAGAGGCGCAGTTGCGCAGGGCGCACTTGACCCCCAAGGCAAAATGGGGGCCTCGGGCGCAGACGCCGACGAAGCAGCAGGACCAACCAGCAGTGACGGGAGCCGCCACCGAGACCGCAGTTGCGGGGGTGGCCGGCGAGCCAGGTGCCGCGCGCGGCTCATCTGGGAGCAGCGCGCCCTCGGCCGTGCTGCTCGCAGCCGAGTCCAAACGAGGCGCCCAACCCGAAGACGAGGCCGCCTCCCAGGAGAAAGCCGCCGAGACAACCGCCTCGGCCGATTCGCGGCCGAGGAAAAGGCCGCCTCCCACGGAAGACTCGCCGCTGTCAGAACCGCAGTCGCGGGGTCGCGCGGGGCCTCCGTCGGAACCGCAGTTGCGGGAAGATGCGGGAGCACCGCGGAAGAAGCAGCGGACCAGGTCCCCTCCAGGGATAAACTACTTTGGGGAACGCCCCAAGTGGAACGAAGGATTCCTTCGTACAGCAGACGGCAATCGGGTTCCGTCCACCATCGCTTTGGTGTTCAACGTGGTGGTCATCACGAAGGTGGCAACAAAGGAAGATGTCTTCAGGTGCATCTTGCACCAAACTGCGGCGGTCGTCTTCGTCGTATGGGACCCCGAGCTGTTCCGCACGGGGAACGTCGAAGGCGCTTGCAGCTACGACGTTCGCGTTGGACTCAGGAGTGCCATCGACAACGCTGTCACTATGAAAAACGCCTCCGAGGAGCCTTACTGGACGACGGTTCCCCTGTTCAGAGAGACGGGCCTGGTGCTCGTGCGCCCGCACATCATCGCAGAGACCGCAGTTGCGGGTCATGTTCATGGGGCCACCCACGCCGTCACGATCCTGAGCTTTCGCCTGAAGGGCTCCGAGATGAATCCTGCCGCGGTGATCCGTTTTGCCGTCGTGTCCAGACACGCAGTCACCGAACGTCTCCAACACAAGATCACGCAAACAGAACAACAAGCGTGGCATCCAGGTTTCTTCAAGGACGCGGTTGCTGCCATCCATAAAAATGATGTGCGGTTCTTGTGCGGCCTGTTTGACATCCCGCCTGAGCAGCTCGCAGCATTGGGCCGCAGTTGCGGAGCCAGCTGCACCTGCCCGGTGGGGGTGGTGTTCAGGGCTGGACCCGCCCTGTTCGGAGGCATTGTGAAGGGCACACGCGTCATGCATCCGAATTACGTCCTCCCCATTGGCCCGTGCGACGTGCGCATTGCGGACTACAACATTGATTTTGCAGGGAGGCCGTCGAAGAACGATCCCCAGTGGCTCCCTGATTGGATGCATCGAACAAGCGACTCCATCATCTCTCGGCGCTGGGTTCCAGCGAAGTACATGCCCAAGTGGGAGGATGACCCTGACCGCAGTAGCGGAGTCAGAGAAAAGCTCCACTTGGCAGCGCTGCCCCCAATCGGCAAGGTCATTCAGAAGGAGCTCAACGAGAAGACCTTCAGCACGCACTGGTGCGAGGGCATCCACCAAAACATCGTCTTCGTCGGCCACGGACGCGCAAGTCGGGCGAGCAAGCGGAAGCACGAAGAGGCGCGATCTGCCGCAGTTGCGGACGAGCGGTGAGTGCGGCAAGACCGAGGAGCCGCAGTTGCGGAACAGAGCTCGGTACTAATTACTGGGCGCCTGCTGCCTGCGTAGTGCATCCCAGTGTAGGATAGCCCGCAGTTGCGGTGTTGCGGTTGCGGTGTAGGATAGCCCGCAGTTGCGGGGTTGCGGTTGCGAAGCCGCAGTTGCGGTTGCGTATAATAGGAGAGCACGCGGTTGCGAAGCCGCAGTTTGCAATAAGTGTGCGCGCGCTGGGTCATCATCATCGTCGTCGTCCGTCCTCGTCGTCGTCGCTGCCGTCGTCGTCGTCGCGTCTGTCGTCTGTCGTCAGCAGTCGTCGTCGGTCGTCGTCGTCGTCAAGTCTGTCGTCTGTCGTCAGCAGTCGTCGTCGTCGTCGTCCCTCCTCCCTCCTCCCTCCTCCCTCCTCCCTCCTCCCTCCTCCCTCCTCGTCCTCCTCCAGGCCGCATCCCCCCGCCACCTCCGTCCTAGCTGTCCTTCCCCTTCCCCTCCTCGTCCTCCTCCAGCTTGCACCCCCCTCCCTCCTCCAGCCTGCACCCCCCCCAAGCTCTCGCCCGATATTTTGGATTAAAACTGAGCCTTCAGTCGTCCGCAGGCATTCGGCTCAGCAGGTCGTTGGGCTCCTGGCACACACGCCTCCACCCTGAGCGACGGACGTCGTGCCATAGTCCGCCATATCGGAGCTTTGGGCCGCAGTGGCGGACAGCGTCGGCACAGATATGAACGACAGCGTCGGCACAGATAATGCCGCAGTGGCGGACAAGAAAGCCGCAGTGGCGGACGAGACAGCCGCAGTTCCAGGCGGAACGCAAGGGATCTTTCAGAGGGCCAACGCCTTGAGGTCTAGATTCAGGACAGGGGACAAGGTGCGCCTCCCTGTGCTCATGCTCGCCCCGCACACGGGCAACCGAGGCGGGCACTACCCTCAGCAGGAAAGGGTTCGGGAACTCGCTGTGAAAATCTTCCTGGCTGGATTCACGCAAGCCGAAGCTGACCACGAAGGTGTCTGCGTTCAGATGTACCCAGCACAAGAGCTGGTGCTGAGAAAAAAGGAGGACCCGAAGTTCCAGACGTACACAGAGTACAATCTGGAAAAAGCGACCGGCCACCTCGCTGCGTGCTTCGACCGCAGTTGCGGAACAGACGTTGCGTATGGGACGTGTTCGCACTCCCACTTGTGCCTCGTGTTGCGGGCGTGCGCCCTGGGAGCCAAGTGGCCCATCCCCCAAGGCATGGAGTTCACGGAGGACGAGAGCGCGAGGCTGAAGCGCGTGCTCGATAAGGACGGCAATCTCGACATGGCCGCAGTGGCGGAACATGACCCTGTCGCTAAGAAACTCGTGCAGGGGGGTATGCTCATGGAAGTGCTTAGCTGGAAAATCATGGACGAGGAACCCACTGGTGCTTCGCTCATCAGCCAGTCCCTCAATAAAGGAGCCGATTTTGCGTTGCGAACGACTGAACTCACCGCGCTCCGTGTTCTGTGCAAGGCTGTTGACGCGGAGCTGCACGCCGCAGTTGCGGATCAGGTTGCCTTTGAAAAGGTCAAGCTCTCCGTCATGCACGAACTCGATCGAGTCGTTCAGGACCCAGACTTCATTGAGCTGTTCTCGTTCGTTGTTGGGCTCGGGAGCACGAAAGCGCAGTTCATCCCCTTGCTGCTCCAGTTCTGCGAGGTCTACGTGAACTCCAGGAGAAGGGCCCTTCGGCTCGGTGCCTTCGGGGCAGCCAGCGAGCTTCCCGACGACGTGCCGTGGGTCAAGGTTGCCGTGGTGATGCGATGCTACAGGAACGCGCCTGCGAGGAAGAGGGGCGTTGACACTCCTGTGTGGTGCCCTGACCCAGAACAATCGTGGAAGAAGAAGGAGTTCCGAGACTTCCTCATCGACATGAACTCGGCTCTCCGTTTGTACTTGTTCACGCTGAGCAAGGCCATCGACGGCATGGGCCCTGAGAAGGCGATCGAGTTCAAGGCGAACCTGTGCATACTGACCGCAGACGGCTTCATACAGTACCTGAAGGACACCAGCTTCAAGGAACGAAGTATCCCAGGACATCGTCAGGCGCTCCTCCGCGCTTGCGCGGAGGCCACGGGGAAGGTGGAGCCGAAGTCCAATCGGGACGCCCTTGAGAAGGCCCTCGGCGAAGTGGGAGTCCGAGGCGGGAAGCCCGATTGGTTCGATTTCAACGCGTTGCCGCGCCCAGAACCGAATGAGCCCGCAGTGGCGGGGAAGACAAAGGCTTCCGCAGAGGAGCGCGAGTTGATGCCGACGGTCATTTCCTTTGACCCCACGACGCAATTACCAACGAACCACCAGCGCAGCAGGGACACGACGGCCATTCCACGCGGATCCTTCCCTTTGCCAATCGCCGAATGGAGGCGTTCAGCGGCAGCGAAGGAGCTGGGGCGGGAGCCTGCTTTGGTCAGCGCAGTGTTGCTGTGCCTTTGGGCGCGCCACATGTCCGCAGTTGCGGAAGCGCAAGTAGAGGTGTTGCAAGACGCTGACACAGAGAAACGCACCGTCAAGGCAACCGCTGCAAACGACGAAAAATGCATCGAGTTGTGGCCGTGCGTCCCAAAGGCATCCAAGGTGCACGCCGCAAGCACGCACCCCGAGAGGGTGGCCGTGCAAGTCTGGGTGAAAGGAGATCCAAATGGGGCCACGCCCACGACCTTCTACTTGCACCCCGAGTTCAAGCCGCCTGCGGACAAGACGCCCGCCGACGTGGCTGACCACGATGTGCGGTTGAGAGCATGGAAGTGGGATGCGCAAGAGACAATGCACGTCTTCTGGGCAGTCAACAGAGTCACGGAACAGGAGATCCAGCAGAGAAACAGCCGTAATGAAAGCGCAGTTGCGCGCATCAACATGGAGCTGGAGACGAAAGAATTGGCGGTGTGCGTGCCTGGGACAGGCGGGGTCGTGCTCGCCGTGAATGTCCCTGTGCTGGTGAATACCACGGCCGTGAAGAAAGGAGAAGAGCTCCTGTGGGAGGCGAGACCCAAAACCGCACCGAAGAAGAAGGCGGCCGAGGAGACGTGGAAGACGGACGCGGCCAAGAGGGCCAAAGGGAAGCCTTCGGGCCAGCCCGCGCCGAAGAAATCGAAGAAAGGGTTCGACGAAAGCGGGAAGATGTCGCTCTAAGTAATTCAGAAGCCGCAGTGGCGGCAGTCAGGGCGGCTTGCTCGCGTGACCGCAGTTGCGGGCAACAGGCCGAAGGGGGGGCGCACGCGTGACCGCTGTTGCGGAGCGCTCGTGTAGTTTGCAGTGTCACTTGCTGATGCCGCAGTAGCGGACCGCTGACGATCGAGCACGGAGGTTCGAAACGGACCTCCTCCCTCCCTTCTCCCTCTCCTCCCTCGCCCTTCCTCCACTTCCTCCCTCTCTCCTCCTCCTTTCTCCCCTTCCTCCCAAGCTGGAAGCCGAAACTACTCATTTCCTCACTCCCTCCCTCCCTCCCTGGAGGCCCTGGAGGGCGTCCGCCCTGGAGGGCCTGGAGGGCCCTGGAGGCCCTGGAGGGCCTCCCTGGAGGCCCTGGAGGGCCTCCCTGGAGGCCCTGGAGGGCCTGGAGGGCCCTGGGCTGAGGGCGGAGGCCCTGGAGGGCCTCCGCCCTCAGGGTGCTTCAAAGCAGTGCCGCGGCACTGCTTTGAAGCATGCTTCAAAGCAGTGCCGCGGCACTGCTTTGAAGCACCCGGGTGCTTCAAAGCAGTGCCGCGGCACTGCTTTGAACCCAAAAATGCTTCAAAGCAGTGCCCCGGCACTGCTTTGAAGCACCCTGAGGGCGGAGGCCCTCCAGGGAGGCGCGAGGATCGCAGGGACCGAGGGAGGCCCTCCAGGGAGGCGTTCAGCTCGCCATCTGGCTCAACCGCGCGCGGCCCCACTGCCCGCACCCCCGCCTTGCCCGCAGTTGCGGCTGTGTCCAGCGCAGTAGCACACATGCCGACTTCGAGCGAATGGAGCCCTGTGTGCGTTGAGAAGGTCTTGTGCATCCGTGGAGGTTGGCTTGCGCAGACCACCCCCGTCCCCGAAAAGGATGTCAAGGTGCTCCACGCATGGCCCCTCGGAGAGATAACTTTCGTGCACGTGAACATGCAAAAGCCTTGGCTGCTCAAGGTGTGCGCCAAAGGTAAACCGACCGCAGGGGCCTTGAAGGCCTCCAAGGCCTGGGACGCGCTGAAGAAAGAAGTCGCGAAGCAGGGCGGCGCCGCAGTTGCGGACGATGAGAGCGACGGCGACGCGGGGCACGAAGCAGATGACCCCATGTCGTCCCTGGTCAGCTCCACGGACGCCACGAAGAAGCAGGCAGCGACCCCGACCAGCGCCAAGAAGCAGAAGACTGGAACGCGTTCGGCGGCTACTGGCCTGCCCAGGGGCGAGGCCGTGGAGTCGGCCATAGCCACTGTGCACTCTGTACAGATGCCCGCAAAGAGCCCCATGAAGTTTCCGCACGACACGGCCGTTCGAAACGTGCGGGTGGCCAGCTTCAAGCGGAGGACGTTGTGGCTGGACGCTGCAGACCTTGGGTGGCTGATCGACATGATCGTGGACGACGTGAGCCTCGGCGGTGTCCCCGACATCGGCGACGGCGACAAGGACGAGGCCGCAGTGGCGGACAGGGACTGGGCAACGGCGGTTGACCCTGCCACCCCGCCGGCGAAGCAAAAGGAGGTCGACCCCCTCGTGGCGCAGGGGAGCGGCTCTGGCTTCACCGTCGTTTGGGACTTCAAGGGCGCTTGGGTCGCGACCATCACGCGAGAGTGTGCCAACAAGGGCAAAAGGATCGAGATGGAGGTGAAGAAACTTACAAAGAAGAAGTGGCAGTCGGCGCAGTCGGTGAAGGGCTACGACTACGAGTGGGAGGGCATGACGCAGCACCAGCGCAAGCAAGCGGCTCTGGATTACCTCGAGCTCCAAATCCCCAGTCTGTTCGACTGAGGCCCGAAGCCGTATGGGCCGCAGTTGCGGTGGGGCTACTGAGTGCCCGCAGTTGCGGGGTGGCTGGGTGCGCGTGAACACGCGGAGGGCGAGGCGGTGTGAGGAGGCAGGCGGAAGGTTTAGGGTGTTCCACGGGTGCACGCCGTAGTGCGCCAACTTGTGTGGGCGAGCGTTTTTCTTAGAGAAGCATGGAGTGAAGCATTGAAACCCTGTGCGCGCGATGATTGGGGCTTCCGCGCGGGCGTTGTTGAAAAGTACCTCCTTCTTCGCCCCTCCGCATCGTCTTCAGTTGCTCCTCCCTCCTCCCCTCCCTCTTCCTAGTTCTGTAGCCCGCAGCCGTGTGCCCGGCCCGAGTCGTTCGCCACGCGACCGCTCATGGATGTTCCCGTGGGGCGGACATGGTATGGCGAGGAGGACGGCGAGCATTTCGAGGTGGAGTGGCTCCATTACGACAGCGGCTGCGCACCGAGGAAAACGAAGTATGGCACCACTGGGCTCGCCAACATCTTGGGCCGCAGTAGCGGCGTTCCGTGCCCCAAGAAGATAAAGGTGCACGCATGTGCGGATTTTCCGTGCCTAGCGAAGTGGCCCGCGTCGCAGTACGGCCTTGTTGAGCCGCCTCGCTTTCATTTGCGGCCGTCTGCTTGGCGACCGGGCGCGACGCCACCCCCCGCAGTTGCGGCTCCAGGCGGCACCGCAGTTGCGGCTCCCTCGGCCCCTGCACACATAGCACCAGCAACACCAGCAGAACTCGCAGCTCCTGCGCAAGAAGGACACGCAGCTCCAGCACCAGAAGCACCCGCAGAACCCAAACCTCCAGCAGCCCCTGTGCCCGAAGCACCCGCAGCAGCAGTCCCCCAGCTCCTCCAGCTCAAGTGCACGCAACACCAGACCCGCCTGCTGCGCAGGAGACCGCAATTGCGGTTGAAGCTCCTGAGGGAGTGGAAGCGGACAAAGACACACCACTTCCAGCACGCTTGCCACCAGCGCGGCCGCTGCCAGAGAACTGGTCGAAGACGCAGGTCGCATTCTTCCCGTGCCCAGACCCAAAGGCTGCAGCACGAGTTGCGGCGCCTGTTGGCGACGCCTTGCGGCCACGAGTCGCGGCGCCACCCCTGGCGCCAGAGAAAGGTGTACCTGTGGAAGACGCGCCAAAGATCCAGGCCGCAGTGGCGGCGACGGTGCCTGACGTCGTGATGGCTCTCCTGAGGCAGATTCTGTCCGAGAATTCCTACATAGGGTATTCAGCTTTCATGCTGTTTGCCTTGCGGTTCGGGCGTCGACCTTACGTGTGGGAAGGCGAGAACCGCAAGGACCTCCTTGACTTCTACATGCCTTGGGCAAAGGAGAAGTGCACTGAGCCATGCGCCGTCGACGGCGTGGCGTGCGTACTCGCCGCTGCTGAGGATCTGTTCGGGGAATGGACAACGGTGGAACTCAGGCCCGTGACTCCCGAGAACCCTCTCCATGAGGTGCGCCACTGGGTGGCCGCAGTTGCGGTGGGTGGCGTGTGCTCTGAGGGGGCGGACGCGTTGAACAGGTTCTACGGTCCTCTGGGACAATGGGTCCTAGGGACTGTTTGCGATGGAAACTGCGGCATTGACCTTATGGCGATGATGTTGCAGAAACCGCAAAATGCCGAGACGCGCAAATGGCTTCGGGAGGAACTGTACGATTTCGGGGTGCGCCGCTGGGACGAACCGTGGTTGCACGACATGCTCGTTGTCACGCAGGAACTAACCTTGGAGGAGGTGCGGGCGTACCGCAGTTGCGGGGCCAGCGGCCCTGCTGGACCCATGGTCCTGCACGACTCCGAGGGCGAGGGCGAACCAGCAGAGGCGCCGAGAGAGGCGAGCGCGCCACGCCCCGCTCTCATGGCGGCGTTAGAGTGGCAGACGGGCGTGCAGGACATGGGTATATTGCTTGCCATGGCTGAGGCTATGCCCGAGGCGTTGCAGGAGGAGCAGATCAGGGCGCACGCACTGGCCAGCGCACGCCCAAAACCCGAAGTTGCGGAACAGAAGCGGCGCGTGTGCCCGCACATGCTCAGAGACCGCGAACTGGTTTGCAAAGAACTGGAGGCGCACGCACGCAGTTGTGGTTGGATGGGCGAGGGCGTTCTGCCACGGAATTCAATCGCGTCTTTTTGCGGGCGGTTCACGTGGCCGAAGGGCATGGGGGTCGTCCAGCAGCGCCAGGCCGTCTCCAAGTGGTTTCAAAACTGGCGCACACAAGGTGGACATGGCACGGCGGGCGTGCATGGCCGACGCCGCGCGCGGGGCAACCAAGGGCGCCCGAACAAGGCTCCATGGCTGGAAGCCGCTCTGTACGAGTGGTGGTCCCACATGAGGTACTCCGTGGACTGGAAGGCGGTGGCCAAGCGAACCGCAGTTGCGGAGGAGAGGCCCAAGATGTTGGCCAGGTTCTCCCAATCCCTGCTGGTTACGAAGGCGAAGCAACTCGTCGCGGACTACTGCGTGGAGACAATGAAGCGGGGAGGCAAACCGATGGTGCCGCAGTTGCGGCCTCGGTGGTGGGTGAAGTGGCGGCGCTCCTACGGCCTGAGCATGAAGAAGCCGAACCGCAAGTACAAGGTGCCAAAATGGTTGCTCCAATCTCGTTTTGAGACTATGATCTTGAACGTGGCCAGGGTCCGCGCAGCTGCTGAGGAGCTTCTGGGGTACGACCCGCACATCCTGAACTGGGACCAGTCGCCCTTTCACCACAACGAGTCGTCGTCGGCCTCGAAGCCGACCTTGGCTGTGAAGGGTGGCATTGTCCCGCTTGTCGAGGCGCATGACGACAGCAGGGCTCGGTGGACAGCGAACCTGACGGTGTCGAGCGACGCGGAGGACATCCGCAGTTGCGGACCACCGCCGGCGGAGCTAATGTTCAAGGGGGGATCTGTCATCGCTGAGGGCTTGGCCGCACATGCCCGCAGTCGCGGCTATCCGTCTTGGGTGAGCACGGCGACGTCCGAGAAGGGGTCCTACCGCGCAGACGACGTTGTATCATTCTTGCAGCGGCACTTGCGGGCCTGGCCCGACGACCCGCAGTTGCGGGGAAAGTGGCGCATCCTCATGGCCGACGACCATTCCCCGCACAAAGCAGACGCTGTGCGGAGACTCGCCTGGCAGCGCGGCTACGTGCTGATCATTCACGGCGGGGGGGCGACCGCAGTTGCGCAGCCCGTGGACACGGACTTGAACCAGCACGTGAAGCGCCGGTACATTGCCCTCGAGACCAAAGCGCTGGTGCAGCAAATGGCGTTGGGGAAGCACGTGCCGCAGTTGCGGCGTTCCGATTGCGCCGACTTGATGCTGTCAGTGTTGGAGAATGTGCAGTTGCACTTGGACGCCGCGAAAGGTTTCCTGAAAGTGGGAATTCGAGCGCCCTTCGACAAGTCAGGAGATCTCGAGATTTGCCGAGAGGCGGCGGAACTCTGGGAAGCAGGGGGGCTGCGAGCAAAAGTGGACACCGCAGTCGCGGAGGTGAGGGAAGAATGCGAGCAGAAACGTTTGAAATGGTCCTACAATGACGTGCTGCGTCTCATACACGAATACGAGAAACACGACGCCACAGATTCCGTGTTGGAGAAGCTCGGCGACGAAGCGCTAGGCCAGGAGCCAGGCCACGAGGAGGGCGATGAGGAGGGCGGGGAGGAGGAGGAGGAGGAGGTGCACGAGGAGCACGAGGAGGACGAAGAGCAAGAGGAGGCCTCGTGGGCCGAGGCTCTTGCGGAACAGTGCGATGCCGCAGTTGCGGCACCTGGGCCTCAAGGATCCTCGGTATCCATGGACTGCGTGGTCGACGCAGAGGCGGCCGAGCAGGTGGCAGTGGCGACGTCCTTGGCAGAAACGCTCCGCGAGGCGGAAGATATGCTGCGCCAAGTGGGCATGGAGAAACTAGCGCAGGATTGCCGACAGCAACGACACAAACAAAAGAAGCGGTTGAGAGAGCTGGCGCGGGAGGACAACGAGGTCCTACGAGCGTTGACTGCCCAGCGAGACCACGAAGCCGCAGTGGTGGCGAAAAAGCGGCGCCTGGCTCTGGAAGCGAACGACAGGACGAAGGCGTTGCACGATCTCAAGAAGCAGATTCGAGAGGCCGAGGCCGCCTTGAGGGCAAAGAAGGAGGCCGCAGTTGCGGTGGAAACGGCTTTGGCTAACAAACACGCCCTAGCGCAGTGGAATCCCGAGGAGTTCAAGATCAAGAAAAACAGGATGGCAGCTCTGGATCGCCTGGCTCGCGGAAAAGGCGTCCTCTCAGACGAGCAGAGGGGGGAGTGGGCATGGTTCAAGACGCATTGGGACGAGGAGATGTGCAAGCAGCACAAGGAGCAATGGCCGCTCACGTTTGCTGGGTGGCTGCAAAAAGTCGCGAACGACGCGGCGTCTGGGAACCGTTCGGCGCTGTCGCAGTTCGTGCATTCGGAAACAGTGAGAACCCTGGGAGGGCAAATGGCGCTGGTAATCCCAGCCCTAGCGTGATGCAGGCCGCAGTTGCGGACCCACAGGAAGTCCAGAGGGAAGTTGTTTTTCCAAGCGGCTCCCGCGCGGGCAGGAGATGAGGCAAAACCGCAGTTGCGGTCTTCCTGCTGCTGTGAAAATAATCCTATCACAGTCCCTTGCAATCGTCGCCCTCCTTCTGCTTCTCCGCCAGTCCATTTGTTGTTCTTTCGGTTCCTTTGAGTCCTCGCCCTCCTTCTGCCACTCCTCGAATCCTCTTTGTCTCCTCCCTCCATCCGACCCCATGCCCATTCACGATCCATTTCCGTAGCCACCGTGGCTCGAGGTGGCGCACGCGAAGACGCAAGCATGTGGCCGCCCGCGCGCCCGAGCGCATCCTCAGGGAGTATGGACCGTGGACCTCGATTCGCCAGAACGGTGTTCATCCACAACGCTGAGGAGGAGGAGGGAGGCAAAGACGAGGAAGCCGCAGTTGCGGATGATGACGACGACCAGCGGACGCAAGATGGCGACAGCACCGTCGCGTCCTCGGCTGCCTCCGCTGACGAGGCTGAGTCCCGGGGAGGTGCGGGAGCCGCAGTTGCGGCAGCACATGACTCCTACATGCCGAGAGTGTTGTCGTCGCGGAGACCCTGGAAACGGGTGCCCATCATCGAGACAAGCAATCTGTCGGAAAAACAAAGAGCTCTTGTCGACGCATGGGAGGAGAAAACGGAGTTCGAAGCGGGACGGGTCGGCTTCTACGTGGCCAACTTCGGAGGGACTGCAGCTAGACCCACGCAACGCGCGGACGAGTGGGCGCAGCTCCGCGCGAACCCTGCCCAGATCATCGCCCTCTGCGAGTGCGACGACGAGACCTGCGCGGTACTCAGTGGGGAGCACGACGCGAGGGACAGTGCAGCCGCAGTTGCGGACGATAGGTTTCGGAGTCGGACTCAATACAACTACCTGTGCGTTAAGGGCGGCGAGCCATCAGGGACCCTCCTTGTTGGCATGAGGGACCGCAGTGGCGGCCACATTGAACACGTAGACTTTGCGAGACTCTTCCACAAGCAGGAGAAGTCCAAAACGAAGAAGAAGAAGAAACAGTCCGCAGTTGCGGAGGCTCCTGCGCCAAAGCTGCACAACAAGTACTCCAGGGCGATGGTGGTGCGCGTCCACCTGGACCAGGCCGTGACCCATTTGGGGGGCTCCTTCAACGTCATGGCGGTGCACGTCCACCACAGCTTGGCCAACCAAGACTGGGGCGTCACGAAGCTCCATGAGTTCTACAACTGGTTCGTCGCCTACGTCAGGGAATGGGACGTGAAGGTCTGCATGGGGGACTTCAACATGTGCATGTTCCAGCTTGTGTCCTGGTGCCGCAATTGCGGCCTGACTGTGGACGTCGCCGCGTGGACCCCCTGGAAGACAGCAGGCGGCCAGCCCAGGGCAGACAGCATGGCGATTTTGTTCATAAACTGTCCTGGGCAGTACAAGCTTCACCATGGCCTGAGTGTTCTGCACGACCGTGAGGGCGGATTCTTGACGACCCAGCATGATCCGTCTTTCCCTGTCTTCGACTACACGAATGGCCCTGGGAAGATGCTTCAGACTTACGTGCCCAAGGCTGAGCCCGTTGAAAACAAGATGCGCGCCTTCCTGACGCCATCTGGCGAATCCTTGACCGCAGTTGCGGAGTTCGAGCAAAGGATGGCGCGCAGGGAACGCGACGATTGGGTGCGCCATCCCTTCAGAGTGAAGCAGGGCAACCTCGACGACAAGATATGGCATGGCGCCTTCGGCAGGGCGAGGCACGGAGCGCACTTCCCTCTGGTGGCTTTCACGCACAATACGTGCCGCAGGTCACCTGAAAGACTCGCCGCGAGGTTGGAACGCAGGAAGGGCGGCAGGAAGGGCGGCAAGAAGGGCGGCAAGAAGGGCAGCTACGCGGACACCGCAGTTGCGGGGAAGGGCGTCCGACCCCAGATGGGAACCGCAGTTGCGGGGAGAGACGCTGGGGCTGAGCGAGCTGGGAACACGCCACCGCCGCAAGCTGCCAACGGCGACGATGCGACCCCTTCTTGGGCCGCAGTGGCGGCTGGGTCCTGGGACGCCAGCGGCAGCGGCGCATGGGAGGCGCGCAGTCCCGCCACGAGATGGCAGGGCTGGTCCTGGTGGGACTGGAGCTCGAGCGAATGGGGCGCTGATGGCGCGCAGTGGTGGCCCTCTGATCATGCCGCAGTTGCGGACAATGCCCCTGAGGGCTCGCCTCCTCAGCGTGAAGTCGAGTGGGGCTCGAGCGGGCGACCTGCCGAGCGCCCTCCGTGGAGCTTCGAGGGGCAGCGTTGGTGATGGCCGCAGTTGCGGGCAAGTGGAACATGATGTTGATTGCCGCAGTTGCGGACAGTGTACGCTGGAAAAATCATCATCATCATCAATCATAATCATCATCATATCATCATATCATACGTTCAAAGCAGTGCCGGGGCACTGCTTTGAACGCGTTCAAAGCAGTGCCGGGGCACTGCTTTCGATCGTCGCCTCGTCGCAGTTATAAGGGCTATTGGATTAGCTGACATGTGGTTGTCAGATGGTTCGCACCAGATTCTGCGGAACAAGCTCTTCGCTCGAGGCATCCTCAACAAACTCTGCAGAGCAAGCGTTTCGGGTGAGACATCCTCAACGTTGCGCAAAGCCAGCGTTTCGTTCGAGACATCCTCGATTGATTCTGCAGCACAAGCGTTGCGTCGGAGATATTAGGAGACATCGCCAGCCCTTCCTGACCTCGTTATTTGTCGGATGAACAGTTCGCCGGCCGTTGGGAGTGGAGGCACCAGGGACAGGCTTACCAGTTAAAAGAAAAAGTCCTCCACATCCTCCTCCTCCTTCTCCATGGGCCTGCGCCTTTCCTGGGAAAAAGAACCCCGTGCAAAAGCATCACTTCGCGGACTGACGTGTCGGTGCGTACCGATCGAGGTGACGACGGCACGGGAAGCAGCGCAGCAGCCGCGCCTGAAAGGGGGAGGGCGTTAAGAAAGGAAAGGAAGGCTGAACAGCGGCTAGGAGCCCCAAGCGGGGCCGCCAGGGGTTTTGACAGTTGCCCCTTCGTGGGGGATGTCTCGAGCCTGTCGCCTGATTTGCACCTCTGGCGTGGCTTCCTCTCGGAGCCCCGTGACCACCGCGAGGTAGCAGGCATAGCACTTGGGCATCCAAGGAAGCAGCCAGGGGGTATCATACAGCGGCAGAGAGAAGGTAGCATACAGCGGCAGAGAGAAACAGAGAGGAGCGCACACACTCGGACTCGTACATGTTCAGTTTTACTTGCGCCTACATTTACGCACGCTCAGGCGTTAGATGCGTATGTGGGGATCCCAGCGTCGAGCGCTTCCGTTTCCCTTCTCATTCCTCACTTCGCCCTCATCCTCGCCCTCCTCGTCCTCCTCTGCCTCCTCGGTTCATCCTCATTCCCTTCCTGCTCCTCCTACTTCCCCCTTCTAACCCTCCCCCCTGTGTTTCTTTCCTTCTTCCTCCATATTTTCCTGCTGCCGCTGGTCCTCCTCTTCCTCCTCCTCCTCCTCCTCCTCTTTCTCCTCTCCCTCCTCCTCCTCCTCCTCCTCCTCCTCCTCCTCCTCCTCCTTCTCCTTCTCCTCCTCCTCCTCCTCTCCTCCTCCTCCTCCTCCTCCTCCGCCTCCTCCTCCTCCTCCTCCCTGCCGCCGCCACCACAGCCACAGTTTGTCCTGCTCTGGGTCCTGTCGGGCGCCGCAGTGGGCCGGCGCGGGCGCCGTGCGCTCGCTCCTCCCCTCGCGCTCCGTTCTCGACGCTCGCTCCCTCCCCTCCCCCAATGGAATCGGGTCGCGGGCGATGTGTCTCCCCCAATCCCCGAGTTTCGCCCGAGAAGTTCGGCCGCTCAGAAACGTGGGAAAACCCTGGGATGCACCCCAGGGGGGCTGTTCGGACGCACCCCCCATCGAGGATGGACCCCCCCCCCCATGGTATATCCCAGGGTCGGGCCCCAAATTTCTGGTGCGTTCGGAGCCCCCACGAAGCCTGGGGTAGGGGTCGACATATCCCCTGGTATCCGGGAGGGAACGAGCGTAGAGAAGGATGGAGGGATGGGAGACTCCCATCCTTCCAGCCTTCTCTACGCTCGCTCCCTCCCCTCATCTGCCCCCTCTTCCCCTCACCCCCCGCTCCCTCCGGCCTTCCTCCCCGCTCCTCTCCCAGAGGCTGAAAGGATGGGAGGCTCCCATCCTTCCAGCCTTTGATTCCCTCCCCCATCTGCCCCCTCTTCTCCGTCTCCCCCGCTCCCTCCTCCATCCCTCCTCCCCGCTCCCTGCTCGGGAGAGGGAGGGGGTGCTGACGGGGAGCCAGAGGAGGCGTCGTCCTCGTCGTCCTGGTTCCTGGTCCTCGCTATCCTCGTCCTCGTCCTCGTCCTCGTCCTCCCCCCTCTCTCCCCCTCCCCTCCTCCCTTGGCCCTCCCATGAGCGGCCGGGATGGCTGGCAGGACTATGACAGGCGCCCGGTGGGGTCGGGGCCGCCGGCCGGTCAGGCGTCTGTTGATCTCGACGGGCGTTATGCAAGAGAGAGAGAGAGAGCGAGCGAGGGGAGGATGCGGAAGATGGGAAGGGAGGGGGGGAGAGAGGAGGGAAGGGAGAAAGGAGGGGGAAAAGGAGGGACGAGGGAGGGAGGGAGGGAGGGAGGAGGAAAGGGGGGGAGGGGGGAGAGAGAAGGGAGGGAGGCGGAGCAGCAGCAGGAGGAATGGGATGAGAAGGAGCGAGGAACGATGAGCTGGGAGGGAGGAAGGGATGCCAGGAGAAGGATGGCCGGAGTAAGCCGAGGATACGTCAACGATGCTGCAGTTCTCCCTCCTGTCCCAATTCACGTCCTCACAAGTCAGGAGGGGAAAAGCACACAGACAATTAATCGGCGATTCCCAGAAAATATGGGAAACTATGGGAAGTGGGGGGGAAGACAAAAACCCAGAACACATGGGAAAATATGGGGGATATGTTTATTTGTGTGTATTTATTTGTGTGTCCCAGTTCCCCTTCAATAAGTCCCTGCAGCTGTGTGTGTTCTCACACCGAGGAGCACACTCTTGAAAGGCGAGCGCCCCATATCCCACTCGGGCGGGAGCACCGCCTTGAGAAGGATCCGCCCTGTACCTTCCCCAGAGTTGTATCGAAGACGCCTACAGTCAGCGGCCTGACCTGAGGAACGATACATAATGAACGAAGCCTTTGTTTTCCAAGGAAAAAAGCATAAGGAACGATACATAATAAAAACGCATAAGAAACGATACGTAACGCATGCAAGCCTTAAGGAACGACCGAGCCCCTTTTGAAAAGTAAGTGTTCCTTACTCAAGCCGCTCACTGTACGGCGCATCACCGCCGCCACCTGCCTTTCTGGGTACGCGTATGTGGCCGAACATTTGGGAAACATTCGACCACGCCATTGGACTGTGCGTCCCCCCCGCCGTTGCCGACGCCCTCCGAGGAGCACGTGGGGGGAGGAGGAGGAGGATGAGGAGAGGGAGGAGCAAGGAGGACGAGGGGAAGGATGAGGAGAGCAGATGGAAGCTCATTGGGTCGTTCTTGGGGCCTCCAGGGAGCTTTCTGGAGGCCTCTTGGGGGCCTCTTGGGGGCCTCCCTGGGCCTCTTGGGGGCCTCTTTGGCTGATCTACGGGGAGCCTCTCTGGGCCCTCTTGGTGCCCTCCTGGGACGCTTCAGGGTCGTCTTGAAGGCCATCTTGGTCGTCTTGGAGGCCTCTTGGGACATCTTGGGGCCCTTGGGGGGCCGTCTTGGGGGCCTCTTGGATCGTTCTGGGGCCATCTTGGAGGCCGCTTGGGCGATCTTTGGGTAATCTTGGGGGGCCTCTTGGGGGGGGCGCCTTAGGCCGTCGGAAGGCCGAAACGAAGTAAATGCCAGAATCCTTGAAACATGTATGGCAAGTAGATGAGTTTGGCATGTTCGGGCCTTCCTGGAGGACCTCCGTCTCGGGCCGTCGGAAGGCCGAAAAGAAGCAAATGTCAAACTCCTTCGACAACCAAAGGCAAATCAGTGTTTTTGGCCTTGTCTGGCCTTCCTGGAGGCCCTCTTGGAGGCCTCTTAGGCTGTCTTGGGCTAGCTTCGAGCCAACTTCGGCCGTCTTGGTGGGTTCCTGGCCCGTCTGACGCCGTCGGGAGCCGTCTTGGGGGCCTCTCTGGACCGACTTGAGGTCCTCTTGGGGCGCTTCGGGGCCGTCTTGGAGGCCATCTTGGGCGTCTTGGCGGTCTTTTGGGCTGTCTTGGGGCCCTCTTGGGGCCGTCTTGGAGGCCTCTTGGGCCGTCATGGGGCCCTCTTGGAGGCCTCGTGGGCGATTTTGGGGCGATCTTGGCGGCCTCTTGGGCCGTCTTGAGCCGTCGGAATGCCCAGAAGAGGCAAATGCCAAAATCCTTCAAAAACCTAAGGAACATACATGCTGTTTGCCTCTTCGGGCCCTCCTGAAGGACCTCTTCGAGACCTCTTGGGCCGTCTTGGGCCGTCTTGGAGGCTTCTTGGGTGAACTTGGAGGTATCTTGGACCCTCTTGGGCCGTCTTGGAGCCATCTTGGACCATCTTGGGCGGTCTTGGAGGCCATCTTGGAGCATCTTGGGCGAGCTTGAGGGCCATCTCGGTCGTCTTGGAGGCCATTTGAGCCGTCTTGGAGAATTTCTTGCGGTCGTTGAGGTCGTTTCTGGTCCTGGAAGAGCCTTCCGGGACCCCGGCGGGACGGGCCGAAGCCCCAGGGGGAGTTCTTTTGGAAACAACAACTAAAACCCAAGCCGAAATAGTCTAGCACGCCAGGCACCCCTGCGATGAATCGACAGGGGGCGGCGGATCTGGCGGCCTTCGGCCCATCCTGCCACCGTCCCTGGGCCGTTTACCCGAGGCTGCTGATGTCAAGATTTAAGACCTAGGCAGTGCTACAGTACAGTATAGCATGATATGTGTGAGTACGAAGCTCTTCCGGAGGAGTTGTTTCAGATAATTTCTGAGTTGCTTTTGTTATTCAATCCTGGCTTGAAAAACTGCATGGTCGGCACACGAACCCTGAAACAATCATGGAAATGTAAGGCACGGTAACGTTTCGTGGACACCTGATTGTGCGACGGGCAGTTGCAATGCTGAGTGTATCGGTCTGGGTGTACTGTGCCAAGGGCTGTGCTGTGCTGCGCCGTGCTGAAATGCGATTGCCATGCCGCGATTGTGCTCTGTAGCGTTGTGGATCGAGTCCTCCGTTGCATCCGAGTCCTGTTCGAACTGACGTGGATCTTAAGCTCGAGCTGCCTGAGCACATAGGAGCTGCCCCAGAGCTAGTTAAAGTGTAACCGTGCGGGACGTTTAACTCGACCTCAGAATCCGACTCAGCTCCGAGAAGGAACGGCACGACACGGGGCACAGGCTCACGGGCGCGACGCAGGATGTGCCAGGGGCCTACTCGGGGATGCGCCAGGGGGCGTGTCAGGGGACGTATCAGGGGACGTGCCTTGGACGTGTCAGGGACGTGCCAAGATGCGTGCCATGGGGCGGCCAGAGGACGTCTTGCCAAGGGACGTTGCAGGGGGCGCGCCACGGAACGGGCAGGGGAAACGCCTGGGGACGAGCCAGGAAACGCGGCAGAGGAGGAGCCAGGAAACGTGCCACGCCAGTACGTCGCAAGGGACGCGCCAGGGGGCACGCCAGGGCGCCAGGGGAATGCCCCACAGACGGGCGGGGAGGGACTGCGAGGCGCTCTATTGCGACAAGCGCTTCGTTCGAGGCATCCTCAACACATCCTCATGCTAGACATCCGCCTGGGCGACCTGGACACGTGAAAACAAGCGTCTCGCTCGAGGCATCCTGGACACATCCTCATGTTAGACATCCGCCTGGGCGACCTGAACACACGAAAGCAATCGTCTCGCTCGAGACATCTTCACCACATATTCATGTTAGACATCCGCCTGGGCGACCTGGGCACGTGAGAAGAAGCGTTTCTCTGGAGACGTTCTCAACACCTCCTCATGCTAGGCATCCGCCTGGGCGACCTCGACAAGTGAAAGCAAGCGGCTCGCTCGAGACACCCTGACCAAATCCTCATGCTAGACATCCGTCTGGGCGACCTGGACACGTGAAAACAAGCATTTCGCTTGAGAGGTTCTGAACACCTCCTCATGCTCCGCCTGGGTGACCTGGACACGCGAAAGCAGTCGTCTCGCTCGAGAGATCCTCACCATACATTCATGTTAGACATCCGCCTTGGCGACGTGGACAAGTGAGAACAAGTGTTTCGCTCGAGACGTTTTCAAAGCATCCTCATGCTAGACATTCGCCTGGGCGACCTGAACACGTGAAATCAAGCGTCTCGCTCGAGACATCCTCAAGACCTGGGCACGTGAAAAATAGCATTTCACCTGAGACATCCTCTGAATTCTAGTCCCCAGAAGAGGAACAACCCATAACACAAAACAAGCCTATCGCTCGAGACATCCTCAATACATTATGCGACACAAGCGTTTCGCTTGAGACATCCGCAACAAACGAGCATACCCTTTTCACCCTGTGTTTTATCGATCGGAATTTCAAACACCAGCGTTTCGCTCGGGTCATCGTCAACTTTTTGATTCGCCGGCCCTGCGCGTCTTTGTTATTTATCAATCGCAGAATTAGCCCGCTGGCCCCACGCAAGTCGAGGCCAGGGGGTGTACCAATTAGAAGCGAATCCTGTGCCCACGCCCTTTCCGGGAAAATGGCGCCGCTCTGAAAAGGCAGGGGAACCTTGGGACACGCCTCAGTGGGGGCTATTCGGGTGTACTTCAGGAGGGAAAGAAACACACAGACACAATTAACCGTCGACTCCCAGGAAAATATGGGAAACTATGGGAAGTGTGGGGGAAGACAAAAACCCAGAACACATGGGAAAATATTGGGAATCTTTTTATTTGTGTGTATTTATTTGTGTGTCCCAGGGCCCCTCCAATATTCCTATCGAGGGTGGACGCCCCCCCATCATATATCCAAGGGTTGGGCCCCACATTTGGGTTCATTCGAAAACCTACCAAAGCCCGTTATCCCCCCTCTCCTCCCGTTCCCCTGTCCCCCTCTGCCCTGCTGTCCCCCCTTCTCCGGCTTTCCCTTCGGGGCCACGAAGCGTTGTCCTCGGTGGTGTTGACGCATGCGGCCTGTGCCACTGGAGCCTTCGGTGGAGCTCCCTATGGGGCCACGGAACGTTGTCCTGGGTGGCGTTGACGCATGCGGGCGGTCCCACTGGGACCTTCGGTGGAGCTCCCTATGGGGCCACGAAGCGCTGTCCTGGGTGGCGGTTGACGCATGCGGGCGGTCCCACTGGGACTTTCGGTGGAGCTCCCTATGGAGCCACGAAGCGCTGTCCTGGGTGGCGGTTGACGCATGCGGGCGGTTCCACTGGGACCTTCGGTGGAGCTCCCTATGGAGCCACGAAGCGCCATACTGGGTGG
>CAUYUJ010009199.1:0-10000 GCA_963575745.1 Prorocentrum cordatum
GGAAGAGGAGGAGGAGGAGAAGGAGGAGAGGGAGGAGAAGGAGGAAGGGGAGGAGGACGAGGAGAAGGGGCCCCGCTCTCCGTGAAGTCGGCCAGGCAAACCATGCACTGCGACTGCGCGTCGCGGCCGCGCTCTGCTGCCCGCCAGGTCACGGTGCGGCCGACGGAGTCGATCTGCGCCGGGCCCAGGCCCTGACCGGGCCGGAGCGCCTGGTGGACCAGGAGGAGGAGGAGGACGACGAGGAGGAAGAGGAGGAGGAGGAGGCGGAGGAGGAGGCGGAACAGCAGAGGGGGAGGAGGAGGAGGAGAAGGAGGAGGAGGAAGAGGAGGAGGAGGAGGAGGAGGAGGAGGAGGAGGAGGAGGAGGAATTCGGCGCCGCGGGCCGGTCCCCCGCGGGCCTTGGCGTGTATCGCACACGCCGCGGCCCACGAGTTACCGAGGCGAGAGCAGCAAAAGCTGCACGGACAGGGTACAGGTGAAGACCTCGTCGCCTGTAGCGAGTCGCGGCCCAGCCGTCCCGGCTTGGTGCATAGGGAGCCAAAGGCATCCCAGCCGGAAAGACAGGCACTGCATACTGAGGAGCACGAGCTCCCCAGCCCTGGGTGGACACAAGGCCCCATCTGACTTACGTGGCACAATCCACCGCCTCCCGAGGAAATGCAGATCCCATAGGGCCAGATCGCAATAAATGACCGCACAGGCGCCGCTGACGCCGCCACCAGCAGGGCTAAGCTGAGACTGGGGGCCGTGCTATGCCCAACGACGGGAACCCCGCCGATACAGATTTCGCAAAGTCCACCCCCAGTCACAGAGCCCGCCGTATCCAAGAAATTCGGCCGGTTGCTTCACACCCTGCCCGTTCGCTGCATGCCAGTGATACAGTGTGCCCCGAGGGTGTACAGCACTGACACCATGAAAACAGATGCCAATCCCCGACCCTCGGGGGGGGAGGAGGAGGAGGAGGAGGAGGAGGAGGAGGAGGAGGAGGAGGAGGAGGAGGAGGAGGAGGAGGAGGAGGAGGAGGAGGAGGAGGAGGAGGAAGAGAGGAGGAGGAGGAGGAGGAGGAGGAGGAGGAGGAGGCAGGAGGAGCAGGAGCAGAGCAGGAGCAGGAGGAGGAGGAGGAGGAGGAGGCTGGGGAGGAGAGGAGGAGGAGGAGGACGAGGACGAGGAGGGAGGAGGCGAGAGAGGAGGAGGAGGAGGGGGAGGAGGAGGAGGAGGAGAGAGGGGAGGAGGAGGAGGAGGCTGAAGGAGGAGGAGGAGGAGGAGGAGGAGGAGGAGGGAGAGGAGGGGGAGGAGGAGGAGGAGGAGGAGGAGGAGGAGGAGAGGAGGGGAGGGGGAGGAGGAGGGGGGGGGAGGGAGGAGGAGGAGGAGGAGGACGAGGAGGAGGAGGAGGAGGAGGAGGACGACGACGCGGAGGAGGAGGAGGAGGGAGAGGAGGAGGGAGGAGGAGGAGGGGAGGGAGGAGGAGGAGGTTGGGAGGAGGAGGAGGAGAGGGAGGCCGGGGAGGAGGAGGAGGAGTGAGGAGGAGGAGGAGGGAGAGCGGGGAGGAGGAGGAGGAGGAGGAGGAGGACGACGATGGGGAGGAGGTGAAGGACGACGATGGGGAGGAGGAAGAGGAGGAGGAGGAGGAGGAGGAGGAGGAGGAGGAGGAGGCGGTCTGTGGGTGCAGAAACTCTGGATGGCATAGTTCACGAACCGGAACACATAGAGCGTGTGGTCCAAATTGGACATCAACCGGCACAAATAGGATATGAGGGTGAAGTAGTACGTGGCCCCAGATTCAGTCATTGTCGTCGTCGTCACCGTACTTGTCGTCCCATCTCTTCAGGGCCTTCTTGAACCATGTCGGGGCTTCCTCCTCGCACTCCTTCTTCTCCTCCTCGGCGTCGCCGTCGAAATCTACCTTCTCGCCCTCGCCCTCTGCGTTGTTCTCCGCATCTTCCGCGCCCCCCTTTTCATGCTCCTCCGTTTCTTTTTTCGTCCTGGGCGTCGAACTCGAGCTTGATGGATATCTCGGTTTGCTCCGGCGGATTTTCGTCCCTCATGCCCTCGTTGTTGCTCACCTGTGCGCCCGTCTTCTCGAATGGGATGTCTGTTATCGCGGTCTCCTCATCCGCAGCCTTCTTCCCTGGCGCTTTGAGCTCTGCGTGTGGGTCGCCGTTCACGTTCATGTACTTCTTGACATCCAGGTCGTCATTCGCATTCTTGAGCGTCGGGGATGCAGGGATCTCGGGCAACACCTCTTTCATGACGATGCCCCTCTCGTCGAGGTCCTGACGTTCGTCGGAGCCGTTATTCTGAAAGTTGCGACGTGGGGGCGGGGACGATAGCACATCAGCGCGAACGTCGATCACCAAGGTCTTTACGTCAATGAGCTGTCGCTCGATGCCGTCGAAGGTGTCTAATTTCGTCTCGAGCGCCTCGATTTTTTGCAACACGGTGTTGAACATCTCGAATACGGCTGTGTTGAATGACGTCGTCGCTGCATGACGACGGGCATTCCGGGTCGGCCAGGAAGATTGCGGGTGTTCGCTATGCGGTCTACGCTTCAATCCTTGAGCCAGAGGAGGAGGAGGAGGAGGAGGAGGAGGAGGAGGAGGAGGAGCGGGGCCTCAGGGGGAGGACGCAGAGGCCGCATGCCACGGATTGAGATGTTCACCGACTTCTTGCTTTTTTGCTCGGCTTGGGCCTGCAGGAGGCCTCTCGTCGCCACGGCTGAGTCCACAAACTCGCAACCCTGGCCGGAGCGCTCCCCTGGACAGCAGCTGGGGGTCGAGGAAGCGGGGAAGGGACGCGGGCGGACGGATGCGCAAGGAGCAGACGGTAAAGGGGAAGGCGGGGAAGGAGATGAGGAATGAGACAAGATATGCTTGGGGAGAAGACGGGTTGTGGGGATCGAGAAAAGGGACAGAACGGGGGCGACGCCAGAGAGAACACTGAGAGGACAGAGGGATGCGGATGACGATGAAATCAGGGGGATCGGAGAAAGCGCGCGGGCATGGGACAGGGGAGAAGGGACAAGAAACGGGGACGGGGGCAGAAGGATGGCGAGAGGACATGGAAGGGGGCACGTGGCATGGGTGGGGGCAGGCGATGGGGATCCATCCTTGGAGGCATGCCACCTCCTCTGTGTGATACGTACCTCCCAAGCCCGCAACCCGCACGAGGAGGAGGAGAAAGAGGAGAGGAGGGAGGAGGAGGAGGAGGAGGAGGAGGAGGAGGAGGAGGAGAGGAGGAGAGGAGGAGGAGGAGGGGAGGGGGGAGGAGGGAGGGGGAGGAGGGTGGAGGAGGAGGGGAGGAGGGAGGAGAAGGAGGCGGAGGAGGAGGAGGGAGGAGGAGGGAGGAGGAGGAGGAGGAGGAGGAGGGAGGAGAGAGGAGGAGGAGGGAGGAGGAGGGAGGAGGAGGAGGGAGGAGGAGGAGGAGGCAAGCAAGCGAGCAAGACTCTCGGGTGCTGTTCGAAGTGTCACCTCGAAAACAAAAAAAGTGTAGCACCTGAGTGGCGGTATATTCCGCAACTTCCCTCACCAGCGAGCGCTGCTGATGGGGACACCGCCACAAGCCCTCGACCCGCCCGTTGGCTAGGGGATGCCAGCTAGGGGGGTGATGGGCACCACTCCATTGAATTTCAACTAGCTATGGCGGCACAAAAGAATCCGACAACTCACGAATCGGTCGCAACCCCAAGGAACTCGAAGGAGGGGGAGGCTCGGAAGGGACGAGGCTCGACGCAAAAACCCATCGGGCGACCAATTCGGCAAGCCTCTGACTACACGCTAAATTCGGGGGGAATCGGGAGGCCTCGAGGTGACCACGGATCGCTCCCGTGCCAAAAACCTCCGACGGCCCTTCCTCTCCCCCCGCACTGCAAGACAGAATCCTGGCCTCACTCCTCACTGCAGCAATGGGCGCGGGGCCTAGAACAGCTGGTGCATCAGTGTGAACACTCCCAGCAGCTCCAGCATTCTCATGCTCAGAGATCCCAATGCTCAAAACCACACCATCAGACTGCACATCACTGAAGCCAGACATACTCAATACTCTTAAGCCTCCTCCTCCTTTTTCTTGCCCTGGCCGAGCTGCTCGAGAAGGCGAGATGCCTCGCGCTCTAGCGCGCCACGGGGAGCAGGCCCCAACTTGCGCCCGGCGCCGATCGCCACAACATATTGAATTCGTACTCGGCTTGCACTCTGCGTCCACAGCGAAGGTCAGGCGCATCCGCTCGCCCTTGGATTCGATCTTGCGGGTTTGCCGCGCGCGGCAGTGGCGAACGTGTTCGCCGACCTTCTCCAGCGGCATGGGACGCAACACCTCCTTCCAGTACTGTTCGGTCGACTTGCGGCACTCTGCTGGACACTCGGGGTCGGCCCCGATCGCCTGGATGAGGGCACTCCAGATCTGAACGTAGGGAGGGGGAGCCGAGCGACGCCAGGTCCTCGTTCTCGGCCTTGCGGCGCTGAACCTCGGCGCGATACGTCTGGCCTGCCCATCGAGCGGCCCGCGCCGAAACTCCGTCGGCCTCGACAAGAAAAGTAATGTAGATGACCTCGCACACGTCGCGCAACTCGGCGCTGTTGGCGAAGCTCAGCTTTCCCAGGATCGCCGCTGGCTGGCGTAGAACGTCCTCCCCTTTGGCACGAGCGGCGACTGCGACCTTGGCCTTCTTGGCGCCAGACTCGCCCCCGTCGCCCTCAGACTCGGTGACCTTCGCCATCCAAGCGGGGGCCCCCTCCATCGCCAGCAGCTGGTGGCGCGGGCAGAGGGCAAGGATGTAGGTGAGAAGTAATGTGATGCTGCAAAGCCTGAACCGAGCCCGTGGCCACGTCACACAAAGGACACTGCAGAGTCGACGGAATGACCGACGCGGCATAGCTTCTCGCAGCATGCGGTCGACAGAAACCACGAGGACAGGACAGCGCCAATTGCCTTCGACGCGTAACCTGGGTGCTGAATATAGTGAGGCATACGGGACATTGGTTGCTGATGGTAATGACATGGGTACCATGCGATGTCCATGCCTTGCTATGGTGCGTGCGTGCACTGCGCGCCGATCAGGAAGAATATAAATGCGAACAGTGCCATCCTTACACAATAGCTGGCAATGGTAGACACCCTCGGGCCCAAAGACTGTTGCAGGAAGCTCGGGATCTTCTTCAGGCATCTGGTTGGGAGGTCCCACTGGAGCCCAAGACCGCGGCGGTGCAATCGAAACCGAATAATACCTACTCCGTAGTTGCCGAATATCGATGCGTAGGAAATCTGCTCGCGCCTCCTCATCCTGGAACAGCATGAGGAAACGCCCGTCTAAATAATCCAGAAGAACCCCCCCCCCCTCGTCTAGCGCGTGCAAGGCCTCGAGATCTTCCCAGAATCTCCGGGCCCATGGACGTGCCTCCGCAGCCAGACGACCAGACGGGGGCAACGCAGAGTACGCGGGGCCCCCATCCACCACCTTGCGCGCCAAGAAGGGCCCCGAGAACTTGTGAGTGCTCCTGAGGATGTCCTACTAGCTCCTGCAGTAGGCGTCAACGGCGAATGCGGGCCTCGAGACCAATAGGAACCAGACGCCAATGTTTTATAACCTCCGCATGTGTGAGAGCACGTGGATGCCCCTCAGCATCACGATCACAAGCAGCTCCCCGCATGGCTTTGCGTGCGTAGGAGGAAACCGCACTCGTGAGCTTCGCATATTCAGCCTTGGATGGCAGGTATGCCTCCAGACCAGCCAACGCAGTGTTATACACCTTGCACAAAAGCATGCACCGACGAAATCGATGGGACACCCCAGCTAGATGCCAGAAAGAACCAAGCGAATGCCACCCAGCACGTATTGCAGCCACTCTTGCCTTGAGCTCCTGGCCAAAGTTCAACGACGAAGATCCCACTGGGGCCCCGAGACTCTTGACCGACTGCGCCGGCTTCCCAGGAACACAAACATCCCCAGAGCGATGAGCCTGATATGCGGAGCCAACTCCACGCCCAAAAAAAACTTATGAGAGCATCTTGCATGGTGAGATTCTGCCTATAACCAGCGGGGCCAAGACGCATGTCTAAGTCCCGGTTCGAATGCGAGCTAGCAATGGCAAGAGAAGCCGCAGACGCGGGGCGACCACCTACCTACTTCTTCGTAAGATCATCAGCATACTTCGCAAGTGATGGGTCCACCTGTTCCCCTCCGACGGGCGAGCGAACAACCAGCTGGTCGACATGCGGACCCCATATCCTCTGCCTCTCCTGCCACTCCTCGACGACGGACTCGAAGGTATGAACGAAACTTCGAACTGCGAACCCATCCCCCATCAATCCCCCGCGCACAGGTCTGAGCGCGATGTCTCTGTCGCACCCCGCAAGCGTAACGGTAGCTCGTCGATAGCGCCGACGTCCAAACGACTCAGGGCCAGGAGAAAACATCTTGTGCATAACACCACGCATGCGGGACCAATTGCTGGAGGAAAAAAGCGTTGGCCACATCGTGGCAATCCGTAATGTGAGACATGCCGGCACGCTGCAAATGCAAACCCGCGATATGTTGAACCAGCAGGGCTTCCCCCCGTCTACGACGCGGTACAAACCCGTGATCTGCATCACTGGATTGAACAGGCCCCCACTGATTCATAACCCCAGACATCCATAGTTTCCCAAGAGGGTCCAGGAGATGAATCCAGCGCGCGCGACGATCTTTTCTGGGAAAGGGGAACCCCGCGACTTCGATGCCATCGAACCGGTGTAGATTGACAGCTCCGAATCCTCTGAAGTCCCACCTTTAAGATATTCCAGAAGCCTTCAGGAAAAGGGGGTCGAACCTGACTGCCGAGTACCTGCCCTCTGCTACAGGGCCGCCTACAAGGATGGAGTACGAGCCACCAGAGCTCCAGACGAGGGGCCCACTCTGGGACAGCACGGCGCTTCCCAGCCCTCAGAATGCCCTTCCGAATTCCTGCGAGATCGGCAAGCGCACGCCGCTTGTCATCACTGGTGATCCCCCTCACCAGAGGAGCAGCATACTGACAAGCATCACGAAACTCGTCCCAATTTTCAATCTCATATGTTTTCATTCCCCCGTCGGCCCCATCCAAGGAAAACTGAGCAAGCAGGGCGCCCGAACATTCAATAACTCCCCGAACTCCCGCATCGTCGCGTTTCTTTGGGCCGACCCTGCTCCTGATGCTTGCCGTGCTAAGCGCGCAACTTCTGCGAGCCGTCTGTGCCTCCACATCTCATTCATCTCCTCGATCACTTCGTCCTGATATCCCTTGCGCTGCCTGCGAATATACCGAGCATTCTGCTTAGAAAATTCCTTAAGCCGTGCACAGATGGACCCCTCCTCCTCCTCCTCCGACGCGGCAGCAGCAAGCTCGTGTCGCATGCGTCGTCTGGCTTCTAACAACTCAACCCGTTCTGCGGCCAGCCGGCGCACAGGGCGAACACGATCACTCGCGAAAAAATGCGGCCCGTGGAGATGAGCATATCGGTCAAATAATCAAAGAGCCCGCATGCAGTGTCCTGCCTCGAAAGCCTGCCGATGGGCTGTGAATTACTTTCCACCCAAGCTTCAATAGCTTCGATGAACTCACGCCGCTGCAATCCTCGTCGTAACGACAACATCAGTGCATCGTAATCCCAAGACGCCTTCTCACTTCGCATACTCACCAAAGCCCCAGGTGCCAGTGTGTATGGCACAGCCGCATGTACAAAAATATGGTCCAATATACACCGTCGTCCGCATATCTGAAGACTGCGACTCAATCGATGTAATGGACCTGCACTCTTGAGAACGGCCACCAGGGGCCGCGGTAAGGCACTCATGAAAACTCGTGGACCCCTGAGGTCCAAAGAAGGTCGGAGCGACACCGTTGAAAACATTTGCAACCTGTAGATCCTGAGCAACAAGCAGCAACGCGATCCGATGCCGTAACTTCTGGTGGCATTCTCCTCAGGCACCGTATTGAGCCTGTCGTACACCCACTCAGCGCCAACTCTGTGGAACCCTACCCCATCGTTGAGACCTGCACATACCACAGGAGTCGAGCGACTCGGCACAATAGATAGCTCTTGTGCAGCCCATTCTAACAACCGTGCACATGTATCATCATAGGCCGCCCATGCTGATGATGTGCGTGGGCGACGGGGAAAATAGAGTGCCACAACCGTAATATCTAGAATCCCATTCCGAGCCCGGCATGACAGACCTCGGCCCTGAAGAGGGGCAGGAAGGCAGGAACTGCAATACTTCTCACGATATGGTCTGGCTTGATACGCCGACCGAACATAATAGAACATCCGCACGCTCTCGTCACATACTCCGATGCAGCCCACCCAGCTTCTACCAGAATTCTCCCGCACATAGAACGTCTTCTCAGAGAGCAACCCACCGTGGCCTTCTGCTGGGTGCCGACGACGGACAGGATGTCGAAATTGGGGACCGAGTTGATGATGTCTTCCTGGCGGTCGCGGGTGGACGCAGCCATCGGATTGTACATACCAATAGTAAGTGTGAAATGTAGTGAATGGCCAGCCGCCCGCCACATTGCAAAAGCGACGTGCCAGGATGAAGGCAAGGTGGTGTGGGGAGAGCCCCTGCCTGGCCATGTCTCTGCAAGACCTGATCCACATGGCTAGGAGGAGGAGGGAGGAGGAGGAGGGAGGAGGAGGAGGGAGGAGGGAGGAGGAGGAGGGAGGAGGAGGAGGAGGAGGAGGGAGGAGGGAGGAGGAGGAAGGAGGGAGGAGGAGGGATGAATCCGCTCGAGGCGGCTCACCTGCAGGGGCACGGCTGGGCCCGCGGGCCGCCAGGGGGCCCACGGCGGCAGAACGCCCTCCCCCTCCCGCGCCGAGCCGGCCTCGGGCGATTCCCAGGCTGTGCGCCTGCTGCACGCCGTGAGAAGCACTTACAAAAAAACAGAACAACAAAACAACAACACGAAACACAACACAAACAAAAACAGCAAACACCCACCACCCTCCGCCCCTGCTCCGATGCCGTATTCAATCCGCTGCCCCTCAAGGGGCCTCTTTTCGGCAGCCCTCGCTGCCCCCCAATCTATCGCCTCCACATTACGCGGCCTCCAACTGACGCGGCTGCAAATCGGGGCCGGCAACCGATCCGCCAACTCGCAGCCCGCAGCGGAGAAGCAGACCAGCGCGTTCGACGACTCGCGGAGAAGACTGCTCGCAAGTGGTCTGGATCCGCCGCGGGGGATCTGCGATCCATTTAAAGAGGACAGACAGAGCAGTCTGCACACGCACCGACTCTGGACAGGCCCATCCTGCGCCAGGGACCGGTGCATAATTACGCCCTCCTGCCCTGGCTAGGAACTCACATGCACCCATCCTGGGCCCGGGATGGACCCTCCCATCTTTCCCAAGTGCCCTCAGGGCCTCTCTCAGGGCTCTTTTGGGCCTCTTTGGGGCTTCCTGGGGACCTCTTGAAGCCTCCTGGGGGTCTCCTGGGGCGAAGATCTCGGGTTCTCGGTTCACGTTCCCGATCCTGGGCCACGGCTGGGGCCCTCTCGGGCCATCCTTGACGTCTACTCGGTGCTTTTGCAGCCTGTTGGGCCGCCTTGGAGCGCTTTTGAAGCCTATTGGCCCGTGCATGTGCAGACTGCTCTTCGCCCGATCCACATTTCGGGGATGGACAGACCTCCCTTTAGTAAAACGTGGTTTAGTGAAAACGACTTCGGGCCCAAACCCGGCGGGCGCAAGCCTGGAAAATGACGGCCACGGCGCCCTCTCGAAAACCGAAAACGGACAATTCACGAATCGACGTGTCACTGTTGGGGGTTCAGTCCACCCCCCCCCTCCTCCTCCTCCTCCTCCTCCTCCTCTCCTCCTCCTCTCCTCCCTCCTCCTCCTCCTCCTCCTCCTCCTCCCCCTCCCTCCTCCCCCTCCTCCTCCTCCTCCCCCCGACATTACACCGAGGCCTCGCACGCGCCACGGGCGACCCGCCCGCGCGCGGGCCGGCCCCGGGGCGCTGGCCCGCGGGAGCCGGCCCGCGGGGCCGGCCCCGA
>CAUYUJ010009199.1:12500-22500 GCA_963575745.1 Prorocentrum cordatum
AGGGCGGCAGGCGCGGGCGCCTCCCGCAGGCGACGCGCCCTCACGCCCTCCACAACAGGGCAGCGGCGCGGCAGGAGGCGAGGACCTGGGCCGAGGGGCCGAAGCAACCCCCCGCGAAGCTCGCAGCGGCGAGCGACGGCCACTGGCCACGAGCGCGCGCGACGACCAAAGCCATGGCCCTGGCCGTCGCGGGGCTAGGGCCGCATGCGGCCACATTGCAGCACGCGGGCCGCACGGATGGCGGACGCCAAGGGCAGCAGCACGCCGCCCATCAGTCGGGTCCCTCTCCCGAACCCACCGCCCCGTCCGAACCGCCAACCTCGCCCATCCACAAGCCTGGCGGCCGCGCCCTCGACTCGGAGAGCTTCAGCGGCGCCTCGGAGCTGGCTGGGGCTGTCGGGTGGGCTCTGGCCCTCAGCATGCTGCGCAGCGCTGGGAGCCTCGCGAGCACCTGCGAACGCGGCGGGGGAAACCTTGCACCCGTCCTCGGATGTTCCCTCTCCCCGCGTTACGCATAGCACGCAAACGAGCCGCGCGCTGTTTCTTGGTGCGAGCTGGCCCCGTACGTGTGCGAACCAATCCCCTGCATTGGCCGTCCGGAAGTATGGCGAAACGCGCGCGCTGCTTGCAAATCATGCGCCCCCCAAATTGGTCTGGGCGGCGCCCGAGACCACGAGACGCGGAGAGGCCCTCGCGCGGCCCAGGGTTCCATGGACCCACGCAGTAACTAGGAGGAGGCGGCGGGTCCAGAACTCCACTGGCCGACGAGGGATGGTTCGTTGTCAGACCAGTATCTCATCAGTGAATGCCGCGGCTGCTGCCACTGCAGGCGCGGAGTCCGAAGCAGCCCGCACGCCTGCCGCAGTTGAATTCTCTAGAGATCAAAGCACTCGGGCTCGCCACGTATGGATGGCAGCTGGCTTGCATACTCGACGGGCCTCCGTTCGCAGCCCTTGGCAGGGTATGGTCGGTGGCTGCTGTCGCGCTGTACCTTCTGCGCCTCCATTCAGATCGTGATTGGACGAACGCGGGCTCATGTTGCTGTGGCGAACGCGAAAGCTTTGCGCCCTGGAACGCAGCATCTGGCCCCCGCGTGGGCCTGTAATGGGACAGAAGCCTCGCCAGCGGCATCTACCCGTTGAACAGCTCGCCCCAGCAACTCCCGCGCACTTTGAAGCTCCTCGGGGCTAGCGCGCTCACTCTTGACGACTAAGCCAGGGCCCCCATGCGTGCCAGCGTTTAGCTTCGCTGCAATATGTCCCGGCGTCCCCTTTATAACCTGCTGGAACTCTTCAGGCGGCAGATGAAAGAAAAACAAACAAAACATACTCGAGCTCGCGATGGGCCTCGACTCGCGCAAGGACAGGCCTTGTTTGCCCCCCAACATGAAGCGCGACTGTCTCACTATCTCACGCGATATAACAGCATGGAAGCTCCGAGCGGAGGCCGAGCTGGGACCCCAGGCGCCAGCCCCCTGGACGAAGCAGGGGGTGGCCCTAACGCGCCTCCGCCTCCTTGGGGGCAACCGCCATCGCAACAAGCGCAGCGCAACGCCCAGCGCAAGGCACCGCCCGGCGCCCAGGGGGGCGCCCATGCAGGGACCTTGACGGGACCCCCCAAGGCGCACTTCAACCGCGGGTTGCCCACGCCTCCGCAGCCTAAGACAGGAGGAGGAAAGTCCTGGGACATCGGTGTAGACGCACCGCCCCCAGGGCTCGCCTGTTGCACCCCAGAGGAGCACGAGGCCCCCTGGGGCCTGGGGAACACCGAGGGGGCCAAGGGCACCCCAACCGGCCCTGAACCTTGAGTACCCAGACTCCCCGAAGCCCCGCCGACGCCCAAAGTTGCCCCCAGGGAGGTGACCCAACTCGAGACCATCAGGGGCCCGTGCTAAAATTTGGCAATGCTGAAAGTGGCGTCCTGACGCTGCATTCTGGCGGGCGGGCGGGGCGGCGCGTGGGGGTGGAGGGGTGGGGCGGGGGCCTGCGTCACATGGGGGCGCAGAGCGAACGCCCGCAGCACTGTTCCTCGACGGGCCAACATTCTGGCGCCAGCAGGATGGGGGCGCACCCGCGCACCGCAGTGTCCTTCATGGAAAGAATGGCAGCTCGTAGTCCACGTCTCCACGTCGGTCCGTGTCCGAGCGCATCAGGGAAATGGCGATCTGCGTCTGATATGACAACTCCCAATCGACTCCACCAGCATCTGCTCGAGCACCATGGGGGGCGTGCTAAACAGCGCAGTCTTCACCCAATAGCATCGATCATCACGCGCGCGGCCGCTTGCCCCCATCCTACTTTCAGAACGGACAGGCCAACTACAGCCATTGGTCCCCGACCCTTCGCCCAGGTTGGTTTCCCCCAAACTTGCTGACCAGTGCCATGCGCGCGCTGTGCATCGTCGATGCAAGTACCTAGTACCCCCAGCCAGCGGCAGCGCACCTCGGAACAATCGGCGCCGTCACGTCGAATATTATGGTCGTAGCATAAGACAGCTTGCATGCGCGACCACGCTGTGACCGAAACGCGCGGCAAGGCTTCTGCGAAGATGCCCGCGGCACTCCTTAAAATGTTGAGGGTCGCGCCGGCGGCGCCGCTGGCCCCAGGGCCATGCGCAGCAGCAGGGGGCAAGCCTGCGCGCCATAGTGGCCTCGCCAGACGTGGAGCTCCTCGCGCGCGTGCTCGCAGCCTTGCTCTCCTGACCATGGGCCTTGACGCCCGCCTTCGTTCTGCAAAGCGCCTGGCTCTTCCGCCGCTAACCAAGATTGCACGCGCGCGCGTTCGTCTTCATCCTCCTCGCCATGCCGACCACATGCCCGCTGACAGGGCACGTCGCAACGCAGCCCCGCTTTGAAGCTTGCATGACGGGCCCCAGCCAGAACGCCTGCAGCGTGAACCACACAGCCTCGCACCGCACCTGCGACGTTTCCCTCGCCCACCAACAGAAAGCACTGGCAACCTACATCGTCCAGTCGAGTTCTCCGCATGGCAGGAGCGCATCGACGTTCTAGCTGCCAGAGTGCCCGATGTGAAGGTAAATGGGCCATCTTCGACGCACGCGAGCAGCCTGTCAAGCTGCCTGAGAAGGTGGCGCAACGAATCCGACAGTGAACCCCGCGCTCGCACAACTCCTGGGGCTTGGCAGCTTGCCGGCACTAACCAAATCAGCCCCGTTGGGCATCCGAACGTGCGCGCCATGCCAACGCGCGTGCCGCGTGCCTAGCTATCGTGATGCCTTGACCTGAGCCTGTGCAACCTCTGATTGCAAATTGTTTTTGTTAATGAAAAAACGAGTCGACCCAGGTGGCCCATGGCATGGCCTCCCAGATGCGCGCTCACATGGCCAAGTGCCGTGCCCATAAGGAACTGGCGCAATGCTATTCTCAAATCCTGCAGTAAAAGCTCTGACAACTCCGCCCGTTTGTCGAAAGCCAAGAGGCAGCTGTAGCGGTCCGGCGTGATGCCATGCCGAAAGCTGAGCCGATGTATCCACGCGAGCATCTGGCTTTCCCTTGGCTGCTGATGCTGGGCGCACATGGCCAACGCCTGCAGGTCCCGAACCTCCTTGAAGCGGCGCGCCTGTTTCGCTCCTCCCTCGAACGGCTTCTTGGCCCAACCCGGCCGCTCAGCAGCGCTGGTATGCCCAATCGCCACAATATCACGCTCGCAAGTATCCAGCGTGCTCTGAGCGTCGCCCAAGACACCCCCCTTGCAGAGGAGCGCGTGCAAATCTGAAACCACATGCAGCTCGGCGTCGCCAAGGTGCGCCTTGCTCCATTTCTTTGCAGACGCACGTTGGAAGACGCCATGAAGGCACCGCGCCAGCCTTGCACATCATATCGTCTCTTTGGCAACACTAGTCAGACCAACGCAAAGCGCCCAATCCTGCTTACGCGCGCGAGAAGTAGACGGCGCGCGCGCCCACTCGCCCGACGCGACGTCGGACGGCAAGCTAGCAGGCAGCGTGCGATTGGGAAACTTCCTGGAAGATCAATATCGGCCTCTTCTGCCACTCGCTCCACGCGAAAAATCACCTTCGCCTTCGTTGGCACCGTGTGCCTAAGCCATCTCCCAAGCAACTTGCATGCCTGAGTACGTGACGTGGTTTCTCCTCGGGGGCCGCACCCTCCTGCAATTCCCATTCGGGATGTCCTGCGCGCCCTCGGCATCTGGCGCGCCCTCCCCTGTCGCGCCGTGCCCGTTCAACTTTCACTCTAAAGATGCACTGTGGCCGCGCCCCAGGCGTGCGCGCAGAATTGCACTGTCCATTGCCTCCTAGATCATCCTCCTGGCCGCGCCCCAGGCCGGGCTCGGCGAACGCCCGGCTCTTCCTGGTCGTGGGGTTACGTCCGCGGGGGCGGGCTGCGCAGGGGCCCGCGCCCACGTCTCGCGCTCGCCCTGGCGCCTCGGCGGGCGCGCGCGGGCGGGCGAGCAGAAAGGTTTGCAGCCTCCTGCGGCGCGCAAGTACCCACTGCGAGGCCAAGCCCCGCTCACGCGCGCATGTGGCCCAGCGCGGGGCCCGGCTTCGACAGCAGACGCGCGGGGCAGCCTGGGCACGCCAGGGCGCCAACCAATGAGTTGACTTATGTCTTGAACTCGCTCGCACCCGCGCCCCAATTCCCAGCGATGACCCATTGCTGCCGCGCGGCGCTGAGGGCGCAGACGTAGTTCGCCGCCTCTCTGAGAATCTCCGCAGTCTTTCCAGGAGGCAATTCGCTAACGCGCAAATATGGACAACTCATTTGTTCCACATTCGGGCCCCATGTGCACGCGAGCTGCCCAGGCGCGCCTGGGGGCAAGCTCAGGCCCCTCACTCCCTGGCGCCAGTGCGACCTCTATTCTGGATGATGCTGGCATTGCCAGTCCTCCCAAAGCACCTTCAATGTCCGACTGCGGCGCCGATGCCAAAACGCCGGAAACAAAAAAAACTGCCCGAGCTGCTTCGTGCTGGATCTCTGCTAGTCGCGACGCGCGCCTCCGCGCGAGGCTCTTGCATGCAGGAAATACACGACGAGCTCCAACCCATCTCGAATCATTCTAGAAGCACACGTGCCGTGACGATAAACGTCGGCACGCTGCGTCTCGCTTCCCAATGTCAGCCCGGGGCCCGAGCTCCATTGCGCAGCTGGGGCCACTTGCTGCGTCGCCGACGTCGCCGAAAAACGCACCGAATAACAAACATATGCGAGTGCAAAGTGCCAGCCCCACGCCCGTCGCCTCGCGCGACAGGTTATCGGGGCTGCCAGACATGCCCTCGCGACTAAAGTCGGCGACGCACATGGCGCGGCGCCCGCTGCGCTCGCTGCGATGACATTTGCCGACCTGATGGCCAGCCCTGCCGCCAGGCATGCGCGCGCCGCCCTCGATGGCGGAGCGTTGCCCTCCAACTCTGCGAGGTGACCCAAATTCGCATATCCTGACCGCATATGTTCGCCAGCCACGTCGGGCCCCGCGCGGGGGTCGGCATTGCGAGCGCATCTCCAGGCAGAAGTAGGCCCAACGCGCCTCACTGCCCAGATCCTGCACCTGCGGTGCGCCTGCGAATGGCGCGCTCGTCGGCAGCCTCGGCGTAGCGCTTGGCTGCCTCTCGCACAAGATCGGTTTCCTCTGGTGGCTCGCCACTGGCATCGCGATGCCACTGTCGCAACTCTTCCGCGTCGTCTGTGTCCATGGGGACTGGCGTGGCCTCCGCGTTGGATTGGGCGGCCTCGCCCACCGGGACTACCTGCGCTGCCGGTGGCCTGTCGAGTGACTCGCTGATATGGTTCGTTTGCTATTTGAAATTATGCCGGCGTTGGCCCCCGCCCGCGCCTGCAACTTCCTGGGCGCATCGAAGAAGCCCGCGACGGTTGCGGCGAGGGCGTCGTCCGCGCACGCTTACTTGAGCAACTCCACAAGCCTGTCGATAGGCAGGTCCAGCGCGGGCACCGCGGCCTTGAGCGAGATCGGGCCAGATGCGGGCTGCGGCACCGGAGCTGCGCCCTGCCAGCGCAACTGCTCCAGCGCCGAGATGTCGGCCCCCAGCTGCGCAATGTCCTTGCGCTCGTTGGCAATCTGATCCTCAATCTCAACATTCTTCTGCTCGAGGTCGGCCAGCTTCGCCTCGCGGCATGGGCGCTGATTGGCCAAGCCACCGATCCGCGACGTGAGCTGGTGCGCCTAGGCTGGGCGCAGCTTGCAGGCCCGCCGCCAGCTGCCCGCGCACGCTGCCCCGCTCCCGCGCCAAGGACAGTTTGAACGCCGCCGCGGGTGCCTCGCTGCAGTTGCTCAGCTGCTCGAGGTGATCGACGACGTCCCCGGACAGAACATGTTTCGTGTCGGCTGGGGCAGCCGGCGCTCGGGGATGGGTCTTCTCGCCCCCCGAACCTCCAACGTGCCCCTTGAGCTTTGCGATCTCTTGGTCCCTGGCGCGGACCAGGGCGCGCTTCTTGCCGACGGCGGCATCGGCGCGAGCCTGCCCCCCCCTCTGCCGCCGCCGAGCAGGCGCCGGGCGCGCCCCGCAGGGGCTCGCCCCCTCCGACGGCGCTGCCCTTGGCCGCGCTGCGTGATGCGCAGAGCGCGCAGTCGCCTCTATTCCGCCACTGGTAATTCGCCCGTCCGTGGGCGCGCGCGCCAGCGGCGCAGCCGCGGCCGGGTCCGCGCCCGACGCCGGTCGGTGCCCGACGACGGCGGCGGCGCGCGAAGACCATTGACCGCGGGCACGGCCCCCGGCGCGGGCATAGGGGGGCGTCGGGCCGCCGGGGGGCCCGCGCTGCACTGGCAAGAGGGCCGGCCGCGGACTGGCGGCGCCCGCTCGCTCCGCAGGGAAGCGCAAAACCTCGGGCCAAAGTGGCCGCGGAAGACGGCCCAGAAAATAAAACATATAGAGAAAGAGAGGGATCTAGAGAGAGAGAGAGAGAGAGAGAGAGAGAGAGAGAGAGAGAAAGGGAGAGACAGAGAGACAGAGAGAGATAAAACAGAGAGAGAGAGAGAGAGAGAGAGCGAGAGAGAGAGAGAGAGAGAGAGAGAGAGAGAAAGAAGAAATAGAAAGGGAGAGAGAGAGAGAGAGAGAGAGGAGAGAGAGCGAGAGCAAGGAGAGGACAGAGAGACAGAGAGAGAAAAACAGAGAGAGAAAGAGAGAGAGAGAGACGAGAGAGAGAGAGAGAGAGAAGAGAGCGAGAGAGAGGGAGAGAGAGAGAGAGAGAGTGAGAGAGAGAGGGAAAGGGAGAGGGAGCGGGAAACAGAAAAAGACAGAAAGAGAGAGAGAGAGAGAGAGAAAGAAAGAAAGAATATATATATATATATAGAGAGAGAGAGAGAGAGAGAGAGAGAGAGAGAGAGAGAAAGAAAAAAAACTAAAAAGAGAGAGAGAGAGAGAGAGAGAGAGAGAGAGAGAGAGAGAGAGAGAGAAGAGAGAGAGAGAGAGAGAGAAAAAAAAAAAAAAAAGGCGGGGGCGGCACCCAGAACAAGACGAAGTGGACTGGGCGCGGGCGGGGTCTCGCGAAGGGCAGCCATGGCTGCGCAGCGTTGGTCTTCCAGGGCGCAGGGCCCGGCTGCTGCTTCTCCGGGGCCACCTGCTCGCCAAGGACCGAACGCTGGGGGCGAAGGGCTAGCTGCGGCGCTGAACTGGGAAGCCGAGCGCAGCGGGGCGTCGGGCGTGCAGTCCGCGGGGGGAACGCCGCGCGCCTGGAGCGCGGCCGCGCGCCCGGCGCGGTTGCGAGGCGCACGGGCGGGGCTCGCGCGCCGCCGCGGCGGGGCCTGCGGGGCCTGCCGACGAGAGCCGCGACGAGGCAGCAGCGCAAGGCCCGTTGAATACTCGAAAGCGCACGTTACCCTTCTGTGCCCTGGGTCTCTCGCTGCGCCCGAGCGTTCCCTACTCGTCGTCTCGGGCGTGGGGGGCCTTCGAGTGCCGCGCGAATGTCTTTTTCGGTTCCGGGGGCATGTGGCTCCGGACCTTGGAGATGGCGAAACCCATGCCCGATTTCGGCCCTCGCGCCCACGCCATCCCATAATTCGACGGGGCGAGGCGGCGGCAGCGCAGAAGCCCCCCTCTCCTGCGGCGCGCAGATGATCACTCCATATGGTTCGATCATGTCGCGCCCCCCGTGGACCCGCGGAGCCTCGCAAGGGGGCCCGCGGCCATGCCGAATCATGCGACGACCCCGCGGTCAGGCACTGACGGCCTTCAAGCCAGGCACCGCTTCGTGAACTCGCACGGGGCGCGTCGGAGCGTCAGCTGACCACGGTGGCTTCTGCCTCCCTTGGCATGTTTGAGCCCGCGCAGGACCTGCCCGATGAGAAGGTGAAATATGCGAGCGCATGGCCATTGCACCTCTCGGCGAGCACCCCTTTCCGCGCGGATGAACGCTGGGGGCAAGACAGGATGACGCGGCGAACAAGGCCGCGCTGATGAACGGGAAAGTGGTCCGGAGATGCCCCTGCACTGGGTGGGCTAAGGGGAGGTTGTGAAAAATGCCCCCTGCGCGCCCCGACCAGAGGCACTCCTGCGGTCTGTGAAGAAAAAACTGCGCTACGCATTGCCGCGGTGCGTGCCGTGGGAGATCGTTCGGAGAGTGTGGTTGAGATCTATTGTGACTTATGTAATGTGGTTGGTTTTTACACATCGGTTGACAACATCCGTACCGTTGCAAACACTCCGTCCGCCCACCCGCAACTTGGTTTGCAAAACCAAGTTGCGGCGCGATTGCGAGGAGTGCTCGGCCTTGGCTGGCGCATTTCTGCGGCCGCGCTAGCCCGCGAGCGCAGCGGCCAGCGAGTTTGGCGCGACCGACGCGGCCGTGGTGGCGCTGGCCGCAGGCCACTTCCCAGGGGGCACGTCTGTGCGAATCGGCGAATTGGGCGGGCGCGGCACCGTGGCGACGTCGACAACGATAGACGCGATGATGGTGACATTAGCGAGCAATGGCGGAGACGATGATGACAACGACAACGGCAAGGCCAGCGACGGCACCGATGCCGATCACGCCGACGACGATGACGGCGCCCTCGCGTCGGCGATGAAGGTCTTGGAAAGAATTCGACAGCGCGCGCGGCCGACGCGCGCGAGCGGGCCGCGCGGTGTTAATTGACTGGGGTCGCGCCCCCCCCCCCCCGCCCCCCTGGCGCGCGCGCAAGGACGTTCGAATGATCTCCCCTGGCACGCGCGCAAAGGCGTTCGAATGAGTTTGTCATGCGGCGCGAATGGCCCGTTCGGCCGAATGGAATGCACATGTTTGAAAACCAGGGTTGTCTGAAGAATCCGCGCGAGCTTGAGCGCAGGAGTTTTCGAACACGAATGCTGCAACGCCATGTGTTTCTATATGTTTCCAGGACGTTTGATTTTGAAATCCTAGCGGCGCCGAAGGTTTTGGACGGATTTCGGTGTGCCCGCGCGACGACGCGCGAGCGTGCACTTCGCCCCCGGCGTTGCAAGGGAGTGTTGCCACAGCGCGCGCGCAAGGGCGGCCCAACGATTTCGACATGCGCGCACGGGAGGCCGATCTGGAAGTGTTCTTCTAAGTTGTATATCTATAACACAGTATGAACAACTGCAAGAGCGCGAGCGCATGTTTTTTGGAATATCCTTGTTGCGGAACCATGTGTGGTTCATTTGTTTTCGTGATACTCGATTTTGGTATCTTCAGAAACCGGAGGTTGTTGAAGGAATTCGGCATGCGCGCACGACGACGCGCGCGCGTGCACTTCGCTTCCCTTTTGCAAGGGAGTATTGAAACTGTTGGTTTTGATGAACGAGTGCGCGAGCAGAATATTTCTTTCAGAAGATACGGGGGGGGGTACGAACTCCGGCCTGCCTGGGATGGTGCGAACTCATTTTTCGGATGGACGATGGGTCCGAGCAATTTGCAATGCGAAAAGATGTGCCGTTGACCCGGGGGGGAGATCCTATTATTTTTTTTCGGAAAGGTCAATCAAGGCAGTTAAGCACGAATCTACGCCGGTAATTTCCACGACCGTTGATCTTTCTATCGGGTTGTTGACCATCGCCCGACAAGCTCCATGCC
>CAUYUJ010009199.1:25000-27500 GCA_963575745.1 Prorocentrum cordatum
TCTTCGTCTTCTTCTTATTATTACTATTATTATTCCTCTTCCTCTGCCTCTTCCTTCTCCTCCTCCTCCACCTCCTCCTCCTCCTCCCTCCCTCCCTCCTCCTCCCCCTCCCCCCTCCCCCCCTCCCCTCCTCCTCCTCCTCTTCCTCCTCCCTCCTCCTCCTCCTCCTCCTCCCTCCTCCTCCTGCTCCTCCTCCCTCTGGCATCCTCCCCCCCCCCTATACCCGCCGCCGCGCTGTGCTGCAACGAGAAGGGATGCCGGGCCCACCTCTCTTTTTTTTTGTTCCTCCCCTGCGCACTCCCCCTGACGCTATCCCCCCGTGCCACCCGAGAAACGGGAAGCAAGCCTCCCCGCCGCTTAGGAGGCGGCCCTGCATCGAAAACTTGCTCCAAGCTCCTGCGCCGGTGGCCTTCTGGTTCGGTGGTGGGGCGGCACGCGGCCCCGCCAGAGCCCCCGCGCCCCTCCCCCGCCGGCGCCCTCACCCACAGCACGCTGGCGGCGATACGCGTGGCATCGCCACTGGGCGGTCCTGGACCCTATCATTGGAGTCTCCCCCAGTCCTGGGCCCACTCAAGCCTGGTTCCAGAACAGTGGACCGCCTCATCATCCTGTTCCTGTTCTCCTCATCCTGCTGCTCCTCCTGTCGCTGTCCCTGTCAGCCTCGGTGTCCATCCTGGGCGCTGCTGTCCCTTTTCCTCCTCCTGATCCTCCTCCTCCTTCTCCTCGTCCTTCTCCTCGTCCTGCTCCTGCTCCTGCTCGTGCTCCTGCTGCTCCTGCTCCTGCTCCTGCTCCTGCTCCTGCTCCTGCTCCTCCTCCTGCTCCTGCTCCTGCTCCTGCTCCTGCTCCTGCTCCTGCTCCTGCTCCTGCTCCTGCTCCTGCTCCTCCTCCTCCTCCTCCTCCTCCTCCTCTCCTCCCCCTCGTCCCCCTCCTAACCCTCGCCTCCTCCTGGACTCGGTCGTCCCTCCTCGTCCTGCTCCTGCTCTGCCTCGCCGCTCCTGGACCTCCGCGGGCATCTGCTCCAAGAGGGTCGGTCGCAACGGGTCGCCCTCGCAGAACACCATGGTCTGGTTGCCGACGCGGGCGGCCGCGGCTGCAGGGTCCGTGGCCATCACTCGGAAACGCACCCCCTGGTATGTGAACACGTCGCCCCGCCGGAAGATTTCGAATGCGCTCATAGGCCCGGATGCCTGCCCCGCCCGCATGCGGTTGCCTGCCCTTTCCGCTCCCCGCTGCTCACCGTCGGCTCCCGCACTACAGGCCTTCTAGACGGGGTCGGAGTACATGGGGTCGGAGGATCGCGCCGCATCGCGGATGCATCGGCGATGCATCGGCGATGCATCGGTGATGCACCTGCGATGCATCGTCGACGTCGGCGATGCATCGGCGACGTCAACGTGAAGCAACTCGGGCTCCACATCAAGCCGCATCGGCGATGCATCGGCGATGCGGCGCGATCCTCCGACCCCGTCCTGCTCGGGCCCCACCTGGGAGGCCTCGACGCACGGAGCGACGAGGAGCCAAGGAGAAGAGGGTGGCCCCCCCAAGGGCTGGCGGCGCGCACAAGGGGGTGGAGGGAGGGGGAGGGCTTCTTAGGAGGAGGCTGCTTTTTAGACGGCGCCGGCCTTACTTCTATACAGAAGGCCCGCGCCTTCTAAGAAGCAGGGGTGCTTCTCAGAAGCCCTCCCCCCTCCCCCCACCCCCCTCTGCGCGTGGCTGAAAGGGGGCGGCAGGCATTTGAGCCTATGATGGGTGGGACTGGAAGAACGGCCTCAGGAAGTCGCGGAAGAGGTCGAACTCGTAGGCCGAGGGCAGGCTGTCCCCATAAGGCAGCACGTGTACTCTGTCCTCCCCGGGGAACTCTGCCCATCGAGCCCATTCCCTCGTCGTGGCCAGTCGAACTCTGGGGATAGCTTTGGTGGTCAGAGATTCCCCCAAGCCAGACCGCCCGTCGTCCCAAGCCAAACCGCCCTTTGCCCACCGAGTCCAGCCCTAGTCTAACCTGCGATGCGGAATGGCTCGATGGCCTGTTCCCTGCTCTGCGTCTACGTACACCCGCTTGCCTCGAGCAGCATCCTTCGGAGCCCAGGCGCAGAATACATCTGAAGAGCTCCCCAGGTCCCTTCGACCAGAACTCGATTGCTCGTTGAATGCAGCCCAGCGCCGCCCGCTCCCTGGAGGGGAACACCCGGCGCCCGCGCCTCAGGCGGGACGCAGGTCAGGCTGCGTCGAGACTCCCTCGCAGGCAGAGTCGTACCGACCTCAAAGAGTTCCTTCTCCTGAGAGGGGAGGGGTCCAGCGCGGCGGTCTCAATGTGCGAGATGAACACGGCGGTGGACTCGTCGAGCGCGCCGCATCGGGCAATCGGGTCCAGCGCTCGGACGCCGAACTCTTGCCCCTCCGCGGACACGACCTGGTCCAGGAAGAGGGGGGGGAGAGGGCAGGGGCAAGGGACGGGTACGAGACTGGCGACGGGGGGGGAAAGGGGTAGGGGCGGAGAATG
>CAUYUJ010009199.1:30000-35672 GCA_963575745.1 Prorocentrum cordatum
GGGAGGGGAGGGGCGGAGCAGGGGAAGCGAGAGGAGGAGGAGGAGGAGGAGGAGGAGGAGGAGGAGGAGGAGGAGGAGGAGGAGGAGGAGGAGGAGGAGGAGGCCGAGCAGGAGGTGGATGAGGAAGCGGGGGAGAAGGAGGAGGAAGCAGGAGGAGGAGGAGGAGGGGGAGGACGAGGAGGAGGAAAAGGAGGAGGAGGAGGAGGAGGAGGAGGAGGAGGAGCAGCAGGAGGAGGGGAAGAGGAGTAAGAGGAGGAGCAGGACGAGGAGGAGGAGGAGGAGGAGCACGAGGAGGAGGAGGAGGTTAGGGACGAGGAGGAAGAGGGGAGGAGACAGGAGGAGGAGGACGAGGAGGAAGAGGAGGGGAGAAGGAGCAGTGAGGAGGGAGTGAGGTTTGTGGAAAGCGAGGGGAGGGAGCGACCTGGCCCTGGGACAGCGCCATCAGGGCCGTGCCGCCCTCCTTCCGCCTCTCATCTCGCCGCTTCAGCAGGAAGGGGCGCACGTAGGCCTCCCGGGTGGCCGAGGTCAGAAGAATTGCAAAGTTATGGTCGCCTCCTGGTTCCTCCCTCCTCCTCCTCCTCCTCCTCCTCCTATTAATCCCAATCATCCTTTCTACTCAATTTCTCCACTTGCACCTCCTCCTCCTCCTCCTCCTCCATACCTCCATTTCACGTCCACTTGCCCATCCTCCTCCTCCTCCTCCTCCTCCTCCTCCTCCTCCTCCATTCCCTCCACTTGCCCCTCTGCCCCACCATCTCCCTCCACTGGGTCGCCAGACTTCGGGCATCGCACCCTGCGCGACTATCTTCGCGCCCGCGCGCCCTCGCGGCGCCCCCTTGGAAAAGGGCACCCGCTCGGGCTTAGACAGCGATGCGCCAAGCGAGGTTATCTCCGCCCCCACTCGGGCGACATGACTCCCCTTGCCGACGCCTCTGCACGCTCCAGAAAATAGCGCAAACACCAACAAGAATTGACGATCGTCGACGACGAACCTCACACCCATGATTTGAGCTGCCCTGAAGCCTGATACAACCTGGTTTCCGCATCCTGCTCCTCCTGCTCCGAGCCAGAGGCCTCGACCAGGTAGCACAGCTGCACCCGGCTCAGCACTGGCACAACCACGACGCTGATGGCCGACAGGCGAAAGGAGCCAGGATCGAGCTTCCGGGATCGAGGTTTTCGAAGGGTTCTGGACTTGTGCTCTCCTCTCTGAACGTTCGGAATCCTCCGAGTCTCTGGGGACATCCGGAGACCTCCAGAAAGGTGCACCTAGAGACTTCCGTAGTCATGCGATTGCGCTGTGCGCTGTTCGGGGGTGGAGGGGAGCGCATCTCCAAAGGAGTGAGAAGTAAGGTTAGGTCGGGCCTACCGGGGAATTTTGGACGAACAATAAAAAACATGCTCCACTAATGCCCCAACATTGTCAAAACATACTATTAGCCAAAAAACAAACTATGTTTGACTATGTTTGAATATTCCCCCTGTAGAGGAACAGGCTCGACTTAATGGTAAGGGTGTGGGAAGGAGAGATAGGAAAATGGATGGAGTGGGAGGGGTACGGGTAGGGGAGGGGGGAAGGGAAAGTCGAAAACGCACTGGTAAGCCAAGATATATGTTCCGCCTTAGGCGCTCCCATATCCCAGGCTTTGGCTCATACCGCATGAGCAAGAGAGCAAGATGAAGCATGGGATCTGGAGTAAAAGATAGAAGGGGCATCTTCAATAGAAAGGTCTTTTCCGATCTCAGATGCGAGTAGTGCGCCTCGGTGAGGCACAATCACATGTTCGGCCGGGCCCGGCTTGAGCCAGGCACGGCAGCGGTGCATGCTCGATTTACATCTCGCCTTTAACCCTCTCCGTTTAAAGTTGGAGGGGGAGGAGACGAGCAAGCACCGCATTTCTACATTACGCGGAAAAAACAGTGCTAGGCAACAGCGGCTGCCTACAAGGCAAGGGCGCGCGAGTAGCCTCGCTGCCGGCGAGTTTCCTCGCTACTAAAGCGCACCTGCGTGCGGGTTTCCCCGCTAGCTCGGGAGGCAGGGCCGTCCTGAGACGACCTGCCCGCCCTATACGGAGTATGTTTCTTCAGCTCGTGCTTGAAGGATTGCTGACCGGCCATTACCTGTAGGAGCAACGCGCGGTCAATACTACCTTTGGTATGACCATCGGCAGTCATATCCCGCGTGTCACACCATTGGACGCTTTCAACGATTCCGCGCTCCATCATCTGGCGGATCCAGCTGATGTGCCCAAGCAGAGTGCATTATGTGGGCTTCTTCAGATCTTTGCTAGACAGAGACTTGAAGACAGACTCGGCATCAATAGTCAGAGTGACTTTGATACATAGACCACCCAGTTCCAATATGTTCTTCAACTGTGTGGGGGTCAATGGTCCCGAGTGTAGCTCGTAGAGCGTTACAATGGTCGGGTAGCAGTCTTCCAAGTTGTGGGCTGCTGCCAATGTTTCCGCAGAGTAGCTCGAACGCACCTGCAGTCGATGAGACTTGCAGTATGCGTCCACCAGGTGCACGACGGGTTTCCCCGCTTGCGTGTGGCCACGCCTCAGCAGGTTAGCCCCGCGGATACCGTAGCCTTTGACTTCGTCGTCTTCATCTCCGTTGAGACGACGATAGCCACAATCGCTATGCAGGTCGACCTCTCCTGTTGGAGTCATAGCTTGATGCGCGATCTTCTTCGGACCTGCCTGCAATTTCCTGGTAACCGCGTTCAGTCGTCGTACCTGGATGTTTGTCGGTTCCTGGATACGTTGCAGTGAAACAACATAGACCATCAGCCATACCTGCGTGATCAACGCATAGGCTAGAGCGCCACGAAGACTGACGAACATATCAGAAATCGTATTTGTCGCTTTGCTCTCAGGATCAGCGCCTGTGAGCTCTGGATGTGTGATAGGACGAAGTTGTTTGAAGTATTCGTCCTGATCAAGAGTGACGCTCCCATCATCGGTCGTGTTGTACCGAACGGCACAATTTGTATATGTGTGCTTGTTCAGTTTGCACTTCCCAAACGTATCTTCAACACATTTGACGTACTTATCAATGGAATCTTCCTTCCCAGTCATATTGATGTCATCAACGTGTTTGGCTGTCAAGAGGTTTGAACTCATCTCAAACTCTTCATCGTATGAAGTAGGCTGTAGTCCAAAGCTCCTGGTGATGGACCTGAGCTTCAGCGAGAATGCCCTGGGAGCATCCTTCGTGCCAGTCCCCGGCTTCAGGCACCGAAGACAATGCTTTGATTCGTCGTATGACTCAAAGCCTGGCAATGTGCGAAGGACAGCTGCTGACCCAGGAGGTAGTGTGAAGCACACCACACGCTCTTTCTCGCCCGTCGCCGCGGCGAGCTCGCTATAGGTCAGTCCCTCCAAGAAAGCCATGTTGATATCCAGGGAAGCGATGATCCAAGCTTTGTTGCATGCAGCAGAATTTGCGAGCAGTCTCTGGTTTGACCTCCTTGCCGTGCCAGAGAAGGTTTCGACATCGAAGGCTTCAATGTCCATGAAGCCACGAAGTGCCAAGCGTAACCTGGTCGTCCGTTCCATTTCGCCCTTCTCGTTCTTGACAAACTTCCATTTGTATACATAACGTGAAGTCATGATGTTCGACGTTTTGCTCAAGTCAGTCATCTGGAAGCATTTGTTGTCAAGCCAAGTCTTCAATTCTGTGTAAGGGGCTTTGGAAACTTTGACCGGATTCGCTTGAATGTCGGCCTTCGTGAGTAGGTCGTCTTCTTTGACGACCGCGGCGCGTTTGGAGGCAGCACTAACATATACTCGCATAGTTGTGACGCTGCTGTCATCCAACAATCGGTGTTGCTGCTCAGACAGGACGACCTTGGACATGTCTGCTGTGAAGCAAAGCTCGATGTACTTCCCGTGCTCGTCGGAGTCCAGATCATAGTGGCTGTCCGGATCAGTGGAGCACAGAGGAAAGTAGTAAGAAGTGTCCATGTCGTATCCTGGCGGGTGACCCCGCACCGGCAAGTGGCCTTGCACATCTTTACAGGTCGTAGAGACCAACACGCACTGTGAGTCTGTCATGTATGTAGGAACTGTGTGCATGACTTCTTCTGTGCCAGTTTCAAGAAGTGTTCTGTCATCCATCAGTTCAGCATACCATGACTCCAAGACAAAGACATCCAGATCCTCTTCTGTTTCCTCTATGATGGTCGGGAGCCGACCATCATTCGCCGCAGGAGGCTGCTCAGGAGCAGCTGCTGGAGGTGGCTCGCTTGGTGGTGGACCATCAGCGAGTTCCTCAAACTTAGTGAGGTCTCGGTCGAATCCAGCAGGCGGCTTCTTGGATTTAAGACACTGGATGATGCGTGAATGTGTAGACCCTGTGATGTCGTAGATGTTCAAGGCAGTGCCATCAGCTTCATAATAATGAAAGCCAGGGGTCACATCGTCATCATAGTGCACTAGTGTACAGCTGTCTGCATAGGGTGCAGCAGGCAACTTAGTCAGGCTCTTAGCAAGTCGCACAGCAACCACGTTTTCAATGCGAAAATAGTTGCGAATGAGATATTGAAGAGCCAAGTGCACCTTAGGCGAGAGCCGGCTCGCAGCAGTCATCTGCAGTCGGCCCTGTTTCGCTGGTAGGTATCCGAAAGTCATAGCGGGTTTCCCCGCTGGCAGACCGGCAATAAAGGCCAATACTGTCCGAAGGGCCGCATTGTCCGATCCTATCTCGCGGACCATCAGTGCTTCGATGTACAGCGTATGTCGTGTGTCAGGATACTGTACTCGCACTTCGCGACTGCCGACCTTCACGATGACCTGGCCTCGGTCAGGTTCGTTGCGGATGACCGGGTATGGACCACTCCATCCACCCCAGTCGTCTTTCGTGGTGGTCGGGCGATGATAGTCCACGAGATCTCCCTCTCTGTAGTGAAATTCACCCGTAGCAGTAGTCTTCGTACGAAGAGCCCTGTTCGTCTTGGCAACCGCAGTGGCCTGCGTGATTGCCTCCAGACTAACCCTCCTGATTGTCTCTTCCCTTGAGTGATCTGATGATTCAGCGGACTGATCATGATCCAAGACAGGGAAATCGGGAAGCATAGCTGGTTGTTTGTCATATAGCGCATTATACGGAGAAGCTTCGTTGTAGAAGGTAAATGCGTTGCTGGCAAACAAGGCTTCATGTAAAAGACGAGTGAAATTCAGAAGAATATTCAATCTATTCAATTCTTCTCCCATCACGTGTATGAGGTGTCGCAGGATGCCATTCCTAGCTTCGATAGTCGTGGCGTGTTGGCCACGCGCTCGGATACGAAGCTCTGTTCCCTTAGCCTTAAGGATGGCCCTTGCTGTATCGTTATTCAGTGCTCCTTCCCCATCGGAGTATAAGATTTTAGCAGGGCCGTGTTGCATCCAAGTTGTGTGATAGGCATCGAGAACAGTATGCATGGTCTTATCAGGAATCTCTGTGCCAGCTGCCCAGCGAATACAACGGTCGATGATGTGAAAAACAATGTGTTCCTGTTTGTAAAAGAAAAGATCACATTCGACTTCCTCGTTGAAACGTCCTGGCAGTGACACAGAAGGCATCGCCGTGTTGCCTGGTTTCTCCCAGGCACGACATTCTCTACACGAGTCGCAAATGCCTTTGATCAGACTCAAACGGGTTTCACCAAGACCAACCTTAGCTAGAA
>CAUYUJ010009200.1:0-2500 GCA_963575745.1 Prorocentrum cordatum
CTCCTCCTCCTCCTCCTCCGCCTCCTCCTCCTCCGCCCCTGGGGCAACATCGACCTGGACTCCGCGATGCATCGCCGACAGCTCGGCGACGGGCCCGCCAGAGCCTCACGCTCCTCAGCTGGGCGGGCTGCGGGGCCCCCCTCGGCGCTGCACGGGCGACGGGGGGTCGATGAATCCCCCGCGGGCGCTGCTGTCCCCGCCGCCCTCCGCCATACTTCCCCCCTCCCCCCCCCTCCCCCTTCCCTTCCTCCCTCCCTCCGCCCCCCTTCCCTACCCCCTTCCCTACCCCCTTCCCCCCCCCATCCCTCCCTCCCCCTCTCCCTCCCGAGAAGGGCCTCAGACAGCCCGAGAGGTTTCAAAGGTGGTCCCCAGACGGCCGCAGAGGCCCCCAAAGGTCTTGTAAATTGTCCAAGAGGGCCCTCCAGACGGCCCTCACGGTGCCCCTAACTTTAGCTCGGGCGTGTCCCCCTACAGGGGCATTTTGGGCGAAAAATTAAAAAAATACCCTAAACATATCCCCAAAAATTATTAAAAAGAAGCCAAAGATCGTCCCTGGAGTATTTTTTGACTATCTTTAGATATTCCTCCTGTAGAGGGACAAGCCCGACTGAACCCTGACTCAGACATCCGCCGATGCGATTTCTTTATCTCCCAAGACCCCAGCGGTCTCGACCGCTCTCACGGGGGCCGATCTTCATTCCTCCCAGATCATCCGCGACCGAAAAGGCTCGGTTGCGAACGGTCACGGCCGATCCTAGCAGCATTTCGGTCGCGACAGGTATTCTTTGCCGGATCAGACGCGACCAGAAAGCCGGAATCATTACCGCGCGCGACCGCTCGCGAACTGAATCCGCGACCGAACACGGGGACTGAGCGCCACAATACCGGTACCGAAATCCGCGACCAGAAAAAACTTCGATCGCGGATGAGCTGGGGGATTCCTTTTTAATGCTCCCAGGCCCGACAATGCGAGGCGAGGATTTCTCCATATCCACCGCCTGGGAACCGCCGTCCTGGTGCCCCAGCGGGCGGTGAATATAGATAAGTTTTGGCCCCAGGGGGGGGGCCGAATATGACCATATCTCCACCGCCTGCCGAGGTCCCCGAAAATTGATCCTCCAGGCGGAGGTCATATATATATATATATGGATACACACATACATATATACATATATAGTTTAAACTACACCTGATAATACCCCAATCAGTGAATGCTTTGAAAATAAATACTATGGATCTTGAGATCGATTGTGAGATCGATGATGAGATCGATAGTGCAATCAATAGTGAGGACGATTGTAAGGTCGATCATGAGACCAAGAGTGAAATCGATTCAATGAGATCGATAGTGAGATCGATCGCGAGATCGCTCATGCGATCTCTAGTGAGATCGCATGTGAGATCGATATTGAGACCGATTGTGTGATCGATGGTGAGATCGATAGAGAAGTGGGTAATGAGATCGATGGTGAGACCGATCGATAAGAAGATCGACCAGGAACCCGGGAACCTGGGAACCTCGCCGCACTCCGAAATCGGCCTGGAACCCAGAGCTGGGAACCCGGAAACCCGGAACCGGGAATCCCAGAACCCAGCGTGCGACCAAAGTCGGCGGGAAACTTTCGCCAGAGCCTTCAACTTCTGGGCGGACCCCTTCGGTGCAAGCACTGATTGGATGAAAAAACAAAAACTCAAAAACTCTAAAATAATACATGTATAGAACATCTATATATATACATATATACACACACGACTTACTGTTTAAAATATTTGCTATCTGGATAATGTATATATGTCCTTTAAGCAATAAACATATTCATGTATAAAGATGCTTCAGAGATGACGGCACCCTTGCTCCGAAATAGCGCGACACGGCGCGCCCGGGTGGCAAGAGAAGCACCCTCGGACGTCTGGGCCCGGCGCCCCGACTGCACCCCCGCGGGGCCGCCCCGAGGCCCCCCGGGACGGCCCCCCCCCCCGCGGCCGCAGCCCGTCGCGCAGGAACCGTCCGCTGCGACTTTAGGCGGCGCGCCTGGGGGGGAAGTGAGAAGGGGCGGGCCTTCTCAGAAGGCGCGGAAGTCCCCCAGCCTTCCGAGAAGTCTTCCGACCTTCCCCGAAGACAGAAAAAGACTTCTCAGAAGGCGCGAGGGCATCTGAGAAGTCCCGCCGCCTTCTGAGAAGGCCTTCTCCTTCTCACTTCCCCCCTTCGCTCGCCGCCGAGACTCCCGAGACGAGGCCGGGGCAGGGGCAAGATCGCACGGGGGGGCAGATCGGGGAGCTCCGAGATCCGGCAGCTCTGGAAGACGTCTCGGGCGCCGCGGCCTTTCTATGCAACTATAGAACTACAATTACATTGTTGTTTTTCGGGCGCCGCGGCCTTCTCAGAGCGCTCCAGAACGCTCTGAGGGCGTCCTGGAACGCTCTGGAATGGTTGCATCCCTGGCCCAGCCCCGCCCGAACTTCGTCCATCACGGCGGGAGGGGGCCTGGCTGGGGATCGA
>CAUYUJ010009200.1:5000-35664 GCA_963575745.1 Prorocentrum cordatum
AGCCAGACAGGCTGCTTACATTCCGAAGTCACGCATTCAACATACTCGTGACTGACCAAACCATGATGCTGGAGCACTGGCTGGCGATTCAGTCGGTCATGACATTGAACCTTCGGGTGCTCCAATCGACTAAATCGCCTGCAGGTTCCCTGGGCATCCAAAGAGCCCGAAACAGGCTGGCGACGTGTCGGAAGGTCCGTGCAAACGGAGGACGCGACGTCATGATTCGCGCGTACACTGCGGCCCGTCGCCAAGCCCGCAACTGCCTGGCGACCCACACGGATGCTCTAACAACCCCCAGGTGTCATGTGACCTCCCCTGGGAGTCGTCCTCCGCACTGTGGCCTAGCGGTGGCGGAAGCCCACGATGATGTCACCGATGGCAGATCTGGCTGCCGATCTCGCGGAAGTCATCGATCCACCTAGACAGACGCTTTTTCGCGCCCTAGCGAAAACGCCAATCTTCCTCCACATCCTTCCCATGTTCATCCTTCTCCGCCGCTCCGCCTACACTGCTCCTCTTCTCGTATCCTCTTCGGCGGCAAGCCGAAGTGGATAAAGCAGAGAGGGAGCGGGCATTATCAGAAGGCTCAGAGAGCCGAGAAGCGTTCCAAGCCTTCTCCAAAGCCCCGCCACTTTCTGAGAATTCTTGCCCCGTCTCACATGCCCCCTCGGCGCGCCGCCGACTTCTGCAATCCCTCATCCCTTCTCCTCCCCCCTCCCTCATCCCTCCTCTACTGCTTCGTTTCGTCCAGAACTTTATTAGAAAGCCGCTGGCGCCAGCTTGGTTCACCGCGACATCATTCAAGCCGCTGTCAGTCTTGACCGTGAGAACCGGGAACGCATTGCCAATCATGCCGCAGACACTTGGGGCCCGCCCACATCAGTAGCTCTTATGTGATCATCGCATGGTCTACCATGAGAGGCTCGTGGTCCAAGCCCGAAAGCACCATCCGCGACTCCGCCGTGCCACTAGCTAGGCCACTGCCGAATCTCCTTGGCTGGTCTGACCTCGACCGCTTTGTCCAGCGTGCCCCAGAACAGACCGATGGTGGTCCTGCGATCTGCCTGGTGCCCGACAAGCGACTGGAAGGCCACCCGGCGCGCGACCAGCGCTGAAGTGGATCAGATCCGCGTGGGGGACTTCGAGGAGGCCCCAGAGGTCGCCAGCAGCACCCGCGGCGCCTCCAGACACTGGAGCTTCACGCACGGCATTGCCAGACACCTGCGGAGAACTCAACCTTCACTGGACGTATGGGCGCAAGGTGTGGCCGCTGGGTGAGCCGCCTGTGGCACCGCTGGGCAGCCGACAGGCCAGCCTCCAGTGCAGGTTCGGACACTTCTTCCTCGCGGAGCTGACCTGGCCTATTTGGGATCCAACACTGGGCGACAGAACACTGCAGGGCGTTGGCTCAGCTTGCCGATCGTGAATGTTGATTTACCCTACGCGCATTGTGTCATCGCGGGCAACCTCCGCGAGGCGAGGGGCATCCCGAGGCCTGGGCTGATCTGGCCGCGGTCGCGCGGACCTCTGGCGAGCACCGAGGCCTGGCCTCGGACAGGTGTCGGGTGCGCAGCCTCCCCCCTTCTCACCCGTCCACTCCTCCGCCCCTTCCTCCTCCACTCCTGTCGTCCGCCCTCCTGCCCTCCGCCCCCCTGTGCGCCTCCACCTCCCCCCACTCATCTGTCCATCCCCACTCTTCCGCCTCCTCCTCCTCCTCCTCCTCCTCCTCCTCCTCCTCCTCCTCCTCCTCCTCCTCCTCCTCCTCCTCCTCCTCCTCCTCCTCCTCCTCCTGCGCCTCCCCCCCCCTTCCAGCTGGCTGGTCAGCTGCTTCCTGAACTCCACGCGCGGGGACGCGTACACGAGCCTGGCTCGAGAAGCGCACGGGGGGGAATGGGACGAGTGGTGGGCAGGATGAGTTTCAAAGGATGAAGGAAAAGGAACAGGATGACAACAGGGAGGACTGGGAGGAGGAGGAGGAGGAGGCGAAGGAGGAAGAGGAGGAGGAGGCGGAGGAGGAGGGGGGGGGGGGCGAGGACAACCACGAGGGCGGGGGGAGACGAGCAAAGCGAGGATGAGGTGGACCAGGAAGAAGGAGGAGCAGGACGCGGAGCAAGAGCAGAAGCAGGAGGAACACGCGGCTTGGGTCTCCGCCCGAGGTGCCGTGCGGACGGAGACGCCGCCCTCCTGCGGCACGGCAAGGTCACGACGGGCTGTCTCGACATCTGGCCGAGCGGTGCCCCAACCTCGGGCCAGGCTACCGTTTCACGCGTCGGACCATCCAGGACCTCTTCTCGCAAGGGGGGCACAGGAGCACCCGCACCCCAGCCTGGCCCATCCCCCCCAGAGAAGAGTGGCCAGGTGGGGCCAGGTGGGGTACAGTAGGAGCTCGACCACAAGAAGCCTTCCAGAAGAAACCCGACCCTGAGACCCCAGGATGTCCACAGATGTCTTGTGCGGACGCACGCGTTCCATCGTAGAACCATCGAAACCCAAAACACCCAGGGCACTTTGAAGGCAACCAGGGTGTTGCTTAGCATGGGCTTCCACTGTGTACCGCGCGTGCTGTTTGCGAAACATCCTCACCATCGGCAGGAATCGGAGCTCCTTGGCCCAGCCCCAGAGGGGAGAGAGGGGCCAGGTGCGCGCGGAGGTGCGCTTCATTCCCCCCTTTTCTCGGGTCGCAGGCCAATCGTGGACCGACAAGAGGGGGAGGTCGACGGCGTCGCTGGCCTGCGAGCGCCCCGTGATATCCGCGCAAACGCGGAGGCGAGACAAGTACAAGCATGTCACGTCGCGGCATGCATGCTGAGCTCGGCAGCCGACGCAGGTACGCAAACAAAGTGCGCAGCAACACTCTCGTCGAATGTGCTGACATTGCCTGCGAGGCGGGACGCTGCCATCTTACAGCCTCTGCACCGCGACCCCTTGGCATCGTGCATGTTTCTATCGTTTGTGCTCCAATCGCCAGCAATGCCCCACGGCGAATCAAACTCGGAGCAACGCCCAGGCAGAATTGCTGAAGAGGAACCACCGCAGTGAAGCGCGCCTTGTGAGAGCGGGCGATGGGCAGGCGTGGACACCCCTGTGGCCTGACTGGCCAAACATGCAGATCACACACACACACACACAAACACACACGCACGCACGCACGCACGCACGCACGCACGCACGCACGCACACACACACACACACACACACACACACACTCTCTCACACACACACACACACACATACGCACGCACGCACGCACGCACGCACATACAACGGCAGCAAGCAGCAGCAGCAGCAGGAGGAGGAGGAGATTGGATGGATGGCACATCATCAAAAGGAAGCCCTGGGCGCCGTCCGCACGCAGCCGACGCCCAGGGCCCCAGATGCCACTGAGACGGGCGGCACCGCCAGGTGCAGGTGTGCGGCGCTCCCAGTGGCAGACACGCGGTCCACCCACCAGGGCGTGCCCCCTCCGAGAGGAGGGAGACCAACGAAGCCACTCCCCGCGCGGTGTTCGGGCCAACGGCTCGCGCTCGCCCCCGCGCGCGCCCGCCGGCCGCGCGGGCGGCGCCAGAGGCGCGCCCGCCCCGCCCACGCGGAATAGGAACTCGCCCTCCATGTAGAAGACCTCGGGAAAAAAACGTGCCGAGGCCATGCAGCAGCCCACGAGCTCGACGCCGACACCGGCGCGCTCGTGCGCGCGGACCACTTCGCCCACGTGCACGCCGCCCTCTCATCCCGAGGCCGTGAACATCTCGGCCAGGAAGTCCTCGACGTCGAACTCCGACACCGCGTCGACCCCGACTGCAGGCTCCCCGCCTCGAGGGACGCCCGTAACGCTCGCGCCTAGGGGCTCCGCGGCGCTCCCCACGGCAGGAGCCACGGACGCCTCAGGTCTCTCGGGCCCGCGGGAGCCCTCGCCGTCGAACTCCGCCGCTGACTGGACCGAGCAGTCCAGACCCGCGTCGACATCGACAACCTCCGACTCCCCGCCCAGGAACATGACGCACTCCGTCGGCGGCTCGACCGCCACCCGCACGGTCACCTCCACGACCGCGTCGCACACCGTCGGCGGCGCGGCCGCCACCAGATCGGGCACCTCCACGATCGCGTCGAAGAGCTCCTCGACGTCAAAGCCATCCTCGCAGGTGGCCTCGGGCGCCCCGCACTCGTCGCCGAAGAAGTGCAGGCACGGCTGCAGCAGCTCCGCGCCGGGCGCCTCGAGCAGCAAGCCAGGCCGCTGTGGCTCCTGCCAGAGGCCCGCCGCCCGCTCCACCCCCGCAGGCCCGCCCTGGCGCTCCGCCAACCTCCGAAAACAAGGGTAGGATCGGGATAAATCGCTCCAGAGCGTTCCGGAACGCTCTGGAGCGGCCGCGGCGCCCAATACATCCTCCAAACCCGCCGATTCTCAGAGATTTCGAGTTATCCCGATCCGATTTTGTCTTGATCTTCGCGTCGTTTTAGCCCTGGCGCTCCGCCAACCTCCCGCCCGCAGCCAGGCCTCGCCCGAAGGCCTGGGCCCGGCTCTCCGCGGCGGGGCCGCACCCCCTCCGCGCAGGCGCGGGGGGGCCCTCCGGAGCGGCGCCGAGACGCGGCCCGCGCTGGGCCGCGCGGAGCACCTGCGCGTCGGCGCCCTCCAGCTGCGCCCCCGGGCGCGGCTGCATGGAGGGCGGCATTGCGCCGCAGCCTCTGTAGCCACGCGGGCGCGCGGCCCTCCACCAGCGCGGCAAGGCCTGGAAGAAGGCAGCGGACGCGGGCGGCCACCTCGGCGTCGCCGACGATGACCTGGAGGGCCTCTTCCACGTCCTTCCGCTGGCGTTCAGCGGCCGCCAGCTGCGACTGCAGCCGCTCGACGAGGCGGTCCGCAGACGCCCGGGCACCAGCAGCGCCGCGCAGCACCGCCGCCGAGCCCGCCCCCGCTGCCCCCGTCCGATGCGCCCCGCCAGAGCACGATCGCCACGCACCCGGGGCGAATCCCGCAGCCATCCTCAAACTCCCAGCTCCAGACGCAACATGCCGCGAGGGGAAATGGCAACCAGGGGATTTGAGACTGGCAAGAGCCAAAATGGCTAGAGCCGATATTGCTACGGAGGAGGAGGAGGAGAGGGAGGAGGAGGAGGAGGAGGAGGAGGAGGAGGAGGAGGAGGAGGAGGAGGAGGAGGAGGAGGAGGAGAAGGAAGAGCTCCTTGCCTGTCCTGTCAGACTCCTCGCTCGACACGAGGGAGGCAGTCCAAAATCATGGTCGGCGGCGTGTGCGCGGCCCCGAGGGGGGGCCAGGGACGCACTGAAATAAGGAGAGGCGCCACGAGATCTGGGGAGGTATCCTGGCCCCCGCCGCGATACGGTAGGAGGAAACAATTAGTGGACACTCCCCCGCCCCCCAAAACTCAAAGTTGGCACGCGCGGGGAAGACTGAGGCCGAAGTGCAACTCATTCAACCCACCGCCAACGGCGATCACTGAGGGGGGCCTTGACAGATGAATGTGGCATGAGCGTTCGCTAATTTCTTCCGAGGCCCGTATCCCCCCCCTAGTCGTAAGTCGGGCGTGTCCCCCTACAAGGGGCATTTGGCGCGAAAAGCAAAAACAAAAAAAAGACCCCCCAAAATGGGCAAACGTAGTCAAACAATCGTCCCCAGCCTATTATTTCTTGACTGTTGTTGAACATCCCTCCTGTAGAAGGACATGCCCGCCTTAACCCCAGTCGCCGCCCCCCCCCTTGACGCCCCCCCCCTCGCGCCTCCCCCCCGCCCCCGTCGGCGCCCCCCCGCCCAAAGCCCGCGTGCGGGCCGCCCCCGTGGGCCCGCAGAGAGCGCACGGGGAGGCTGCGCACGGGGAGGAGATCGACAGCCAAAGCGCTGTCCCCGACGGGTATCGTTTATCCGATCCCCGCTCGCCTAGAGCTCGAATGAAGTCGACAAAACCAACATCACCTCGCAAAAAAAATTGAAGACTGCAGAGACGCAGCTGTGGCAGCAGACCGATCCCAGGCGTCTGGATACTTTAGACTAGCGCGCCTGATCATGTCCTGTCAATAGGCGTGCATCTCAGCTCCGTGGCTCGCCTACAGCTCGACTGAAGTAGAGAAAACAAGCATTATCTCATCCCCAGCGTTGTGGCATGGGCCCCATTGGCCGATTTGCCCCCCTAGATGGGGATATAGGCCGCTCCCTTCGGGTTTCGAGAGGTGTCTCCCCAACTGGGGGGGTAATTTGGTGGGGGTCTCGAAGGGGATGGGGATGGGGATGGGGATCGGATAAACGATACTAACCCAAGGGACCCCAAATCAGGAACGAGGCCCCAGAGGCTGCGGACGGAGAAAAAAAGCCTGCAGCCAAGACGCTGTCCTCGGGGGCCCCAAATAATTAGGGAGCGAGGCCCCTCTTGTCCGTGAGTCGAGCTTCGCTGTTCCCACAGGTTGCCTGAGGAACACCCGAGACAAGCTGCAAAACCATTCGGGGACACCGGGCCCCTCCCCAACTCGGGAGCGGCCAACAGGGGGGTGTCCAAGAGGGGGGGGTGCAAATCATGACCGGCGGCATGTGCGCGGCCCAGCGGGGGGGGCCAGGGACGTATTGAAATAAGAAGAGGCGCCATGAAATCTGGGGAGATATCATGGGCCCCGCCATGATATCCCCCCCCTAGTCATCACCCCCCTCTTTTCCGCCCCCTCCCCAACGCAAAGCACTCCTCCTCCAGCGGCCCGACTGCCGGGCCCAGGAGCACGGGAAAGCGGCACCACCGCCACCAGGGGCCACCCGCGGGAGGCGCCAGGGGAGGGGGGGGGGGCTCGCCCGGCGGTGTGGCCCTCTCCTCTGGCTCGAAGCATCCCCCCGTGCCCAGCTCGGGGCGGCATCGCGGACCTCCTCGCTGGAGGCGCCCCCCCCCCGCCCCTGGTGGTGGTGGCGTCGCTGCTCCCGCCCCCGATACGGGGCCCGCTTCCGTCGTGGCCCTCTCCGGCGGCCCCCGCCCGCCGCAGCGCGGGCCTGTCGCTGAGGCCGGCGAGCGCCGCCGTGGTGAGGATGGCGTGCTTGAAGATGCGGCTCTGCACGTCCTGACGCCGACTGACTACCTACCAGACCACCCCAGCACAACCCGAAGACCCGAATTTCGGGTTGGGGAGGGTAAGGGTTCCACACGTGTTTTTTCGATGCTTCCCGACCCCCCCCCCACTGGAAATCGAGGGTAAATCTGAGCCTTCGGGTTGGGTTGGGGTGGTTTGGTGGGTGGTGACCGACAGCCCGGGGGGGGTGGGGACCCTGGAGCACCGGAGGCGCAGGACTTCTTCCGCGCCGCAGTCACGGGTGCCCCACCAGGATGCCCGGAGGACAGCGGCGTTCGCAGGGCAGTGGCGCTCACGACGATCGCAAGGCGAACACCACGGCGCTCACAGCAGGCACCGGCCAAGCCCGGAGCCCCGCGAGGGCCATTTTCTGTTGAGAGGGGCGAAGACGCGAACCGAAAACATGGAGCGGGCAAGTGGTCCGACGGTCGTGCCACGCGTCGGCGCGCAGGGCGAGGGGGTCGAAGCAGGATCTGCACGCCGCGACGCGTGCACCGACCCCGTGCTGGAGGATGGAGGAGCTGGAGCCCGTCCGTCGACTCGGGGCCCTTCCTGGACCTCTGGGTGCCTCCCAGGTGCCTCCAGGATTCCGCCCTCGGCCCTGAGAGGATCGAGGGGAACGAGGCTTCTGGGTGACGTTTCTGGCAAGTGCTTCCTGTCGTGGCGCATCCAACAGACTGCCGATCAACTCGCCCCTCGGCTCAACGTTGGAGCAAGGAGCAGAAGACGTCCGGCAAATGCTCCAGCTGCTTGGGCTCCTTGGAGGCCTCTGATGGGTCTCCCCAGGGACACCTGGGGACCCCTCGGCGCTCTGGCTGCCTCGGGCGCGGCCTGGGCCGACCCCCTCCGTGGCGAGCCCCTTCCGTGACGACCCCCTTTTTTCGCCCTCGAACCTCCCCTCCCGCCGCCTGCCGGCGTGCTATTGGAGCGACGCGAGGAGGTCGCCACGAGAGGGGTCGGTCGGTCTGCGAGGGGTCGGTGGGGCCGCCCACGACCGTGAGACGGCCTGCCATGGTCGAGGTTCTCCGACTCCAGGCGTGGGGATCCGAGGCAAAACTCCACCGGGCTCAGGCGGCCGCTGGCATGACCTCGTCCTTTCTCTCCTTCCTCCTACACCGCCTCCCCTTCTTTCCTGCTCCTCCCCCTCCTCTCTCGTCCTCATCCCTCCCCCAATCATCCCTTCTCCTCCTCCTCCTCCTCCTCCTCCTCCTCCTCCTCCTCCTCCTCCTCCTCCTCCTCCTCCTCCTCCTCTCCTCCTCCTCCTCCTCCTCCTCCTCCTCCTCCTCCTCCTCCTCCTCCTCCTCCTCCTCCTCCTCCTCCTCCTCCTCCTCCTCCTCCTCCTCCTCCTCCTCCTCCTCCTCCTCCTCCTCCTCCTCCTCCTCCTCCTCCTCCTCCTCCTCCTCCTCCTCCTCCTCCTCCTCCTCCTCCTCCTCCATCATCATTCATCATCCTCATCATCAACATCAACAACAACAACATCATCATCATCATCATCATCATCATCATCATCATCAGCATCATCATCATCATCATCATCATCATCATCGTCGTCGTCGTCATCATCAGCAGCAGCAGCATCATCATCATCATCATCATCATCATCATCATCATCATCATCATCATCATCATCATCATCATCAGCATCGTCATCAGCACAAATAGCAGCGTCAGCATCAACATCAACAACAACAACATCATCATCATCATCATCATCATCACCACCATCATCAGCAACAGCAGCATCAGCAGCAGCAGAATCAGCATCAGCATCATCATACGCATCATCATTATGATCAGCAGCATCAACATCATCATTAGCAGCAGCATCGTCGTCAGCATCATCATCAGCAGCAGCAGCATCCTCAGCATCAACATCAGCATCATCATCATCATCATCATCATCATCATCCTCATCATCATCATCATCATCATCATCATCATCATCATCATCATCATCACCATTCTCATCATCCTAATCATAATCAGCAGCAGCAGCATTATCATCCTCCTCAGGTGCTCCTTCACTTCCTTCTCCTCCTCCTCCTCCTCCTCCTCCTCTTCCTTCTGAGCAGGTCCTCTACATCTTCTTCCACAACCTCCTACTCAGCAGGTCCCGCCGTCCTCATCCTCCTCCTCATCCTCCTCATCCTCCTGGTCCTCCTGCTCATACTCCTCCTCGTCAGCATCATCATCATCACCATCAGCAGCATCATCAGCAGCAGCAGCATCATCAGCAGCATCAGCATCATCATCATCATCATCATCATCATCATCATCATCAGCATCAGTATCAGCATCATCATCATCGTCAGCATAAACAGCATCATCATCATCAACATCATAGCCATCGTCATCATCAGCAGCAACAGCAGCATCATCATGATGATAACCAGAATCATCAGCAGCATCGTCACCACCATCATCACCACCAGCGTCATCAGCAGCAGCAGCATCACAATCATCATCAGTATCATCATAACCATCAGCATCATCATCAGTAGCATCATCACCACCAGCATCACCATCACCCTCACCCTTGTCTTCATCATCATCATCCTCATCATCACCACCATCATCATCAGCAGCATCATCATAATCGTCAGCACCAACAGCAGCAGCATCATCAGCAGCAACAAAATCATCAGCATCATCAGTAGCATCATCTGCATCAACATCGTAACCAGCATTGTCAGCATCATCAGCATCAACAACATCATCAACATCATCAGCATCAACAACATCATCGTCATCATCAGCAGCATCGTCGTCGTCATCGCCAGCATCACCAGCATCGTCATCAACACCCTCATCCAGCAACCTCATCTTCAACATCACCATCATCAGCACCATCAGCACCATCATCATCATCATCATCATCAGCAGCAGCAGCATAATCACCATCATCATCATCATCATCATCATCATCATCATCAGCACCAGCAGCACCCCCATCATAATCATCATCGTCAACATCAACAACAACAACAACAACAACAACAACATCAGCAGCAGCAGCAGCAGCATCATCATCAGCATCATCAGCATCGTCATTATCATCATTATCAGTATGCCCCTCCTGGCTCGAGGGAAGAGGGTACTGGTGGAAACGAGTCCTGGATCCTGGAGCTTCCCTCGGGCCAGGGCAGGTCCCTGTCAGGGTCCAGGAAAGTCCCAGGTCTTTTCAGGGCCCAGGAAGCTCCCCAATGACCTTGAGATCCTGACGTCGCACTTTTCACAGCGCACGATTTTGCCCTGTTTCGGGCCCCAGAACTATCACAAATCGATCCAGCTAGAAACATGCAGCAGAAAGATCGGGTCGAGGGCGCTGGTGGTCAATCTTCGCCTTGTTGCATTCGTTCGCAACGACAGATCTCAAGGAACCTGGAACAGCGAAAAGCCTCCAACACCGCTTCCCTCCAGGACCACTCACCTTCATGGCGACTGACCGGCCTCCGATGGCGTCCAGGCTGCGCCAGGACGGCCCCGGGCGGCATGCATTGGCCGCAGGAGGTCCCAGAAGAGCACCCCGAGAGGCCCACAGATCTGATGGTCCTTACGCCTTTCAATGTTAAGGAAAACACACACACACACACACACACACACACACCTTACGTGTGTGTTTTGTGTTTGTTGTGTTTGTTGTGTTTGTTTTGCTGTTTTTGTTTTTTTTTGTGATGTTTGTTGTTGCTGGTTTTCCCGATGTTTCTGTTGTGTGTTCTTTTCAATGTTTGGGGGCTCCTTGACGGCTCGATCTTCCGACGCTCCCGTGAAGCTCTCCTGGAAAGCGGCACGGCCAGAGCCTCGAGGGGGGGCTCCGGGCCGCGGGCGGCGCGAGGCCTCCCGGAGGCCCGAATCCGGAGGACAGCGCCCGAAAGGACGCGGAATCTCGATCCACACTTGGTTTCCCAGCGGACGAGGAGGAGGAGGAGGAGGAGGAGGAGGAGGAGGAGGGACGAAGAATGAAGAGGAAGGGGGAGGGGGACGAGGAGTAGGAGAAGGAGCAGGAGGAGGAGAAGGAGGAGGAGGAGGTGGGATGAGGGAAGAGGAGGAGGAGGAAGAGGAGGAAGATGATGATGCCCGCGGGGTGAGGCGGACCGCGTCGAGCCACGGCCACCCCTGCGAGGCGCGCGCCCCACGCGCGCCCGCGCCTCGGCGCAGCTACGCGCCCGAGGCTGTCGGCCAGGCCTCACCCCGCGCGGCCCGCAGCAGCCTCGCCACCTTGGCTGCGAAGCTTGGCGAGCTGCTGCGCTCCCGCGCGCCGCGCCGCGGCCTCGGCCAGCCGCCTCCGCCGCCCGCAGCCCCTGCTTCGCATCGAGCAGCAGAGTCACCTGCGGGCGGCAGCCTCTCCTCCTGCAACCCGCCCTCCATGGCCACGTAGTCGCCGCCCGCAGCCCCTGCTTCGCATCGAGCAGCAGGTTCCCCTGCGGGCGGCTGGACCTCCTCCTGCGGCCTGACCTCTGTGGCCTCGCGCGGCGGGGACGGTCCGCCGTCACTGCCACCTGCAGCCACCTCGTCTCCTCTCTGTGCAGGGCCCGCCACAGGCCGCTGGCACTCGTCCTGCTGCTTGGCCACCTTGGCCACACGCCTCGGCGACTGCGAGGGCGGCGTCAGCTCGGCCAGCCTCGGTGAGCTGCTGCGCACTCGCGCACGGCGCCGCAGTCCTGGCCCTCCGCCGCCGTCCGCAGCCCCTGCCTCTCCTCGTGCCGCGGCATGGCGCACCGCGGCTGCACGCCTGCCGCCAGCTCGCCCGCTCGGGCCAGCCGCTGTGCTGTAGTCCTCCACGTCGTCCGCCAGCACCTGGACCCCGCTGGCCTCGCGTGGCTGGGGCGGTCCGCCGCCGCTGCCACCTGCAGCCACCACGTCTCCTCTCTCGGCAGGGCCCGTCTCAGGCCGCTGGCTACCCTCCTGCAGCCTGGCCACCTCGGCCGCCGTCTTCGGCGCCAGCGAGGGCGGCGTCGGAGCGGCCTGCCTCGGCGAGCTGCTGCACACACCCGCGCGGCGCCGCGGGCCTGGCCCGCCGCCGCTGCCCGCAGGCCCTGCCTCGCCTCTTGCGGCATCCTGGCGCGCCGCGGCTGCGCGCCCTCCGCCAGCTCGCCCTCTCGCGCCAGCCGCACCGCGGTAGCCCCAGGGGGTCAGGGGCCGCAGGAGGCTCGCGTCCTCCCTGCCACCTGGAGCTCCTTCTGGCTTGCGCAAGGCGTGGCCGTCCTCCTCCCCCGCGACGTCCTGCGGCGACTGGCCTCTCACCTCCTGCGCGTCGTCCGCCATTATCGGCGGGGGCGGTCCGCCGCCGCTGCCACCTGTGGCCACCTCGTCTCCTCCTTCTGCAGGGCCCGCCTCAGTCCGCTGGCTCTCCTCCTGCTGCAGCTTGGCCACCTTGGCCGCCCGCATCGGCGACCTCGAGGGCGGCGTCAGCGCGGCTTGCCTCAGCGATCTGCTGCGCACACGCGCGCGGCGCCGCGGGCGTGGCCCTCCGCCGCCGCCCGCAGGCCCTGCTTCGTCTCCTGCCTCGGCCTGGTGCGCCGCGGCTGCACACCCGCCGCCAGCTCGTCCTCCCAGTCCAGCCGCCGCTCTGGAGCCCTCAGGGGTCGGGGGACGCAGTGAGCCCGCATCCTCCCCTGCCCCACCACCTGGAGCTCCTCCTGGCGGCCTCAAGGAGTGGCCGTCCTCCTCCTCCGCGATGTCCCGCGGCGACTGGCCTCTCCCCTCCTGCACTTCGTCCGCCAGCACCGTGATGTTGACTGCCACCTCGCTGACCACCTTCGGAGCCAGCCCCTTCCTCAGCCTCGCGACTGCGGCGGCACCTGCAGCCGACGGGACACTCCTGCACTCTAGGTGGAAGGAGCTCGCTCTGGCCGCGCCTGTGAAGCCGCACGCCCTGCAAGCGACCAGCGGCATCCTGCGCACCAGCAGCCTCCAATCCACAGGCGCAAGGAGCACCAGGTCATGCGACGCCCTCTGCTGCGCCTTCAGCCTGCTGTTGGCCCTGATCGCCTCGGCGACGATGCTGCCAGGGCACTCACCTGATCTGCCTGACCATCTGCAAACCTCGCACCAGGGCCGCTGGCCAGGCAGCCTCCGCCAGACGCCGGCCATCCTCGCCGCTGGCTCCTTGCGCACTGGCAGGGCTCGCTGCACCTTCGTATTGCCGTGCGTGGTGTCGCTGCCGTCGACCCAGCTGCCGACAGCCGCGCACCACATGGCTGCTCGTTCGACCACGTCTCGGCTCCTCTCCAGGCGCTCTCTGTCCCGCGCGGGGAGGCGCCCGCTGGCCGCCGCAGCCTTTGCCGCCCTGTCAGCCAGTCGGTTGCCGTACCAATCTCTGTACAGCACTTCGCCTGCCGCCACCTGCCGCCGCGTACTGTGGCTGGGCATCCACCTGAGGCTAACCTCATGCCCGAGACCTCCTCGCTCGTCCAGCAGGTCCCAGGCTCGCCGCCACAGGTGCGCCCACGTGTACGCGTAGCCCGTGGTGCCTACCCTGCCGACCTTGTAGAAGCCGTCGTACACGTACTTGGAGTCAACCACCAGCACCGTGACACCTTGGCCAAACCTGAGCGCCATGATCACCGCCGTGAGCTCCCCGCCGTTGATGTCCACGCAGTGGCCCTCCATCTGGCCAGCGATGGAGGCCCTGTAGCCGTCGCTGTGCGCCTGGAGCGCCACCACACTCCAGCCAACTGCCGCCACCTCCTCGTAGTCCGCCTCGAACGCCGAGCCGTCGAGAAACAGCTCGCCTTCAGGAAGGGCGCCTCCTTCGTGGTCGCCCCTCCAGCACACGTCGCTGCACACTGGCGGGCGGCGGATGCCCCGTGGTGTCGGCCACAGGCACCTCTCCAGCAGCAGCTGCACCTCAGGCCTCCCGCTCTGCCTTCGGAGACCTGCCAAGTCCTCTGGGACCGTCAGCACCTCACTCCAGCACGGGCAGTCGAAGTGCCTGTGCATCAGCGTGCCTCTGGCGCCACACCTCAAGCACCCAGCACTGGGCGCCAGCCCCTTCTCCTCCTTGCGCGCCTGAGTCCACTGCCCGTCGATGATGAGGGACCTCAGGTAGGCCTGCTCTCGCGCCGTCAACCGAACCCTGGTGCGAGGTGCTCCCTCCTCACGGCGTGGCTCATCGGCTTTCCTGGCACAGCCAGAGGAGGTGAGCCTGACCAGGGGCTCCAGCTCGCCGCCACCAGCCAAGTGCGCGCAACCTGGGGCTTTGCTGACCTGCCTCCACTGCCAGCGCTGCACTGCTCTCCTCATCAGCTCGGCCACGACCCACGGCGCGCAGTCGAAGGGCGCGATGGCCACGCCGTCGTCCATGACCCAGCGGTTGGCGGCGACGACGTCCCAGCCGATCCTCCCGAGGGAGAGCACCGTCGCCGCGCACGGGCCCTGCACGTGCACCCAGGACACGGGCCGCTTGTCCTCGAGGCCCTGCCACACCATGTGCAGCGGCACCCACTGCTCCCATACCGCACGCAGCAACATCAGCACCGGCTTGCAGGTCGCGTCGTAGATCGGGTCGAGGCCTGCCTGGAGCATGAGCCCGAGCGACCTGGACTTGCTCGCCGTGGTGTTGGAGACCGCGACGAACGTGAGGGTCCTGGCGCGGTCCAGCTCCCCTTCCGCGCAGCCCGTGATGGCCGTGCCGTACCCGATGCATGGGTGCAGCCCCGTCTTCACGATCCTCTTGGTTGCCTTCCGCTTGACCTTGACCACCTGCAGCACTTTGATCCTGCGCAGCCTGCCTCTCGCCTGCGCCATCCTGTCGTGACGAACAGCCCGTCCTATCCTCTTGCCCCCACTGAAGTCGACCCCCAAGTTCCTCTCCTGCCCCGTGGCGCGCACCCCCAGCGGCTTCATCAGGCGCTTCTCGAGCTCCTGCCTCGCTGCTGGCACATTCGCTAGCGCCCTGGATTTCTTCACCGCGATCTCAAGGTCGGCCTCGCCGAGCAGTACCTTGAGATGCCTGGCCGCCAGCGTGAGGTCATTGACTGTCCGCTGGAAGCCGCCCACCCTCTTCAAGATGATGTCATCCACGACCACCGACATCGCCAGCGTGGGCACCAGCTCCTGAAGCTTGTCCAGCGGCTCCAGCAGCAGCATCTTGAGCATGAGCGTCGCCAGCCCGTCTCCAGGCAGCACCGCCTGCTCGGTGCAGATGGCGTTGCTGACGGCTTCGTCCCGCGCCAGCCACCTGGGCGCTCGGTACAAACTCACCTGCAGCTTGAGCTGCCAGAGCGGGAAGCCCGTCCGCTGGGCGGCCTGGATGAGGCGCCCATGCTGCACCTGCTCGTACGCCTTGAGCAGGTCCAGGAGGATGAGGGCCGCGACCCAGCTGGATGCATCGCCAGCTTCGCGCCCCTTCGCTGTCGCCCACTCGCACTCCACGGCCTGCTGCCAGACTGCCCTCTCGCAGCCTCTGCCGCGCGCCGCCCAGAAGAACGGTCGATCATTCCTGCGCTCCCACTCCTCCGCCAGGGGCTTGCGCAACCTCGTCTGCACCCTCGCGAGGACGTGCACGATGGCCACGGGGCGCACGCCGCCCAGCCTCTTGGCCAAGAACACGATCTTGCTCTGGATCTGCGGCCACTCCGCGGCCTGCTCGACCGCCACCACGATGTCGATGAGGGTCTCTATCCCCTCGTCGCTGAGCTCCAGCAGCTGCCTCGGCTTGATCGCCTCGAAACCCGTGGCCGTGCCCTTCCTGAAGGACCTCAGGACTGCCCGCATCACCTCGCAGCTGGGCCTGGGGGGGCGCTCACCTAGATCGGTCGGCCACTCCAACTCGGCGTGGCTGCACTGCACCCTCCAGATCTTGCTCCACTCCTTCTCAAGGTCGTCCAGCTCCTTGCTCAGGCTGGCGGGTCCAGCATCAATGCTGCAGTCGCTGCCCTGCCAGCCCACCGCCACTCGCGTGACCGCGTGGAGCCCTGCCGCTCCTCCTGTGAGCTGCTTGCCAACCCACTCGTCGAACTGCCTGCCCCTCTCGTCGACATCGCGCTTGGCGAGGTGACTGGCGTGCTGCTTCGCGCGGTCGGCCAGCCTCTCGAGCAGCAGGGGGTGCCAGCACGCCAGGCCCCCATGCTGCAGCATCCTCAGCCAGCGCCCAGCCTCCATTCTGCAGGAGGTGCCGCCTCCTTCCCCTGAGCGGGCCTCCTCGTCCTGCTGCAGCTTCCTGACTCTCTTCGGGACCGCCGCCACCAGCTGGGGCAAGTAGCAGATCGCGTCAACCCTGGCCCTTGGTGCTTTCAGCTGCGCCATGGCTCCCAGCGCGTGGGCCACCCTGGCCATCCACGCTGCCTCAGGCGTGAGCCTCGGCGACCTGGGGCCCTGCACCCCGCTGCGCTTGACCAGCTTGGTGGAGAAGCCGTCCGCTCTACCAACGTACCTGGCCCTCTGCTCCTCCAGCTGGTATACGTCGACCCACTCGTCCTCCGCGCACTCCAGGAAGGTGGCGAAGGCGGCTGTGAGGGCTCCCTTAGCCCCCTCCCCCGCGGCGCCCTGGGCCCGCACGTCCTGCTGCAGGTGCTGGGCCTGCCCCGCCGCGGAGGCTGCCTGCCTCTTCTCGACCCAGAGGCTGGGGGGCCTCACGTGCACTCCTTCAGCCGCTTCAACTTAAAGGGGACTACCCGCGATTCCGCACGGTGCCTGGCTCGGATGTGCACTGCCAGTCCCAGCATGGGGAGGAATGTCCGCCTGCTCCTCCTGCGCAGCGCTGCCCGCGGCACTGCTGCCCTCTCTCTCCGCTGCGTCGGCTCCATGCGCTCCTGGCGCCCGAGCCCCGAGGTGCGCTGGCTGGACCTCGCCGCGAGGTGCTGCACCGCTGCTGCTGAGCTGAGCGGCCTCCTCCTCGGCGGCAGAGTTCGCCTGCCTCTTCTCGACCCAGAGGCTGGGGGGCCTCACGTGCACCCCCTCAGCCGCATCAACCTGAAAGGGCCAACCTGCGATTCCGTACAGTGCCTGGCTCGGAGGTGCACTGCCAGTCCCAGCATGGGGAGGTATGCCCGCCCGCGCCTCCTGCGCAGCGCTGCCCGCAGCGTCGCTGCCTTCTCTGTCCGCTGCGTCGACGCCCTGCGCTCCTGGCGCCAGGGCCCCGAGGTGCGCTGGCTGGTCCTCAACGCCCGGTGCTGCGCCGTGCCCTTCCGCGCCAGCTTCTCGCCTTAGCCCGCAGTTGCCGAGGATGCTCTGCCACTCCTCGCCATGCTGGACGCAGCACATCATCAGGTTCACCTCCGTCACGCAGGCCGGCGGCGCAGGTGCGATCGGGAGCACGCTGCTTAGCGGCCCCCATCTCTCCGCCGCAGCCATCCCCACATCTCCCATGCCCTTCACTGGCCTGGGAAGCTCCTGGCCTGCTGCACACTGTCCTGCTGCGCCACCACTGCTGCTGGGCTGAGGGGCCTCCTCCTCAGCACGTGGGGTGCTCCTCGCCGCGGCCTCGCCCTCGAACCTCAGCACCGAGGCGAGCTGCTCCTGCACCCTCAGCCTGGCTTGCCTCCAGCTGCTGCCGTGGTCCCTCTCACAGCACCCTTGTGGTCGCACCTCAGGAAAGGTCCGCGGCTTCTGGACCAGCCTGAAGCGCTCCTCCTCCTGCTGCCTGCGGATCTCGAGAATCACCGCCGAGTGCGGGCACACTGGCGAGGCCTCCACCACCCGCACCCCCAACGCAGCCAGCCCCTTGGATACCAGGAAGAAGTCGATGGTCCTCCCTGATGCTGCGCACGTGGGCGATGCAGGCCTGACCACCTTGCCATCGAACATGTCGGGCACCCCGCCTGCCTGCAGCTCTTCCTCCGTGAGGTTCCAATCGCCGCCCACTACGAAGTCCCTGCGGCACTGCCTCAACCTCCTTGCCAACCTCCTGAGGCTGGACACGTTGCTGACGTTGAGGCCGACCCCCGCCTCCAGGTAGATGTTGGCGAGCAGGAAGCCGCTGCGCAGCACGCCCGACACCCAACACAGGTGCACTCGCCCAGCCACCAGCACCGCTGCCTGCTGGTCCTGCACCTCCGCCATGCCGTGGCTCCTCCTCACCATGGTGAGGAGGCCTCCTGTGCTGAGGCCTCCTGCCGCTGACGGCACCGCGGGCGTGCCTCTCGCCCTCCATCCTTGAATTCGAAGCTGCGCCTCCGCGTCACTGCTCCTGCCCTCCAGGAGCCTCGTCTCCTGGACCAGAATGGCGTCGCAGTCCTGCACCTCGCTCACCGCCATGCACTTGCCCAGGTTGCAGAACGCGTTGACGTTGACCGTGCAGATCCTCCAGACCCCGCACTTCATGCTAGGACTCCTCCTCCATCTGCTTGACCTCCGTCCGCATCTTCTTGGCGTCGCCCAGCAGCTGCTCGGCTGCTTCCCTCTTGGCGGGGTCCTCCATCCCGCACGCGATGTCCTGCCACACCTGCTGCGCCGCCTGCGACACGCCAGGCCCCTCCTCCTTGGGAGCGTCCACCTGCTGCGCAGCTGCAGGCACCGCCGAGGGCACAGGGGACCGCCGCAGCCACAGGCGCACGGGGAGGCGCCCCCGCAGCGGCGGCAGCGCCAGGCAGGCCACTGAGCTCCGCCAGCACCTTCCCGAGCTTCGCGATCTCGTCCCTCGACAGGCGGCCGATCGCCTCCTGAATCGACTCCAGGGAGGCCGCTGGTGCTGCTCTCGGCTCGGCGGCAGCTGCCGCCGCCTCAGCCTCCTCGGCCGCCATCCTGGCGCGCTGAGCCGCCAGCGCCCCCCGTGCCTTGGCCGCCGCCTCGTCGCACTCCTTCCGCAGCAGCACCAACTTGTCCGCGAGGCAGGCCGACTCGTTGATGGCTGCCACCGCCTTGGCCTTCGCCTGCTCCAGCTGGCCCTCCATCTTCTTGACCTGCACGACCTTGGCGTCCGCCAGCACCTGGGCCGCCTTGACCGTCTTGTCCTTGGACAGCTCGGCCCCCAGTCCGCCCTCACGCAGCCTCCGCGCCTGCAGCAGCTGCTCGCGGACCTTCGGGGGCAGGAGCGCGGCGGCGAGGGCGAAGTCGGCCTCTGCCATGCACACGAAGCCACAGCGCTGCTCCTCGCTGAGCACCACGGCGCCTCCAGCGTCACGGCCGCCACCTTCTCCACCACGCCACCACGGGGCACGAGTGGGAGGCTTGCCGCCGCCAGCCCCACGCCCGCCGAGCCCGCCGCCAGCGCCGCCAGGAGCACCACCACCGCCACCGCCTGCATGCCACCCACGCAGCGGAGGAAAGGCGCCCAGCTGCCGCGGCGCTGGCCACCCCGCAGGTTGGCACCCCTTGCGACAGCACGTCCTCTCGGCGAAGTTGTAGTAGTCGCACACCGAGCACTTCCACTTCGCAGGCCACGCCGCACGGCCGCCTCCCCCACGCCCAGCACCCACGCCGCCGCTCCCCGCGAAGCCACGCGGAGGGGATTGCGCGCAACACCGCATTGCACGAATGACTGCAGTCTGAGCAGTGATGACACATCTGCAGAAGAGGAAGTTGCGCCCCACTCCAGGCAGCCGCACGGGGAGGACAAGGAGGAAGGCGAGGGGAGGGGGGGCGAGGAGACGATCGTCAATACCCCGAAAGCGGCCAGGGGATCTGCGCTGGATGGGGTCCCTAGAAACATCGGCCAAGAGGGACGGACGAGGGCCAATCCGCTAAAAAAACTGTCCCCGGGCCCCTGCCCAGCCGTGGCGGCGAGGGAGCCCCTTTCTCCCCCAGCCACAGCCAGTGCCGGCCCACCTCAGCCCAGTAGCCGAATCTCTCTCATCGAACTCGATCCTTCCTCCTCCCCTAGGTGGCTACATTTAGGTCGGGCATGTCCTCCTACAGGCGGATTTGGGATGCAAAATTGTAATAAATCAAAAAATACAAACGTAGTCACAAAATCGTCCCCATACTATTTGTTGATTCGATTTGAACGTTCCTCCTGTATAGGGACATGCCCGACTTAACCCTAGGTGGCTACATCCGAACCCTACCCCACCAACCATCGGTTCTCCTGAATTGATGGGAGGCGGGGGCAGGGTTCGGATTTCGCCGCGTGTTCCGCGAATTCCGAACCCAACCCTGCCCCTGCCGCCCTTCGAGTTGCCTGAACCGTAGATCGGCGAGGGTAGGGGTTCGGATTCCGCCGCCGATCCCCCCTCCTCGCCCTCGCGCGCGTGAGAGGGGCAACGATAGGAGGGGACTGGCATAGGGGGAACGCATCGACCTTGAATCAGCGATACATGGCCGATAGATGGGCGATAGACCCCCGATAGTGAATCCGGAGGCTCCTGGGCAGGTTGGGGCTTTTGAGACCCCGTCGGCGATCCATGGGCGATTGGGGGGTCGATGCATCCCCCCCCAAATCCCCGTCCCTGATGGTTTTCTGGCTGTAACTCGGGACTCCAGCGGCCGGTCGGGACGATCCAGGCACCCCCAGAATGCCCTCGGCGAGGCGCAGCTGCCGGAGACCATCCCGAAGCCAGGCAACCGCCGCGAAGCCACGAAGCCACCCGAAAACCTCGAACCCTCGCCTCCCCCCTCCTGCGCGTGCCCATCCCCCCGTATCGTTGCCGCTCGCGTGCGTCCTGGGCGGGCTGCAGGACCAGGCACCGGTTGCCGGCGGCGCCGAAGCCCTCCGACAGGGCCTCGGGGGGCGGGGCCGCGCGCCGTGCCCGCGTGGCACCGCCCACCACTGTGGCTGTCTGCGTTCTCCGGCTTCTGCGAGGCTCGCCCAGGGGAGGGAGAAAGCTGTGATCCTCTTCCACCTCCTCCTCCACCCTCCTCCTCCTCCTCCTCCTCCTCCTCCTCCTCCTCCTCCTCCTCCTCCTCCTCCTCCACCTCCTCCTCCCTCCTCCTCCCCTCACCTATCCCTCCGTCCTCCCTCTCCTCCTCCTCCACCTCCTACCTCTCCTCCTCCTCCACCCCCTCTTCCTCCTCTTCCTCCTCCTCCTCCTCCATCCCCCTCCTCCTCCTCCTCCTCCTCCTCCCCTCCTCCTCCTCCACTCCTCCTCACTATCCCTCCCTCACCTCCCTCCCTCCCTCCCTCCCTCCTTCCCGAGGAGGAGGAGGAGGAGGCGGAGGAGGAGGAGGAGGCGCAGGAGCAGGAGGAGGAGAAGGCAGGAATGGAGCGGCTGCCGGTCGAGGCTCGTAAAAAAGTCCCCGAGGTGGAAGAGCTCTCCGCAGCGATGGCACCGCGGCTCGGCAGCAGATCCAGCTCCGCGGGCGCAGCCGTCCTTGACGCGAAGGAGTTTTGGGTGGCTCAAAAGGGGGTCCAGCTAAGAGGGGGTGGTGCAATAGAGCTGGGGCAAGTGTATTCCAAATGTATTGCACCCGAGATGTGTATTGCATTGGATTGCAAATAATGCATTGCACGCGAAAATATAGAAATAGACTTGCGCCCCGAAATGTATTGCACGCCCCACATGTATTGCAACCCCACAAATGTATTGCACTAAATCTATTGCGCACCACCCCCTTGTCGCCGGACCCCTTCTCGGTCAACCCGAGGAGTGTCCCTCTGATGCCCGGGGAGATACAGTCGGACCCAGACGAGAAGAACATCCATCAACAGCATGAGACCCTCCGTCGGCCAAAAACAAGCAGAACATCACAGGGGGCCCTCCCCAGGGTGCAGAAGACCGTCCAACAAGCACGAAGAACACCAGTGTACCCTCACCGAACCGACCCCGACCTGATACCTCGGTCTAACTTTACGGAAATACTCGTTGTTTTTTGGTCTTGATGTTCCCCCCTACCCGCAACGCATCGCTCCCAGACGTAATTGATGAATCCTGTGGGCCGAATGCGTCAGCACACAGCGGACAGTGGACCCGAACGCCGTTGCGTCAGGAAATCTGGATGGTCCACTATCTGCCCTTGTGGTACAGGCAGGTCCAAGCCGAACACATTGCACAACATCCTGGTCGTTTCCCGAGCGGCATGGCCAGAAAGTGCCCGCCAGGGAGCTTGTACTGTGAGAGTTCTGAGCGCGCGCGATGACCGCCTCGCGTCGTGAACAAGCGCACGGCGGACATTGCTGTCGCTATGTTTGGGCCTCGGAGGGGCCCTCGCTGGGCCCCCGGACCGTGGAGAACGAGCCCAGCGAAAAAAAGCACGACGCCGAAGGTCTGGGAAGGAAAGTGCGAGGAGGGGACTTATCCAGGACGGACACCTGGGGGATCGATCTTCGGGTACCTCGGCGGACGGTGGATATGGATATGCTTGCCCCCCCCCGGGGCCCGAACATATGTGTATCCCAAATCAACCGCCTGCCGAGGCCCCTTAAGACCAATCCCCCAGGCGGTGGTTGCGGAGAATTCCCCGCCTCGGAGGTAAACTGCAGTCATGGGTCGGACTATGTTACGTTCGTCGTGTTCCCTGGCTGGAACTCACACACTCCTGGCTTACAGCATCCGGATTTCTAGGGACCCTGAAGATCGCCCTTCCTGGAGAATTCTGAGTACTTCTGGAGGGCGACCCTCGAAAAAATGCCCAGGACGGGCATGGGACGCAGAGGATGGAACGACGTCGCAATGTGATGACCGCTGCACAAACCACGTGGCCCAAGCAACCGCAACGCCAGCAGCGGCGGAGCCACACGAATACGGAAAATTCATCTACATGTGAGCATCAGAGCCGCTAGAGGGGGGGGGGGGGGGGGGGTGGGGTGGTGGGGGGGGGGGGGGGGGGGGGGGGGGGGGGGGGGGGGGGGGGGGGGGGGGGGGGGGGGGGGGGGGGGGGGGGGGGGGGGGGGGGGGGGGGGCGGGGGTTGGGGGGGGGGGGGAGAACGAACCAACCGGGTCGAAGGGATGGGGGAGATCGGTCCCCAGAGGGGATGGTGCGGTCCTGGGGAGGGTCCCCGAAGAGGTACCGAGGCAAACAAGGCCCACAAGGGCCCCCACGAGGGCGCGCGAGCGTCGTAGTCGTCGTCGCCGTAGTCGTCGTCGTCGTCGTCCCCCTTCGACAAATGGGTAAGCGAGCATCCGGTGCATCGGATCGGCAGAACTGCATCGGAGCATAACGGGGAGGAAAGGAGAGAGGGAGGGCGGGGACGAGCCAAAACGAGTCCCAAGGACCTGGGGGAGGGTTCGCCGCCCCTCTTCTGGAGCTCGACTCCTCCGTGTTTACGTAAATTCCTACAGATTGCCCCTCGCCTGGGGCTCGAACATATGTGTTCCGACACGTACCTGCACAGATACACACAGTCCAACACGCACACACACACACACACACGCGCTTACATAATCACGTTCTTGTGCGACTACAACGAGCTCAAACATCAATGCATGCGGCCTACCCAACACACACACCAATTATATGTACCGCTCGATGTAGGTCATGCAGAACGTCACTGATTGCGTATATGCATACTATGGTCAATTACGCGCTCTCTATCACAGCCGTTGGCAAAAAACTTGAGAAGGAGCGATTGACTGTAGTATTCCGAGCAGTATGTGTGTATATATACATATGTGCATGTATGTGCAAATATCCACACACGTACGCATTGGTGGATTACTCACTCTCGTTATCTCTCGATACGCGGTTCCCCCGTCGTTATCATGTTCCCTCTCCCGCATGCTACACTCCATCGACCAAAGAAGACAGATGATGACGCGGGGAGATGGCTGTGGAGGCCGACGGAGATGGTAAGGACACAATGGGGACGCCAACACACACACACACACACACACACACACACTTGAGCTGTTACTTGTCATCATGTGTTCCTTGTGTGCGCCATGGTGTGCTATACTGCTTGTTGTTGTCCACGTCTTTCGGTGATGATCAGTATGCTCATTGTTTGTTCCTGCCGCTCCATCCTACAAGGCCCCTCCCGACATCCCCAGGCGGTCGCACTTCAACGCCACAGGAGGAGCAGCAACAGCAGCAGCAGGGGGCCAGGAGACAACAGCAGGAGACGAGGGAGGCGACAGAGGACGGGTGGGAAAACTGGGGAGGGAGGGGGGAAGTGGAGGGGGACGGCAGAATGGTACAGAGAAGAGCACGGGGAGGGGCTGACGAGGAGAGGTCATGGAAAGGGAGAGGGGGCTGAGGGGGCTGAGGCGCAGGAGGGGGCCCTGCCCCACAGCGACTGGTGGCCTTGCAGATGCCGTTGCTGGTGCCGATGACGAGGCTGCTCGCCTCCTCCCCAGCCACCTGAGGAGAGGACCTCCCTCCATCGGCCCCAGCCCCTCCCTTCCCAGACGCAGAGCCTCTCGGGCTCCTGCTCTAAGCTTACTCCCCTGCACCACCTGCACCTCCTTGGAGAAGCCAAAAGATGCCGATACCACTACTCCCAGGACCTCTCCTGAATTTCAGCGCTGGCGACAAGGGCATCCCAGGGGGCCCAAAGACGCCGAAACCAGGCAAGGGCGGCGGCATCGACACTTTCCCTCCTCTGACTCCTGCTCCTCCGCCTCCTCCTCCTCATCCGCCTCCTCCTCCTCCTCCTCCTCCTCCTCCTCCTCCTCCTCCTCCTCCTCCTCCTCCTCCTCGGGCGCCTCCTGGGGGTTCCAGCGCCGATCCGAGAATTCCGAGCGGACCCGCCGGAAGCGCATGTTTATGCGAGCGTCTGTTCCCCGAGTCCAATCGGCTGCTGCTGAGAGTGCCCCTGGCCAAGGTTGACCCTGGAATTCCCAAGGAGGCCCCCACGGCCTCCAGAGCACCCCTCACTAGGCCCAGAGGGCCCTAGAGGCTCCAGGAGGCCCCCACGGCCTCCAGAGCACCCCTCACGAGGCCCAGAAGGCCCCAAGGGCTCCAGAAGTGAGCGAAAAGCTCGCGGACGAAGAAGGGTATAAAATAAACGTTTCCGCCGTCGGGGACGCCTGCCCCAGGGCAGCTGCAAAGTCCTATATCCCTACAGTGACACGTCAGGGTAGAAACTTCTCAGCCGCCCTGGCACAGGCGTTCCCGACAGAGGAAAAGCTTACGTATTATACCGACCTTCGTCCCCTTTAAAAAAGGGCCCATCGAGTGACCTCTGGTGCGTCCCCAGGAGTGACCTTTGGTGCGCGGCTCTCTGGGGGCCGACGGGAAGGCCAAAACCGAGCGCGCGAGACGCTGCCATCGCACCGCGCTCGGGGACCCCTGCGGGCCCGCACGAAAGCTCACTCCGGCGAATGCTTATTCTTACGTGTACCTCCTCCTTCTTCTCCTCCTCCTCCTCCCACCACTACTCTCACCTCCTACCTGTTTCCACCTCCTCACTCTCCCGCCTCCACACGTCCTCCTGCTCCTCATCCACCGCCTCCTCCTACCTCCTCCTCCTCCTCCTCCTCCTACTGCTTGCAGCCCTCCTCCTCCTCTCCTACTTCCTCCTCTCCTACCCGTATCCTCCTCCTCCTCCTCCTCCACCTCCTCCCTCATCCTCCTCCTCATCCTGCTCCTGCTCCTCCTCTACCCTCCTCCTCCTCCTCCTCCTCCTCCTCACACTCCTCTCCTCCCCCTCCCCTCCTCCTCCTCCTCCTACCGTCCTCCTCCTCCTCCTCCTCCTCCTCCTCCTCCTCCTCCTCCTCTACCTCCTCCTCCTCCGCCTCCTCCTACCTCCTCTACCACCTCCCCTCCTCCTCCTCTCCACCCCTCCTCCTCCTCCTCCTCCTCCATCCTCCTCCTCCTCCTCCTCCAGTCTCCTCCTCCTCCTCCTACTCCTACTCCTCCTCCTCTTATTATTATTAGTCTTCTTCGTCTTAGTATTATTATCATTATTATTATTATTATTATTATTAGTATTAGTATTATCATATAGTATCATCAGCAGTATTATTATTAATATTAGTTTTATTATTTTTATTAGTAGTAGTATTATTATTAGTATTGTTATTATTACTATTATTATTATTATGATTATTATTAGTATTATTAGTAGTATTATTAGTAGTAGTAGTATTACTCGTATTTTTATTATTAGTAGTATCAGTAGTAGTATTATTCGCAGTGCTATTATTATTCGTGGTAATAGTATTAGTATTAGCATTATTAGTATTAGTATTCGTGTTAGTTTTATTTTTGTTATTAGTATTATCATTGTTAGTAATATTATTATTATCAGTATTAGTAGTAGTAGTAGTATCAGTATTATTATAAGTGCTATTAATAGTATTAGTAGTAGTAGTATTATGATTAGTATTATTAGTATTACTATTAGTATTAGTACTAGTGTTGATAGTATTGTTAGCATTCGTCTTCTTATTATTAATAGTAGTAGTAATATTGTTATTATTATCATCATTATTATTAGTATTAGTATTATTATTCGTATTCGTAATATTCTTCGTATTAGTCTTATTACTCTGAGTAGTCGTCTTCTTAATAATAGTATTAGTATTCGTATTCTTCTTCTTAGCATTATGATTATGTGTATGATTCCTCTTCGTCTTCTTATTATTCGTCTTAGTCTGCTTATTATTCTTAGTAGTCTTATGATTAGCCTTATTCGTCTTATTAGTATTCTTAGTATTCGTCGTATTGTCATTTTTATCATTATTCGTAGTCGTAGTCTTATTAGTATTATGCGTCTTCCTATAAGCCGTGATATTACTATTAATATTAGCCTGCTTCTTATTATTAGTCTTAGTCGTATTCGCCTTCTTCGTCTTCTTATTATTATGCTTAGTAGTCGTCTTCTTGTTTTTCTTAGTAGTATTATTCGTCGTCTTATTATTAATATTAGTATTAGTCTTCTTATTAATATTATTCGTATTAGTATTATTATTGTTATTCTTATTCGTAGTAGTATTATTTGTATTATTAGTATTATTATTATTAGTATTATTATGATTATTATGATTCCTCCTCCTCCTCCTCCTCCTCCCCACCTCCTCCCCCCTCCACCTCCTCCTCCACTCCTCCTCCTCCTCCTCCCCCTCCTCCACCGTCTCCTCCTCCTCCTCCTCCTCCCCCTCCACCTCCTCCACCACCTCCTCCTCTCCGCCTCCTCCACCCTCCCTCCTCTCTCCTCCCCCTCCTCCTCCTCCTCCTCCTCCTACTCCGTCCTCCCTCCTCCCTCCCCCTCCTCCTCCCTCCCCTCCTCTTCCTTCCTCCTCCTCCTCCTCCTCCTCCCCCTCCTCCTCCTCCTCCTCCTCCTCCTCCTCCTCCTCCTCCTCCTCCTCCTTCCCCGCACCTCCTCCAATCACTCCTCCTCCTCCTCCTCCTCCTCCACCGCCTCCTCCCCCTTCCTCCTCCTCCTCCTCCTCCTCCTCCTCCTCCTACCTCCTCCTCCTCCCCCTCCTCCTCCTCCTCTCCTTCCTCCTCCTCCTCCTCCTCCCCTCTCCTCCTCCTCCTCCTCGATTCGCCCCCTAGATAAAAGGGGCTCCCCCGTTCGGGTCGCGCTGCCGGCACAAGGGCGGCCGTGCGCGCCCGGGCTCATGCTCGGCCGTCGCCTCCCCCGCCCCCCCGGCGGGCGCCTCGCATCATAAGGATACGCGGTAGGGATGCAATCACCAGCCTCGAACTTACCCCTATCCCTATCCCTAAGATTGACACGCCAAAAGGCGTGTCAATCTTAGGGATGCGCCCTGAAAAACTAAGGGGATCCCTAAGATTGGCATTGTGATGAGGCGATGCCCAGCTTAGGGATAGGGGCATGTTCCAGGCTGGTAATGCAAGGGCCTTGGACGCCCATCTCGAAGCTCTTCGAGCGGGGCGCGGCCAACGAAAGAGGCCAAGGATGGGCCGAGGAGGCAAGGATGGAAGGGTACCCTTGGGAAGGTTGCCCGTCCTTACGATGCAGGTTCACTGCACTCGCAGAGTAACTGTTCGCAAGTGGCCTGGATCCGCCGCGGGGGATTCTACGATACGTTGCATGAAAGCAACCATGTGTTTTTGTCTGACGTCTGCGAGTAGGCACTCTGCGAGCAAGCGGAACACGCTGGACCCAGCTCCTCCACGCCACAGAAAGTGTCCTCCGTTTTGGTGGCACGTCTCCGTCGGTTCCCAGGTTTTCCAGCCTCGGGGTGCACTCCACCAGACCAGCTGCGCCTCGCTGAGAGCGTACTGGGGTTGCCCGAACCATCCCCAACGTTCGTCGGAGGCCCGGGCTATGGCCCGAAGGAGCCCATGGGCAAAAGAGTTCGTTTTTCTTCCACGCAAGCACGTCCATATCGTTCGATTGTGTGCCTGTTAGCTCGGGCGCGGGCTGTTCGCATCACGAGCCGACTGGAAAAGCAGAAACCGCGAATCTGCTTGTAGCCGTTCCCAACGACGAGCCGCAGAGAGATGCTCTGCAGTGGCCAGCCGGGTAACCGACCGAATACCTTCGAGAATAAACACTAGGGGATAATAAAGTTCGGGGTTGAGGGGGAGATAATCAAAGTAGCCCACCAGACCTCAGCATAATCGAAGTAAGAGATGATCAAGAGGAGACCAAGCCGAGCACGTTTTGAGACATCCCTGGATAATCAACCCCAGCGATAAACAAGTTCAGGGCGCCAGGGGGAGGAGGAGGAGAAAGAGATAGAGAGACAGAGAGAGAGAGACAGAGAGGCCAGGAAGGAGAAAGAGATAGAGAGACAGAGAGAGAGAGAAAGAGAGACAGAGAAAGAAAGAGAGACAGAAAGAACTACAAAGAGACAGAAGGACATTGGTTTCGCCTGAGACATCCTGAAACAACGTGTTCGCTTCGCTTGATGTTGTTATCTCAACATAAGAAGGAAGTAACTTCGATGGCGAACTTTTCCCGTGATAATGAAGTTCGGCCTCCGCGCCCCCGCGCCCCCGACCAAACTCTTATTGGTCGACGATAAAAAACTCTAACGACTTAAGGGGGGGGTACTTTATTCTCATCGGCATGCGGTTAGACGTCACAGGACACCCTGGGCAGGAGCAGCCCGCTGTGCAAAGGCTGTACGGTCGGGAGCTTTTGCTCAGCGTGTCGCAGCGGTGGCCCCGGCGACACGCTGTGCCGTGCAAGCAGATAGCGTGTCGCTCCGCTCTGCAAGGCGGGAGATTCGGAAAAGCTTGGGACGCTGACGCCTCGGGACCGTGGGGAGCCCCACCCTGGTCCTCCTCAAATTCCTCGTCCGCGTCGCCCCATCACCTCCCCCCTCCCCTCCTCCTCCTCCTCCTCCGCCTCCTCCTCCTCCTCCTGCTTCTCCTCCACTTCCTAATCCTCCCCCGCCGTTCTCATCATCCTCATTGCTTTCCGCCTGGCGCCCCCATCCCCCTCGCCTTCTCCACCTCCTCGCCCTCTTCTCCTCCTCCTCCTCCTCCTCCTCCTCCTCCTCTACTACAACTGCCTCCTACCTACTCCACTCCTCATCCATCCACCTCACCCCCTCCTCCTCCTCCCTCCTCCTAGCACCTGCTCCTGCTCCTGCTCTGCTCCTTCACCTGGTCCCGCTCCTGCACCAGCTCCTGCTCCTTCCTCCTGCAGCACTTGCTCCTGCTCCTGCACCTGCTTCTCTCCTGCTCCTGCTTCTTCTCCAGCTGCTGCTAGCTGCCTCCTCCTCCTCCTCCTCCGCCTCCTCCTCCTCCTCCTCCTCCTCCTCCTCCTCCTCCTCCTCCTCCTCCTCCCCTTCCTCCTCCCCCGATCCTCCCCTTAGTACTTCGATTATTCGTATTATCAGCGTCATCCTCAGCAGCATCATCATCAGCAGCATCAGCATCCTCATGATCATCAGCATCAGCATCAGCATCATCAGCATCAGCATCAGCATCAGCATCAGCATCAGCATCATCATCATCATCATCATCATCATCAGCATCATCATCATTATCATCATCATCATCATTATCATCATCATCATCATCATCATCATCATCATTATTATCATCATGACCCTCATCATCATCATCATCAACATCATCAGCATCAGCATCAGCATCATTATCATCAGCAGCATCAGCATCGTCATCATCAGAATCATCGTCACCACCACCACCAGCATCATCATCAACAGCAGCATCATCAGCATCGGCATCAGCATCATCAGCATCATCAGCATCATCAGTAGTAGCATGATTAATAGTCATGGTTTCGATCTTGGAATTCGTAGCGTGGCTAGCATTAGGAGTCGCAGTAGTACTGCTATATGTCGCCATACTTTCTTCGTAGTACCACTAGTATTACGATGATTGATGAAAGAAGTATGGCTCATCGCCTGCATCCTTTACTGCATGATGAGTCGTGCTAGTCTTGTGCGAGTAGCATTATTACGTGTATTACAAGTAGTAGTAACAGCAGCTGAAGAAGAAGCGGAAGAAGAATAAGAAGTAGTAATAGCAGTAATGGTAGACATAGTAGCCGTGGTGGTGGGAGTAGCAGCAGTAGTAGTAGTAGTAGTAGTAGTAGTAGTAGCAGCAGCAGCAATAGTAGTAGTAGCAGCAGCAATAGTTGTAGTAGTAGTAGCAGCAGTAGTAGTAGTAGTAGTAGTAGTAGTAGCACTGGCAGAAATACTCGTAGTAGTCGTAGTCGAAGAATGTGTAGGAGTAGTAATAGTGGAAATAATACGAGTATTACTACTACTTCTACTACTACGACTACTACTACTACTACTACTACTACTACTACTACTACTACTACTACTACTACTACTACTACTACGACTACGACTACGACTACGACTACGACTACGACTACGACTACGACTACGACTACGACTACGACTACGACTACGACAACTACTACTACTACTACTACTACTACTACTACTAC
>CAUYUJ010009201.1:0-35661 GCA_963575745.1 Prorocentrum cordatum
GGCGAGGATGGAGGAGGAGTCGGAGGAGGGTGAGGAGGGTGAGGAGGAGGAGGAGGAGGAGGAGGAGGAGGAGGAGGAGGAGGAGGAGGAGGAGGAGGAGGGGGGTGAGGAGGACTCCTTTTGGCCACACTTTCTTAGTACTACTGCCGCGGTCCCTCTCACTTGTGGTTCTGTGTGCAAGCAGCAGCATGCACAGTTACGTCTGGAAGCAGTCTGTACATCAGCTGTTCACTTGACTTACCCTGTCCTGAGGTGCAGGCTGCTTCCACCAGTGGGCCCCCGAAGGCTACCAACATTCAATTCAGTGAGGTTGCGGTGGTGGCTGGAAGGCGCTGGGGTAGAGGCGCTCTCTGCAGGCTCCGGGTTTATCCCACAAAACCCGGGGTCGTAATCCTAGGATTGCACATTTTTTCATATATTTCCCTGTCTACCCACATCACCGATCTGCTGAGCATCCTCCCTTTCTGCCCGTGGTTTCGACACGCATGGCGGCACTCTCCTGGTTGCAGGTTCGGGGTTATCCTAAATAACCATGGGTCGCAGCCCTAGGGTTGCACAGCACTTCTTCAAAGCTTAGTGTACTGCTGTATATACCTACAGCTAGACACTCAAGGCTGACTTTGATGGGCGCCCAAGGCGCACCATTTTGCACATGCAGCCTCGGACCACAGCTAGACAGCAGCACTTTGGCGACAGCACGCCACTTTTTCAGATCCCATAGGGAATCAATGAGTACACACCGGTGGCTGTATGCACCTAGCTCCAGAGTACTAGAAGCATATCCGCAGTACAGTTGTGTTATTCTTGCAGCAGCCAGACAGCACATCCTTTTTTTTGCTGAACTAGACCTTACGTGAGCAGTCTGCTCACGTATGACGTATTAGCTGCGCCCAGCCACATATAGGGCTCCTATACCCCGTAGGCCAGCCTTAAAACAAGGCCAGCCTGCAACACCTACCACACGTCTGTCTTGCTTGGCTATTGGGTTCGTGCCAAACCCGAGAACAATCATTCGAACACCACGAGGGTCCCAGCACCGGTGTGGTTCGGGGTGAACCCAAAAAGCCTTGGGCGGCAACCCTAGAACTGCCACGTTTTAGTGTCTCTTCTGTGCCGCAAGACAGCTCATGTGACTGCGGAGGTGGTGGAGTCCTGGTTGAAGTCGGAGGAGGAGGAGTCCCAGTACCGATGCGGTTCGGGGTGAACCCAAGAATCCTGGGCGGCAACCCTGGAGCTGCCACACTTGAGTGTCTCTACGCTGCACGACAGCTTACGTGACTGCGGATATTCGAATACAGCATAAGCAGCTTCGCAAGAGCTGCTGTAATAGAACCTGTATCACCAGGCTACTTCGCGCTGCCGCTTTCACTCAGGACAGGCCAGCCTCACAGGCAAGCCTTGAAAACTGCGACGGGGGGGGGCGATACTTGGTGGTGGAGGAAGGCTACCCGGCTGACCTGACTTCGCATTCTCTTCCACCTGACTCTATGCTGGCTACGACAGCACGCTCATTCCGCAGCAAGTACCTCTAATGGAATGTTGGGTTTAGCTTACTGGGTAAATTACGGGGGAGTGGTGTGGTGTAAGATACCAAAGCTGTACATATCCACAGACCTGGCGGGCGCCTACTCAATTGACAACTCTTTTCCGTTGCTCCTTATCCCACGTGGCCCGCGGCGCCCGCCAGGTTTCCTTTTTTGCTTGAGTCGGGTCGCGTGCATATTTTTAATTCGCGCTACAGGGTAACTTAGAGTCGGTCTAGCTTAAAAAAAAGGAGGATGATTGATGATTAGACGGAGGAGGAGGACGAGCAGGGGACGAAGATGATGATGACGATGATGATGATGATGGGTGATGATGATGGTGATGATGATGAGGAGGAGGAGGAGGAGGCAGAGAGGGGTAATGGAGTGGCAGGGATGGAGGAGGGAGAGATGGCGTCGTGCCGCTGTGCCTCCTCTGTGCCCGGCCCCCGAGGCAGACGGGGCGCGCCTGAAAGAGGGCGCGAACATCAACAAGTCGCTCAGCGCGCTGGGCGCTACATGGGGGGGGGAGGGGTATCCAGGAAGCGTTTTTTTTTTTTTTTTTTTTTTTTTTTTTTTGTTGTGTTTTTTTTTTTGTTTTTTTTTTTTTAGGCAGCATAGAGGACCACTTCGTGAAATATTCACCTGCTCGTGATAAGTACGTATACTACACTCGAGAGCTGACAGGTCACTAGTGCCTCGCTGTCACGCCGCAGAGCGTGATCCCACAATGGGTAGTATGCAGTCCCCCGATGAGAACTGAGAACGGTGCTCCGAAACTCGAAAGCAAGTCACCCCCTCGTTCTGGCGACTCCTGGCCAGGCGCAGGTCACCAAAGGCAAAGCCTGGACTAAGGCATGTGGACCAGCGACGGTTCCCGTTTCCGCGCGGACTCGGCGCGCTTCCCCGTGAGGTCAGGCGGCGTTGGCCAACGCTGGCTGATATGGTGATGCTGCTGATGATGATGCTGCTGCTGCTGCTCATGATAATGATGATGCTGCTGCTGATGATGATGATGATGACGACGACGATGGTGGTGACGACTTTTTTAGGATGCTGATGCTGCTGATGCTGATGAGACTGATGATTGTAGAATGATGATGCTTCTGATGCCGTTGATGATGATGATGATGCTCATGCTGATGATGATGATGCCGATGATGCTCATGACGATGATGCTGATGACGTTGATGCTGATGATGGTGATGATGCTGCTGATGATGATGATTCTGATTATGATGATGATGGCGCTGATGATGCTGCTGATGATGGCTGATGATGATGATGATGATGATGATGATGATGATGATGATGATGATGATGATGATGACCATGATGATGATGATGATGATGATGATGATGATGATGATGATGATGATGATGATGATGATGATGATGATGTTGAGAAGGATGAGGGGGAGGAGGAGGTGGATGAGGAGGAGGAGGAGCGGGACGGTTTATGATGTGGTCTTGGCGCGACCGATCCGTTCCGAAGCCGCTCTCCTGGCTTCTCTTCGGGAAAGTGCGGCAGCGGAGGGTGATGGGGAGGAGTACGACGACGAGGTGAATCGCGAGGCGGATGGGTGAGGAGGAGGACGAGCAGGAGGGGGAGGAGCAGGAGGGGGAGGAGGAGGAGGAGGAGGAGGAGGATGTGGAGGAGGAGGAGGAGGAGGAGGAGGGAGATGAGCAGGAGGGGGATGATGATGATGATGATGATGATGATGATGATGGTATGATGATGATGATGATGATGATGGATGATGATGTGATGTGGTGATGATTGATGATTGATGTGATGATGATCTGCTGCTGATGATGATGAGATCATGATGGTGGTGGTGATGATGAGGATGATGATGAGGATTACTGATGATGATGTATGAAGTGGATTGATGATGATGAAGATGATGATGATATTAATGATGATGATGTGGATGCTGAAGATGAGGATGATGATTATGACGGTGATGAGGATGATGATGACGATGCTGATGCTGAGATGATGGATGATGCTGACGATGATGATGACGACGATGATAATGATGTTTGATGATGGATGAGGGCTGATGAAAATGATGTGATGATGATATGCTGGATGATTATGATGATGATGATGATGATGATGATGATGATGCTGCTGTTGAGATGCTGATGCTGATGATGATGCTGATGATGATGGTGATGTATGGTGGATGATGATGATGATGATGATGATGAGGGAGGAGGAGGAGGAGGAGGAGGAGGGGAGAGAGGATGCGGAGGAGGAGGAGGAGGCTACGCCGCCGAGGTGGACGATGATGATGATGCATGGTTGGTGGTAGTGGAGGTGGTGGTGGTGGTGGGTGATGATGATGATGTGATTATGATAAGGATGTGCTGATGATGATGAAATCTGATGATGTTGAGGAGGAGGAGGAGGAGGAGGAGGAGGAGGAGGAGGAGGAGGAGGAGGAGGAGGAGGAGGAGAGGAGGAGGAAGAGGAGGAGGAGGACGTGGAGGGGGAAGAGGAGGAGGAAGAGGAGGAGGCAGGATGATGGGGGAAGCTGATGGGGGATGAAAGGCAGTACAGTCAGTGGACTATTGTTGGTAGTGAGCTGTAATGAGCATATCCAACCGGGCAGGTTTTGGGTCTAACGTCATGTTCTCACGACGACGTCTGGGGTGTTGAGTCGGGGTCCGTCTGGAGTGCTGGGGAGGGCTCACTCGGGGGTTCTATTCTGGCATATTTGGGGGGTCATTCTCGGTTCATTCGCGGTTCATTCGGGTTCATTCGGCCCCAGCGGGTGGTCTCAAAACCGTAGGTCTTTGCAGGATTCGGGGCCCGATCTGGTACATTCCGCCTGCAACCGCTCCTCTCTGACATATCACTAAAAAGCGCAACCTCCGTCTCCCAGGGAGGGGGGGGGAGGGGGGGGGTGCGTCCTCGAAGCGCTCCTTTTAGAATTTTACCCGGCCCGCGCGTTCTAGAATCTGACCTCGGCCAGTCTCGGTCGGCCTTCTAGATTTGGCCTTTGAGGTTCGGTCGTCGTTCGGTCGTCGTTGGTCGGTCGGTCGGTCGGTCGGTGGTCGTTGCCGTCGTCGTTGCCTGTCGGTCGTCGCCGTCGTTCGACGTCGTCGTTGTCGTCGTCGATCGCTGAGTCGGCCAGTTGGTCATTAGACGGACACGCAACACCCAACTTCCCACTAGCAAATTAGTCCACTGATTGTAGGGAAGAGTTGGAGGAGCAGGAGGATGAGGAGGAGGAGGAGGAGGAGGAGGAGGAGGACGATACGCAGGATACAGAGGAGACGGAGGAGAAAGAGCAGGAGGAGGAGGAGGCGGAGGAGGAGAAGAAGGAGGAGGAGGACTACGCCGCAGAGGTAGACGAGGACGTCTTCGACAGCCTCGGCGTTGTCGTGCTCCTCCTTCCTTCTCTCCCCTTTCTTCCCCCCTTCCTCATCCTGCTTCTCTTTCTTCCGCCTCCTGGAGATGGAGCAGGAGGACGGCAACGATGAAGGCGGCGGTGACGACGGCGGCGGCGACCTACGGTGGGAACGGCGACAACGAGTTGGAGGGACCCGCCGCAGGCAACGTGATCAGCGCGCTCAGTGCCAACGCGCAGGGGAGCAAGAAGGCCTCTCTGGGGGGCTCGCGGGGGCTTGTCCCGCACGCCTCTGGACGAGAGCTTTGCGGAATGACTCTATGGACGCGCACGGTAGCGCAAGAGCGTGGCAGAGGCCTTTTGAGAATGCCATAGTTCCATTTGGTCCGCCCATAAACGGATATTTTCTCGAAGGATGTGTTTGCGACGACTCTCACCAGCGCGGAAATTGCGACGGGATTGTGGACTGCAATGTCATTGCATGGACCGCTGCGCAGGAACATTGTAGCAGGCCCGCCAGAACATATAATTTCCAACCATCGAGTTGTTAATTCTCGCTTGCACTGGCCTGCGCGAGATGTGTGATGGGACTGCGCAGAATTTGCGATTCAACTGTCTGGAGTATTCGGTCATCGCGCCAGGATGTCTCGTTTGATCCAAGTCCCCAAGTCCGTCCGATTTCCGCAACGTCCTCCCCCACCCATCGCAACGGTCTGAACCCCGCGTGTGTGTGTGTGTGTGTGTGTACACTTTCGTTGCCATCTTGGTTCGAGCCATTTCGGGTCCAGCTGTGTACCGCTGCTTTACGCTTGCGCTTGACGCTCTCAGAGTCTGTTACACTGATGAGAGAGGGTCATGTTGTACCTTGTCGAAGCAATGGTGCAGGTGAGCGTCACATTCTAGGTTAACCAGACCAGGTGGCGTACTCTGTAATGTCTGGTGGATTTGGCCACACTTGTGGTGTCTGGTGGAAGCAATCGCTCTGAACCTTTCAGATTTACCAGATGGATTGACCCACTCTGAAATTTCTGCTTGAGCTTGCCATATGGTATTGCTCCAGAGTGATGGTCAGGTGGTATCTTGTGGAAGCAATGGTGCTGGTCAGTGCGGGATTCCGGATTTACCAGCATTTGGGATTGACCATACGGAATGACATATTCTCAAGTGTCTGCCAGACGTGCACATACAGTGTTACGAAGGAGTGATGGTCAGATCGTTGCGCGTAGAGATGATGTTCTGGGTCAGTGCGACATCGGGGAGTCGTCAGAGTGACGTCATTTCAAGTGCTTGCTGGAGTTTGGCACAAAGTGTTACTGGGGAGTGATGGTCATGTGATATGCTGTAGAAGCGATGGTTACGGTGAGTGTGGTATCCCATACTTATAAGATATACTCGCCTTTTCACAGGTGCCATGCCGAGGTGCGCACACAGTGAGACTGAAGAGTGATTGCCAGGTACAATATTGTGGAAGCAGCAGGCGCGCGGCACTGAGAAGCTTGGCTTTGGCGGCGCCCTTTGCCCGTTCAGCCGTCTTTATCTTTCACGCGGGGATGCGAGTAGCTTTGGCGCTTCTCTTTCTTTCCCTCTCTCCTCCTCCTCCTCCTCCTGCTCCTCCTCCTCCTCCTCCTCCTCATCCGTCCTTGGCGTCGCGCCAGCGGCGCTGGCCATATAAGTTTCTGAGCCGCTATTTGGTCACCTTATTGCGGCCACGGCTCACCGACTCCGCGGCAGATCGATTTCGCGGCGGAGGGTGCTGAGCGCACGATTCATAGATCGAAGCGTTTCGCGGTGCTTTCCGAGTCCAGCAGGACCGATTCGCATTCCTCCCCCCCTCGTCTTTTTCCTCCTGCCCCTGCTCCCGGCGGCGGAACGCTGGGTAGCCCCGTTGGGGTTGGCGGGCTTTCTGCCTCGAACGAAGGATTGCAAAAAAACGAAGGATTGCAAAAAAACTATGTTTTTTTTGCAATCCTTCGTTTTTTTGCAATCCTTCGTTTTTTTTTTTTGCAATCCTTTGTTTTTTTGCAATCCTGCCTGTCTCGCCCTCGCTCCCCCCCGAGTTCTGCCGCGGGGAGCTCCGGATCTGGACCGCGGGGGGCTGGTAGTCGGGGCAATGCTCGCGCAGGAGTTCGGGGGGTGGTCTGCCCCAGATGTGGTAAATAAAAGGGAGGGGGGTCTCATTTCGGGGGGGGGGTCTCTTCCAGGCTATCTTGGAGGGCCTGGGGGGTCTGGGGACGATGTTTTGGAGGGCTCTCCCACGGGGGAGGTCTGAAATGGCTTGTCTTGGAGGGTCCAGACCCCCTCCCTTTTATTACGAAATCTGGAGTACCCCTCCCCCCTTCCTCCTCCCTCCCTCCCCGAACTTCTGGTCTCGCTGCTACCGTTTGCGTGGGCAGAGAGCGCGGTGGTGCTTGACAGCCGTTGCTGGCCGACCTGGGGCCGCTTTCGCCGTCCAGGCTCGCCCTTGCCAGCCGCCGCGGAGCAGCGACGCGTTGGCTGGGCGCCGCAGTGCCCGCCTCCAGTGGAAGTTTGATCTATTGGCGAGTGCGTGCGCCAAATATGCAATGTCCCATTGGTGCCTTCTGCTGTCCCTTCTCCTCCACTCCTGTGCCTTCTTCTGAGTCTCCAGCCATGGGGAGTGCGCGCACACAGAATGTCTTTGTCCCTTTTCCACCTGTCATCCCTCTCCCGTGGCCGGCGCTTTTTGACTTCTTGCATGGGCCAGCGTTTTGGATAGCCGACGTGCGTGACATCCGTTTTGAGCAGCCACGCTGCCCACCCTCCTTCCTCGGCTTCCTTGCTTCCTTCTTCTTCGCGACTGGCGGCTAGGATGGTGGACTCCCCTTTCCCTCAGTGGGGAAGCTGGAAATTTTGATTATCAGCGCATTGGCTCTCTTGAACAGAAAATGGTGGAAACAATTGCTCGGCAGCGGAACATTCCATACTTACCAGAGGGAGGGACGTACTCTCAATTGTCAATAGGAGATATCACACAGAGGAGTGATGGTCATGTGATATTTTGTGAAGGCAATCGTGCACCTGGGCTGAGACGCTCAGGTTTTCACTATCAGCTCGATGACATGCTCCTGCTTCTTCTTCGCTTGGGTCTGCTGCAGGTTTTCGGGTGCTTCAGCTATCCTTCAGAAGGGAAGAATCTTATATCAACATCAATTGCGCATCCTTGGTCAGGGAGGCTTCGTGCACGGTGGCGCTTCGTGAAAGCATTCTTGATAATAGATGTGCCATGCGGAATCATGGAATAATCTGCAGTCCGACAGTAACATCTAAGGATCGTAATGCCGAATGGGCATCTACTGTCCTGAACACCCGTTTCATTGGGATTGGCGAATTGTTTGGTATGTGTCCGTAGCGGCACTTGCAACACAATGTCTTTGTAGCTTCAATGCTTGTACGCGTTTCGGTTTAATGGCTGGGCGAGCAGGGAGAAGGCAGAAGGAGGGAGGAGGGAGGATGGAGGAGGAGGAGGAGGAAGAGGAGGAAGAGGGAGGAAGAGGGAGCATGGGGTAGGAAGGATGAGGGGAGGGATGATGAGGATGAGGATGACGAGTATGACGAGGATGAGGATGACCATGCGCTGGAAGAGGCTCGGGCACCCGCTCGAGTCCCTGTCTTTCGACGCTGTGACTTTTCCAATCCGCGACCCCCAGACCTCTCGACTACCCATCAGGGCCCCGCTTTGCCGTCCCGCGCAGCCAGGACGCGGAAGCAAGGACCAAACTTTGGCTTGGGGGCCGTTCCTTGGATCCAGGTCGGGGGACCCATTCGTGGCCCAGGCTCGCCGCAGCCAGAAAGCACAACCCCCTTCGCTCCTAATTTGAGCGACGCGAACACACAGGGTCGTCTGCGCCGACATTGGCGCGTAAGCTCCCCGCGTAAGGTCGCGCGTAGGCGCCCTCGTCTTCAATGCAGCGTGCCGCGCCGGCGGCCCGCGTAAGCCACCGCGGAAGGTCGCCACGTCATCTCGCGTAAGATCCTTTTTTCATCGTCGCCCGTGTGGCGTTCCTCCTGATGGCACGGCTCGGTCGCGTCGTTCTCTGCTGGCTCTGGGGCCCAGAGCGGGCCGCAACACGGGCTAGAACTGGAGCAGCTGCGCCGGCCTTGCTGGCGCAACGCGCCAGGACTGCAGAAACTCTTTCTGCGTCGGCGGCAAGGCAGAGTTTAACTGCGCTTGCGGAAGAGCGAACTAACCGGGGGCACCACTGTGGCGAATTGTGCCACAGTGCAAGAGAGAGGGAAAATGGGGAGGGCGGGCGGCCGAAGGAGGAGGAGGAGGAGGAGGAGGAGGAGGCGGAGGAGGAGGAGGAGGATGGAGGAGGAGGAGGAGGGGAGGAGGTAGAGAGGAGGAGGAGGAAGAGGGGGAGGGAGGAGGGAGGATGGGAGGAGGGGAGGAGGGAGGAGGGGAGGAGGGAGGAGGGGAGGAGGGAGGGGGAGGAAGGGAGGAGGCGAGGAGGGAGGGAGGGGGGAGGGAGGAGGAGGAGGGGGGAGGGAGGAGGAGGAGGAGGGAGGAAGGAGGAGGAGGAGGAGGAGGAGGAGGAGGAGGAGGAGGAGTGAGGAGGAGGAGGAGGAGGAAGGAGGAGGAGGAGGGAGGAGGAGGAGGCGGAGGAGGAGGAGGAGGTAGGAGGGAGGAGGAGGAGGGAGGAGGTGGAGGAGGAGGCGGAGGCGGATGAGGAGGGGAGGAGGAGGAGGAGGAGGAGGAGGAGGAGGAGGAGGAGGGCGAGGAGGAGGAGGAGGAGGAGGGGAGGAGGAGGAGGGAGGAGGAGGAGGAGGAGGAGGAGGAGGAGGGGAGGCGGAGGAGGAGGAGGAGGAGGAGGAGGAGGAGGAGGGGAGGAGGCGGAGGAGGAGGCGGAGGAGGAGGAGGAGGAGGCAGAGGAGGAGGGAGTGAGGAGGAGGAGGAGGAGGAGGAGGAGAGAGGAGGAGGAGGGGGGGGCCCAGGGTTCCAGTGCAGCAGGACTGCAGAAGCACAGAGTCGGAGGCCCGGGCCCCCGCCCGCGAGGCCTTTGTGCCGTACCGGAACTCGAAGCTGACGCGCGTCCGGCCCTCCGCCGCTCTCCGGCGGTGCCTCCGCGCGCGCGCGCGCCCAGGCATCTGGCGATGCGGCTTCTTCCGTCCGTGGCCCCTCAGGATGTCCGAGGCGAAAATGCAGTCCCCACCTCGCGCCTGCGTGCCGGAGCCGTTTCGGCCAGCCCCTGGGGGCTGGGGACGTCCCCATCGGGCCAAGAGGTAGGTCGGGCATTGCAGAGCATGTCCTTCTACAGGCGGGTGTTGGACGAAACATCAAATGTAGTACCAGATATTCAAACTATCCCAAACCAGTCGGGAAATCGTCTCCAGACTATTTTTGATTTATTCCCAACCCTCCTGCGTTGGGTTCTCGTTTTCCCAACCCTCCTTGGTTGGGTATTCGTTTTGAATAGAGCAGTGTGGTCTCCACTCCTTCCTCCTCCTCCCTCCCTCCCTGCCTCTTCCTGTCTTGCCTGCGGGGGGCTGCGATCTGTGAAACTGTCGCCACTTTCGAGGCCTGCTGGGGGGTCCGCATAGAGGGTAACCGCGGCAGATTCAAATTAGACCTCGCCATCCCTGGGGGGCTGCGATCTGTGAAACTGTCGCCACTTTCGAGGCCTGCTGGGGGGCCCAGCACAGTGAGGGCCACGGGCAGATTCAAATTAGACCTCGCCATCCCTGGGGGGCTGCGATCTGTGAAACTGTCGCCACTTTCGAGGCCTGCTGGGGGGCCCAGCACAGTGAGGGCCACGCGCAGATTCAAATTAGACCTCGCCATCCCTGGGGGGCTGCGATGTGAGAAACTGACGCCACTTTCGAGGCCTGCTGGGGGGCCCAGCACAGTGAGGGCACACGGGCAGACTCAAGTGAGACTCGCCATCCCTGGGGGGGCTGCGATCTGTGAAACTGTCGCCATTTTCGAGGCCTGCTGGGGGGCCCAGCACAGTGAGGGCCACGCGCGGATTCAAATTAGACCTCGCCATCCCTGGGGGGCTGCGATCTGCGAAACTGTCGCCATTTTCGAGGCCTGCTGGGGGGCCCAGCACAGTGGGGCCACCGCAGATCAAATTAGACCTCGCCATCCCTGGGGGTCTGCGATCTGTGAAACTGTCGCCATTTCGAGGCCTGCTGGGGGGCCCAGCACAGTGAGCGGGTTCAAATTAGACCTCGCCATCCCTGGGGGGCTGCGATCTGTGAAACTGTCGCCATTTTCGAGGCCTGCTGGGGGGCCCAGCACAGTGAGGGCCACCGCGGATTCAAATTAGACCTCGCCATCCCTGGGGGGCTGCGATCTGTGAAACTGTCGCCACTTTCGAGGCCTGCTGGGGGGCCCAGCACAGTGAGGGCACGCGCGGATTCAAATTAGACCTCGCCATCCCTGGGGGGCTGCGATCTGTGAAACTGTCGCCATTTTCGAGGCCTGCTGGGGGGCCCAGCACAGTGAGGGCCACGGGCAGATTCAAATTAGACCTCGCCATCCCTGGGGGGCTGCGATCTGTGAAACTGTCGCCACTTTCGAGGCCTGCTGGGGGGCCCGCACAGTTAGGGCCACGGGCAGATTCAAATTAGACCTCGCCATCCCTGGGGGCTGCGATCTGTGAAACTGTCGCCATTTTCGAGGCCTGCTGGGGGGCCCGCACAGTGACGCCACGAGATTCAAATGAGACCTCGCCATCCCCTGGAGGCTGCGATCTGTGAAACTGTCGCCACTTTCGAGGCCTGCTGGGGGCCCACACAGTGACGCCACGCGCGGACCCAAATTAGACCTCGCCATCCCTGCGGGGCTGCGATCTGTGAAACTGTCGCCACTTTCGAGGCCTGCTGTGATCCCCGTTTGCGAAATGGCTAGGAGTGCTCAGGAATTGTAACTCATCAGCTTTATCAAGCCCTTTTCCTGTAGCCAGTGTCCTGCGAGTCTCCCGAATTCCGTTTCCAGACATATGTAACCCTCGCTCCGTCATCGCCCCCTTATAAAGTATCCTAAACTATTTGCGCCCCGCTTTTGCGCAGGGGTTGGGTACGACGCCAGGCTAATTGATTTATTCCCAACCCTCCTGCGTTGGGTTCTCGTTTTGAATAGAGCACTGCTCGCGCGTCTCCTTTCTTACTTCCTTCCCGTCCCTCTCTTCCCCCCTGCCTTTTACTTCGCTAGTCGCTGCGTGCCAGCTGGGGGGCTGCGATTTGTGAAACTGTCGCCACTTTCGAGGCCTGCTGGGGGGCCCAGCACAGTGGGTACCCACCGCGGACTCAAATTAGACCTCGCCATCCCTGGGGGGCTGCGATCTGTGAAACTGTCGCCACTTTCGAGGCCTGCTGGGGGGGGCCAGCACAGTGGGTACTCACCGCGGACTCACATTAGACCTCGCCATCCGTGGGGGGCTGCGATCTGTGAAACTGTCGCGATGCTGGGGGGCCGCACAGTGGGTACTCGCGGACTGCCTCGCCATCCCTGGGGGGCTTCGAGTGAAACTGTCTTTCGAGGCCTGGGGGGGGCCCAGCACAGTGGGTACTCACCGCGGACCCAAATTAGACCTCGCCATCCCTGGGGGGCTGCGATCTGTGAAACTGTCGCCACTTTCGAGGCCTGCTGGGGGGCCCAGCACAGTGGGTACTCACCGCAGACCCAAATTAGACCTCGCCATCCCTGGGGGGCTGCGATCTGTGAAACTGTCGCCACTTTCGAGGCCTGCTGGGGGGCCCAGCACAGTGGGTACCCACCGCAGATTCAAATTAGACCTCGCCATCCCTGGGGGGCTACGATCTGTGAAACTGTCGCCACTTTCGAGGCCTGCTGGGGGGCCCAGCACAGTGGGGCCACGGGCAGACTCAAATGAGACCTCGCCATCCCTGGGGGGCTGCGATCTGTAAAACTGTCGCCACTTTCGAGGCCTGCTGGGGGGCCCAGCACAGTGGGTACCCACCGCAGACTCAAATTAGACCTCGCCATCCCTGGGGGGCCGCGATCTGTGAAACTGTCGCCGCTTTCGGGGCCTGCTGGGGGGCCCAGCACAGTGGGTACTCACAGCAGATTCAAATTTGACCTCGCCATCCGTGGGGGGCTGCGATCTGTGAAACTGTCGCCACTTTCGAGGGCTGCTTGGGGGGCACAGCACAGTGGTTACCCACCGCAGACTCAAGTTAGACCTCGCCATCCCTGGGGGGCTGCGATCTGTGAAACTGTTGCCACGTTCGAGGGCTGCTGCGGGGCACAGCACAGTGGGTACCCACCGCAGACTCAAATTAGGCGCCGCTTTCGTCCTTGTTCTCCTCCTGCAGCCACGTTCCCTCTGCTGCTGCCGTGCTGATGGTTCGGCTTCCCGAACGTTTTTCTCCTGCTTTGCGTTCCCGACTCCCCATGTCCTCTTCGAGCCTGTAGCTGTCGCCCATCGTTCTTGTATGGTTCTCCTGCGCATCATGCCATAGGCGCGTGTCCCAAGTAGCTTACACATCAAGTTGATTGTCCATGCAAGTTTCGGCCAACTCCTCGTTTCCATTGATACAAATGGGTTGGGTACGTCACAGGGCATTTTTTCCCAACCCTCCTGCGTTGGGTTCTCGTTTTGAATAGAGCACTGCTCGCGCGTCTCCTTCCTTCCCTCCCTTCCCCCCTACCTTTGATGACCTCGCCATCCTTGGGGGGCTGCGATCTGTGAAATGTCGCCACTTTCGAGGCCTGCTGGGGGGCCCAGCACAGTGGGTAACCGCGGACTCAAATTAGACCTCGCCATCCCTGGGGGGCTGCGATGTGTGAAACTGTCGCCACTTTCGAGGCCTGCTGGGGGGCCCAGCACAGTGGGTACCCACCGCGGACCCAAATTAGACCTCGCCATCCCTGGGGGGCTGCGATCTGTGAAACTGTCGCCACTTTCGAGGCCTGCTGGGGGGCCCAGCACAGTGGGTACACCGCGGACCAAATTAGACCTCGCCATCCCTGGGGGGCTGCGATCTGTGAAACTGTCGCCACTTTCGAGGCCTGCTGGGGGGCCCAGCACAGTGAGGCCACGGCGGACTCAGATTAGACCTCGCCATCCCTGGGGGGCTGCGATCTGTGAAACTGTCGCCACTTTCGAGGCCTGCTGGGGGGCCCAGCACAGTGAGGTAAATTAGACCTCGCCATCCCTGGGGGGCGACTATCTGAGCACCTCGCCGCCACCCTGGGGGGCTGCGATCTGTGAAACTGTCGCCACTTTCGAGGCCTGCTGGGGGGCCCAGCACAGTGACGCAGATTCAAATTAGACCTCGCCATCCCTGGGGGGCTGCGATCTGTGAAACTGTCGCCACTTTCGTCGCCACTTTCGAGGCCTGCTGGGGGGCCCAGCACAGTGACGCCACACGCAGATTCAAATTAGACCTCGCCATCCCTGGGGGGGCTGCGATCTGTGAAACTGTCGCCACTTTCGAGGCCTGCTGGGGGGCCCAGCACAGTGACGCCACACGCAGATTCAAGTTAGACCTCGCCATCCCTGGGGGGCTGCGATCTGTGAAACTGTCGCCACTTTCGAGGCCTGCTGGGGGGCCCAGCACAGTGTCGCCACGCGCGGACCCAAATTAGACCTCGCCATCCCTGGGGGGCTGCGATCTGAGATCCCCGCCTTCGAAGTGGCTAGGGTTGCTCAGGGATTGCAACTAATTTGCTTTATTTAGTCCTTGTCCTGTAGCCAGTGTCCTGCGAGTGTCCCGAATTCCGTCTGCAGACATATGTAACCCTCGTTCCGTCATCGCCCCCTTTATAAAGTGTCCTAAACTATTTGCGCCCCGCGTTTGCGCAGGGGTTGGGTACGTCCCCAGGGTAATTTGAATTTTCCTCCTGTAGAGGGACGTGCCCGACTTAAGCCAAGAGATCCGGTGTCTCGGTTTTCTCAGTGAACGGCCCCAGGAACGCCTGGCCCCTTTCCTCCAGACGGGCCTCTTCATTCGGAGTTGTTTTTTGACGGCCCCAGGCCCCCAGCGATGGTCTCGGAGGCCGAGGAGGCGAGAGATTCCCGCCTTGATTTTCTCAAGGCTTTGGATGGCTGGGGCGGGGGGATGAAATGAACCAGGACGCCCGCGACTGCAAACAAAACAGCATGAATCCGTCGGATGTCCGCGCGGCGATACGTCGGCGATGCACTCGGGATTCCAGCAATCCTCTGACCCCATCTACTCGGACCCCATATGGGAGGCCTCTAAACGCAGCCCCCACCAGCCGATTCATTGTTGTTTCACTCCTCCAGCCAGGTGGCGTCACAGAAGGGAGTGATATCAGGAGGGGAAAAAACACACAGACACAATTGATTGTCGAGTCCCAGAAAATATGGAAAATATGCGAAGTGGGGGGGGAAGACGAATACCCAGAAACTATAGGAAAAGATGGGGAATCCTGGGATTTGTGTCTATTTTTAGTGTGTCCGAGGGCCCGTTTTTGATAGCAGTGGCGCTGCATGCCGACACGAGTGCCACCAGGCGTTGCAGGTGGGAGCGAAATCGGAACAGCCGCTGGCCAGCGCGCACGGTCCCCCCTGGCGGCGCCTCCGGCGCCGCCCCGTGCGCGCTCCGCGCGCCAGGGAGGGGGTCCGGCGCGGATCCAAGAAATCTGGCAGACCGTCGAAAGTTTATGTTTATGATTTTTTCTCTTCGTCTAATTCTGAACAGGATTTGCCGTCGGCGTCCCCGCGGGCTCTGTCCATGTGCTGCAGAGGGTCGCATGCCCAACAACGGTCGCTATCGGTTTGGGACAGCATTCGCTGCTGGGCATCGCGCCACCTTCCGTACCCATGTCGGGCGTGCCAGTGGCAGCCCGAGTCTTCCTTGGGGTTTCTCGCCCCAGAGACCCAGATCGAGGAAAAAGCGCTTTGCGAAAAAGCCACATCGTCGAGCAACTGGCGGTTTTCGGGTCCTGGCTCGGGCATCTGGCGGCCCTCCGGGAAGACCCGGGCGGCCCCCCGGGAGCGCTCTCGGCGCGGCGCGGCCGCCGGAAGGCGTCCCGTGGCTGGAAAGCCGACGAGAACCGACGCAGACGCGCGAAACCCTCGAGCCTCGGAGTGACCTGCCGCGCGGGCCTGCAGGGGTCCCCCCCCCAGCACGGGCGCTGGCGCGCTCGGGCCTCGCCCCCCGCGGCGGCCCCCGAGAGCCGGGCACCAGGGGCCCCTCCTGCCCAGGGCCGCTCGTGCGTGCAGGCGGGGGTCCGATCCTTGCCCGGCGCGCCCCGCCCGTCGCCGGACCGGCGCCTGCACTGGCTTCGACCCGCCAGCGCCCGCTGGCTTGAAAAGTGTACTCTGGATGTTTTTTTTCCCAACCCTCCTTGGTTGGGTATTCGTTTTGAATAGAGCAGTGTGGTCGCGTCCCTTCTCCTCCCGCCTCTTCCTGTCTTGCCCGCGGGGGGCTGCGATCTGTGACACTGTCGCAATTTTCGAGGCCTGCTGGGGGGCCCAGCACAGTGAGGGCCACGGGCGGACCCAAATTAGACCTCGCCATCCCTGGGGGGCTGCGATCTGTGAAACTGTCGCCATTTTCGAGCCCTGCTGGGGGGCCAGCACAGTGAGGGCCACGGGCGGACCCAAATTAGACCTCGCCATCCCTGGGGAGCTGCGATCTGTGAAACTGTCGCCACTTTTGAGGCCTGCTGGGGGGGCCCAGCACAGTGAGGGCCACGGGCGGACCCAAATTAGACCTCGCCATCCCTGGGGGGCTGCGATCTGTGAAACTGTCACCACTTTCGAGGCCTGCTGGGGGGCCCAGCACAGTGAGGGCCACGGGCGGACCCAAATTAGACCTCGCCATCCCTGAGGGGGGCTGCGATCTGTGAAACTGTCGCCACTTTCGAGGCATGCTGGGGGGCCCAGCACAGTGAGGGCCACGGGCGGACCCAAATTAGACCTCGCCATCCCTGGGGAGCTGCGATCTGTGAAACTGTCGCCACTTTCGAGCCCTGCTGGGGGGCCCAGCACAGTGACGTCCACGGGCGGATCCAAATTAGACCTCGCCATCCCTGGGGGGCTGCGATCTGTGATACTGTCGCCACTTCCGAGGCCTGCTGGGGGGCCCAGCACTGTGAGGGCCACGGGCGGACCCAAATTAGACCTCGCCATCCCTGGGGGGCTGCGATCTGTGAAACTGTCGCCACTTTCGAGGTCTGCTGGGGGGCCCAGCACAGTGAGGGCCACGGGCAGATTCAAATTAGACCTCGCCATCCCTGGGGGGCTGCGATCTGTGAAACTGTCGCCACTTTCGAGGCCTGCTGGTGGGCCCAGCACAGTGAGGGCCACAGGCAGATTCAAATTAGACTTCGCCATTCCTGGGGGGCTGCGATCTGTGAAACTGTCGCCACTTTCGAGGCCTGCTGGGGGGCCCAGCACAGTGAGGGCCACGGGCAGATTCAAGTTAGATCTCGCCATCGCTGGGGGGGGCTGCGATCTGTGAAACTGTCGCCACTTTCGAGGCCTGCTTGGCGGGCCCAGCACAGTGACGCCACGCGCGGACCCAAATTAGACCTCGCCATCCCTGGGGGGCTGCGATCTGAGATCTCCGCTTTCGAAGTGGCTAGGGTTGCTCAGGGATTGCAACTAATCAGCTTTATCTAGTCCTTGTCCTGAAGCCAGTTTCCTGCGAGTCTCCCGAATTCCGTCTGCAGACATATGTAACCCTTGCTCCGTCATCGCCCCCCTTATAAAGTGTCCTACTAAACTATTTGCGCCCCGCGTTTGCGCAGGGGTTGGGTACGTCGCCAGGGTAATTTTTTTTTTGGGGGGGGGGGATGGTACCACGGGGGTGGTGATTAACCTTCGGACTGAGCCTGCCCGATCGCCCCCCCCATCCTCCTCCCCCTCCTCATCCTCCTCGTCTTCCTCCAACCCCCACCCACCCATTCCGACAGCACGTGCCCCCCCCCCCCAACGGATCCAAGGGGCGGGGGAGCGAGTATTGTCCCAGCCAGGGTCGGCGAGGGCTGTGCGCGCTGAAACGCAGGCGAGCCCCGCGCTGGAGCAAACGAGCCCTTCGAACGTCCGCGCGGCCCGCGCCTGCGCGGGCGCAGGCGGGCCGCCGGCGCCTTCTCGAGCAGCTGGGGGCTCGCGAGCAGTGCCACCTCCTTGCAGGGGCAACGTCAGGGCCAGGAGCTTCTTGGGGTCCCAGACACGATCGCGTCGGCAAAAAAATCAGGACGGCAGGCTTTTCGTTAGTTTCGGCCCCTGGGGGCCCTCGCCGGGCCCGGGGGCCGTCAAGAAACGATTCAGGATGAAAAGCGGGCCCCGGGGAAAGGGTCTGGACTTCCGGGGACGCCGTATTGCAAAAATCAGGGCGTCGCATGTCTGGGAGCTTTGGGGTAGCGTGTCGCGCCGCCGGTTCTGGCCCACCACGCCTCGGCCCGGCATGCTATCCACATCCCAGTCCGCCAGCGTCAGCGTCCCGAGGTTTTCCCAGCCTCCCGCCCCGCGGAGCGGAGCGGCACGCTATCCGCTCGTAGGGCATCAAGTGTCTCCTGGGCCGCCTTGGCGACACGCTAAACAAAAATTCCCAACCATAGGGGGGGATGGTGTATTTCTCAAGGGGGGGATTGACCTTCTGGCAGGGCTTGCCCGCACCCCCCCCCTCCCCCGCCTCCTAATTCTTCTGGCTGCGCATGGCAGGCCAGGCTCCGGTACCAGTCAACCCACTGTCACGGTTTCTCTCTGCCTTGGCCCTCATTGGTGTCCTGGGCTGGATTGCCCACCCGTCCTCTCCAGGCGTCTGGCAGCAGCGAGTGCCCCGTGTGCCAGCCTGGCGGGACTGGTCGCCCACGGAGGGGCCCCTCTCGCAGGGGCGGTGGGAGCGCTCGAGACAGTCATTGGGGGGCTTATCCCGCTTCGGCCGCTGGCTGCTGGCTGTGCAGCCGGGTGCCCCCACCATCCTGGACGGGGCCTATGCAAGGTGGGCACAGGCTTTCCTGAGGGGCCCAGCCGTGGAGGAATGCAAGCGTAGCGGCCTCGGAGCTGGGGTGGGCCTCAGCGGTGCAGGTCATGCAGCTGTGGATGTGGTAGCGCGCAGGGCAGCCCTGTGGTCCTTGCCAGATGACGACCTGCACGGTGCAGCTTTTAGGGTGTCGCAGGAGGCGGGACACTCCTCCTGGGCCACGGCAATTGTCCACCTGCTCCCCAGAGCGGTGGGGGTCGGAGAAGAGCGTGATGAGGTATATGAGGACCCACGCCATGGCGGCCGCGAGAGAGGCCGTCCCGGCTGACATCCTCGAGAAGGGTGCCGAGCTGCTGCGCGCCAGCCGGCGCCCTGAGCAGGCGAGAGAGTGGCGAGTTTTTGGCCCATGAACTGATCGTTCAGTCCAATTTTTGCTACTGACTCAGTTGCGGCCGCGTCTGTGCGCCCTCCCGCCCAGCCCAGCACATCGCGGCCAGACGCTGGTGTTGCGGTGGTGTGGGCTTGTGCGGGCCAGCGCGCATGTCGCGTCCAGCTCCGAGGTCCACCCACAAGCAAAGGATGTTCGCCTCCACGGCGCGTGTGAGGCCTCAGTGGTTCGAGGAACAGTGTCTGTGCTATCGTATGCTGGCGCCACCTTCCGCCGCCCCCTTCTCGCGTAAGGTGATGTCTGACGGGTGCCTCTAAATATGTGTAGTCCTTGGATAGTGTTTTTTTCGGGCCTCGTCTTTCACCTCCCTCCCCCGCCTCCACAAGTGGGCGGGGTGGGGGGCGCTCGTGAGGGGACGGGGGGGGGTCTGTGCGAAGGTGGTGCCGCTCCGGATGCAACTTCGTTTCATGTGTGTGTGTGTGTGTGTGTTTCCATCTCAAGCTCTCCCTCCCTCCTCTCCCGCTTTCGCCTTGTTTACTTGTCTTGGGGACTTGGGATGGTGCGGGCCAGCGCGCATGTCGCGTCCAGCCCCGAGGTCCGCCCACCAGCGAAAAATGTTCGCCTCCACGGCGCGTGTGAGGCCTCAGTGCTTCGAGGAAAAGTGTTTGTGCTATTTTATGCTGGCGCCACCTTCCGCCGTCCCCTGCTCGCGTAAGGTGATGTCTGACGGGTGCGTCTAAACTGTTGTTTCCCTCTGGCGATGGCCCAACCCACCCCAGCTTCTCTGGCGGGGGATGGGCGGGGTCGCTGCTGCCAACCAGCACGGTGAAGTGAGGCGATGCGATGCTTGCGCCTCCCTCCAATCCCCCCCTTCCGTACCTCTTTCGCCCAGCCCAGCTCTTCTGGCTCGTTCTGGCTTGCCGCGTGGCAGAGGAGCGTGGGTGGGGGTGGGGGCGGGGTGGCGGTGGTGCGGGGTCCAGGGAGGTATGGAAGGTAGTCGTCTAGTTTCTCCGCCCGGCGCTTTTCTGCCGCCGGCTCCGGCCCTCTGTTGGCCCGGGCCTCCTGAGGCTGCGGCGGCTGGGATGGGTGCGGCTAGCAGGGGCTCAGGATGGGAACGGATCCGGCAGTCGCCGCCTACCACGCAGGCAGACCGCGGTATGTTTACATGGACTGGCTGGATGATTCTGGGGAGTTCCCTCTCAGTATCTGTGCGCTTCGCAAGAGCCACCTTTAGAGTGTTGGTGTCCCTTGTTTCCTGGCTGGCTCCTCTGAGCGGGAGGCCGCTTGGGGAGGGGCCCCCACCCTCAATTCACTCGAGGTGCCCCCTCGGGGGCTGGGCGCGGAGGCTGAGGGAATTCAGCCGAAGAAGGCCTCCCTTCCCGGCTGCTCGTCGTTGTCCCCGCAGCACCGATTCACAGCCAACGGAGGGCGCCAACCAACACCTCCCCCTCCTTCTTCTCCTCCATACCTTTTCTTTATCAGAAATTTCTCCCCGTCGCACTCCGAGGCCAGTTTTTGGGTGGGCCGGGCGTCTCGCCTGAGACATCCTCACCACTAATGATTCTGAAGCTTCAACATTGGCAACAGTTCCACAGTTGGAGGGTGGGTCGTTTTCAAAATGTGGCTCTCGCCTTAGCGCGGCGCACAGTTGAAGCAAATAGCAAGAATTTCAAGGATGGCGGGCGGGTGGTTTTCAAAATGTGGCTCTCGTGTTAGCGCGGTGCACATTTGTTTTAAACATTTGCAAGAGTTTCACGGATTGAGGGCGGGTGGTTTACAACATGTGACTGTCGCCTTACCGCGGCGCGCATTGTTCAACAAAATTGCAAGAGCTTCACAGATTGAGGGCGAGTGGTTTTCAAAATGTGGCTCTCGCTTCAGCGCGGCGCACATGTGTTAAACAATTTGAAAGAGCGCGTTCTGTGGTCGCTTGGAGGGGGGGGGGGTGGAACTGGACCCCCCCCCCGGGATGGAGAGGGGGGGGGTTCGAACCCCCCCCTTACTTCTCCTCTCTTCCTCTCCTCGGCTGGCGGCGGCGGCGGGGACGACGATTTCTGGGCCGGCGCCAGCGCCTGCGGCGGCGGGCGGCGGTGGCGGGGAGCGTCGACGAGGACGGTGGTGGTGGTGGTGGTGGTGGTGTTGTGGTGGCGGCGGTGGTGGTGGCGGTGGTGGTGGTTGTGGTGGTGGTGTGGTGGTTTGTTGTGGTGGTGGTGGTGGTTGTGGTGGTGGGTGGTAGTGGTGGCGGTGGTGTGGTGGTGGTGCGGTGGTGGTTTGTGGTGGTGGTGGTGGGTTGTGTTGGTGGAGGTGGTGGTTTGGTGGTGGTGTGGTGGTGGCTTGTGGTGGTGGTGGTGGTGGTGGATTGTGGTGGTGGCGGTGATTTGTGGAGGTGGTGCTGGGGGTGGTGCTGGTGGTGGTGGTGGTGGCGGTGGTGGTGGTGGTGGTGGTGGTGGTGGTGGTGTGGTGGTTTGGTGGTGGTGGGTTGTGCTGCTGGTAGTGGTGGTGGTTGTGGCGGTGGTGGTGGTGGCGTGGTAGATCGGTGGTGGTGATGGTAGTGGTGGTGGGTTTTTGTGGTGGTGGTGGTGGTGATGATGAGTTGTGGTAGTGGTGGTGGCTGTGGTGGTGGTGGTGGTTGTGTGGTGGGTTGGTGGTGGTGGTGGTGGTGGGTTGAGGTGGTGATGGTGGTTGTAGTGGTGGTGGTGGTAGTGGTCGCTGCGTCCCCGCCGTCGCCGGCGCCAGCGCCGGCGCTGCTGGCCGCCGCCAGCGCTGGCGCCAGCGCCACGGGGGGTGGGTTTGAACCCCCCCCCTCGGCGCAAGGGGCGGGGGGTGTGGGGGGTTTCAAACCCCCCCCCGCCCTGGGCTGCCTCTGGTCATCGTCGCTGCGTCCCCGCCGTCGCCGGCGCCAGCGCCGGCGCTGCTGGCCGCCGCCAGCGCCGGCGCCACGGGGGGGGGGTTGAACCCCCCCCCTCGGCGCAAGGGGCGGGGGGGGGTGGGGGGTTTCAAACCCCCCCCCGCCCTGGGCTGCGTCTGGTCATCGTCGCTGCGTCCCCGCCGTCGCCGGCGCCAGCGCCGGCGCTGCTGGCCGCCGCCAGCGCCGGCGCCCGCGCCACGGGGGGGGGGTTGAACCCCCCCCCTCGGCGCAAGGGGCGGAGGGGGTGTGGGGTTTCAACCCCCCCCGCCCTGGGCTGCGTCTGGTCATCGTCGCTGTGTCCCCGCCGTCGGTGCTGTTGGCGGCCGCCGGCGCCGACGCCGGGGAGGGGGTTCGGGAGGGCGGGGTCTTGGGGGGGAGGAGAATCCCGTTTGTTTTGTTGGGGGGGGCCCACCCCCCGGTTCGAAACGCGCCGCCGAATGTTCCCAAGGCAAGCGCCCGTGAAACGCGTTCTCTTAACAATTGGAAAGAGTTTCGCGGATTGAGGGTGGTTCCTTTTCAAAATGTGGCACTCGCTTTTGTGCCGCGCGCACTCGTTTGTAACGTTTCCAAAAGTTTCACAGTTTCCCATCATCAACGTACCAGAAATCATGTTTTCGAAAGGTTCAGGATTATGCGGGTGCAACAGTTGCGTTGATTTTTTGTGCTAAAGTCCCAGGAATGGCGTTCTGGCGCGATTCAGGATCGTCAAGACGCAACAATCAGGTTGATCCGTGGCGTTGGAATCCCGAGAAAAATGTTTCGGTATGCTTCAGGGTCTTCAAACGGGTGTCTTCCAACGAGGCAGCTCCATCAATGGAAATGAACCCTTGTGGGGGTCTATAAAGAGGGAGCTCGGATGGAGGGTTTGCTCCAACATTGTTGATGATTCTCTTGTGTTTACATTGGTCCTCCTCCTCCTCGTCCTCCTGCTCCTCCTCCTCTCCCTCCTCCTCCCTGCCTTTCCTCCTCCTGTCCCTCCTGTCCTGCTGCTGCTGCTGCTGCTGCTGCTGCTGCTGCTGCTGCTGCTCCTCCTCCTCCTCCTCCCCCATTCTTTGTCCCTGTAAATAACTCCTCCTTGTCGCACCCCGAGGCCAGTCGAACGGGCGGACTGGGGGTTCTGCCTGGTTTTTTTCGCTATTTATGATCCTCAAGCTTCACATTTGCAGCATTTTCGCGGATGGAGGACGGGTCGTTTTCAAAAGGAGTCTCTCGCCTTAGCGCGCACACTCTTTTTAAAGCTCGCAAGAGCTTCACGGGTGGAGGGCGGGTCGTTTTCAAAATGTGTTTCTCGCCCTAGCAGTGCACACAATGGCCTTGTTGCACGAGCCTCAAGGATGGAGGGCGGGTGGTTTTCAAAAAGTTGCTCTCGCCGTCGCGCCGCGCACGTTCTTGGTTTCATTCTAGAAGGAACAGCAGCTTCGCGGATGGAGAGCGTTTTTTTTAGCATGTGGCGCTCGCGTTAGCGCCGCGCACATTCGTTTCAAGAGTTTACAACAAATTCAAGGGTTCTCATGGCTAGAGTAGCAGAAGCCACGTTTTGCGCACGATGTCGGATTGTCCGGGCGCAGCAGTTGCATAGATTCGCGGTGTTGAAGTCCCAGGAGCGACGATCTGGCACGATTCAGGATCGTCCAGACGCAGCAGTTACGGTGAGTCGTGGCGTTGAAGCCCCAGGAATGGTGTTCTGGCGCGGTTCAGGATTTTTCAAGATGTTGTCATCCAGCGGGGTGCTTTCCTCACTGAAGATGAACCCTCGTAGGGGCCTACGGGGAGGGAGCTTGGAAGGAGGGCTTTTTGGAATATTGTTCATGGGTCTTGGCTTTACACTGGTCCTCCTCCTCTTCCTCCTCCTCCTCTTCCTCCTCCTCCTCCTCGTATTCCTCCTACCCTTCTTCCTCCAAATCCCCTCCACCCGTTCCGACAGCACGTGCCCAGACCCCCTGCGTATCGAGGGGGGGCGATTGTTGTCCCATCGAGAGCAGAGGGGGTGATGGGCCTAGGAGAAAAAGGTGCCGCTAGCGCTATCCTTGTGGGAGGCCGCGCCGCCACTGCTGGATTCGCCTTGCAATTCCGGCCAGACCGCGGCCCAGAGAGGTCTCTATCGGGAGTAGCGGCATCGGTGTCCTCCCTGTTTCGTCAGGGGACCGCTCGGGGGGGATGGGCCCGGGGGGGATGCGTCGACCCCTGATCGCCCACACATCGCCGATGAGGGCTCCGATGGCCCACCTTTCGCCCCAGGAGCGTGCGGAGTCGTTTCTGAGTCACGGAGCTTACTCGTGGCCGAGGCTCGCTGTGGGCGGCAAGAAAACCCTTCGTTCCTTACTCGATTGCCGATTCTCTGTCTCCCTCCCGTCCGTGCGGTGTCGCCGAAGAAGCCGAGGTCCTGCAGGACAGTCTGGGGGGAAACTCGCTCTGCACCATGGTGGCCACGATCGGGCCAGGGGCCGGGAACGTCGAGGAGACGCTGTCCACGCTGAACTACGCGAAGCGCGCTAAGGCGGTCATTTCGTCCACCTTTCTCTGTCCCTGTGCCCCTCTGCGTCTGTCTTGGTCTCCGTGCCATTGTTTTTTGTTTTTCGCTACCCGCCTTTGCTTTTTTGTCCTTCTCTATCTCTGTCTCTCTTTCTCTTTGTTACCTGCGACAGCAGCGGAGGCTCAGGCAGGCTGCGTGGTGCCCCAGGGGGTGCTCGCAGGCATCGCGCAGGCCCCTCCAGCCGGCGTCGCGCGGCGCCTGCCCGACCTGCTCAGCAGAAGCGCTCTCGGGAGGCCCAACGCACTTCAGGATATCGAGGATCTCCCTCTACGGGCAACCCGCATAGTAAGGATGAGCATTTTGTCCGAGGTTACCCTTGCATCCTTCCCCTTCGGCCCATCCTTGGCCGCCTTCGCTGGCCGCGCCCCGCTCGCAAAGCGCCGACATGGCCTTCCAAGGCCCTTGCAGCCGCACCGTGCGTCCTAGTTCTACGGATTGACTGCACGTTGCTTGCACTGTGGAACGGTGGAAGGTAGGAGTGCGTTCGTATTGTATTTGAATCCCCTCGCGGGCCCCCCCGACCTCTGGCGCACTCGGGGGCCCCGGGCTCCCAATCTTCCCCCAGGGCTCCTCCCTCCTCCCTGGGCTCCCTGGGCTCCCTGGGCTCCCTGGGCTCCTCCTCCTTCTCCTCGTCCTCGTCCTGGTTCTCCTGGCCGTTCTGGGTCTTCTTGTCCTGGTCCTAGTTCTCCTCGCCGTTCTGGATCTTCTCCTCCTCCTTCTCCTCCTCCTTGTCCTCCTCCTCCCCCTCCTCCTCCTCCTCCTCCTCCTCCTCCTCCTCCTTTTCCTCCCTTTCCTCCTCCTCTGGTGGCCCCTGGGCCCGAGAACGTTTGTTTCATGATAGCTTGCCTCATCAGCCTTCGGAGGTTATCCCCTTTTGGTGAGAGCCCTGTTGGGGCCTGATTTGCCCAGCGCTTATGAGGACACGCTGGGGCGGACAAATCCTGCCTCCCCTGTCACAGAGCAGAGTAGGATAGCAGTAGCATCAGCACGAGTACACGGAGAGTAGAGCGGACACGTTAGGTAGGCAGCAGTGCAGCAGGTAGTGCAGTAGTCATGTTGATGCCAGTGGTACGTTCCACTGCCGCTTTGGCTCAAGACGCGTGCTCTCCGCCACAAGGCGAGGAGCGTGAGAAGCCCAGCATTGCGGCAGCGCTGTCATAAAGCAAGCGTTCCCTTCACCGTCACAATCTCCATACTTGAGCCTTTCCTATTACTTCCACTCTCCACCCCAAGACGGCCACAATGGAAGACAGTTATGCAGTATTGCCCAGTCCACCGTAGACCCCCAGAGAGATCAGGTAACATCGACATGACATTGGCACTCCGGGGCAGTGGCCCCAGTCCTGCCCAGGATTAACACACGCGGGTTATGAGCCCAAATCGTATGGTGCTACCTGCCCCGGATCGGGCGATACTGCACGGATTTACCATGACATGCCAGGTGTGCCAACACCCAGCGACTGAGCCAGCCACCTGCTCTAAGTGCGGAAAGCTCGGGCATGCCTAATGTCTTGGTCTGGAATTCTTCCAGCACTGCCCCTTCTGCCAGGGCTGCATCTTTGACATCACCCGGGAGTGCTCAGACTACACTGCGCACGTACGACGGCAGGAGTGGCAGAAGATCTACGTCCAGCGGCTGGCGTTGTGGAACGACAGGGCCACTGCGGCAACGGGTGCTTCCGCAGCGGTGGGCACCGCGATCAGAGTTTCACTGCAGCGCTAGTAGTAGGTGGCACGGTTACGTTGGCGAGGGGCGTGGTTGCAGGAGCCATGAGCACCACCGCGCCCGACCACACTCCGACTCTTTGTGACCAGCCCTCACAGCCAGCAGTACAAGCACCTCCACCAGCACACCCTGAGCCAAGACCTTCCAGCAACGGGCCAGCTCCGTGGGGAGGACGATGAGCGGTGGTGGTCATTGCCTGGCCTGCCACACTGCCAACGAGGGCCACACGGCCCACATACGGAAGGGCGATTGCGTAGGTTTCCTTGGGATGTCCTACTTTGGTAAGGCAAAACGCTTCGGGAAGTTAGGCCTCGCGCCAGTCGCCGGATCGGCACCCGCACTGGCCCCGGCGGGATTGGCACCCGCAGCGGGATCGGCACCCGCAATAGTTCCAGCGGGATCGGCGCCCGCAGCGGGATCGGCACCCTCGCTAGGGGGGACACCAGGGGAAGGAGGAGACAGAGAAGCAGCTTGGTATCACTAGCGGCGCGTCGTTCGCGAGCGCCGAAGACGTCCGACCGACCTCGCCCCCTGGGGCAACGAACGCGCAACCACCCGTCCAATCCACGCCTCTCGGGCCCATGGGCTCCACCGCTGGACCCAGCCTGGCCGCCGACGGGAGCAATGATCGCCATCCAGATCCTCATCATCGTCTTCAGCATTTTTTGTTTTTGATTAATGTTTTGACAGACAACGGCATCATCCTGCAGACTATTCATGAGAAGGTTGACAAGCTGGAGCTTGCGGTGTCCCGAGCCCGCCTCAGCACGGAGCCGTTCAGAAGCCCTAGTGTCGAGGCTGGATTTTATCGAGGCGGCTGTGAACAGTTGGAACGAATAGCCATGGGAAAACGAGGACCAACACCTACGATAACCTGGAATGTATATTCCGGAGGCTGGACCTCAGTCGTTCGCGCTTGGAGCGGCGGGATCTTCGCCCGCGGTAGCTCCAGTGGGGTCTACGCCAACTGTGGGATTGGCGCCCGCACCAGCCCTAGCGGGATCGGTGCCCGCAGCGGGCTTGGTACCCGCAGGGCTTGAGCAACACAGCCTTGCGGACGGCACCACGCCGCCCGGCGGAGGCACGCCTAGGTAGGAGGTTGCGGACGACGGAAGCTGGTGGGCCGAAGATAGATCGCAGTCAAGGACAGACGGGGCACCGCCCGCTCGAAGCCCGGAGCAGCAGCCACAACAGCAGTTGCAGCAGTTTCGAGTCGTGTCCGGAAATGGGGGCTCGGGCCGACGCAGTCTCCAAGATGCGACGGGGAGACAGAGCCAGGGTCTTCCAAGCTTCGGGGATCCTTCTTCCCATGGATCGTCAAAGTCACAGATGATGGTCCAAGGAGCTCTCAGCAATCACGTGCACGCTGGGGGGCGCGCGGCCTCATTCGGAGACGAAGTAAGAGTAAGGGGAGCCCGCAATTCAGGTATCGACATCCCCCCTGGATTCGCGCCCGCGTCAAATCCCCTGCCCAGGGCGACGGGCACCGTGCCTGGGGCGGCGGCGGCGGGACACGGGAACGCAGTGGAGGCCGAGAACACGGCGATTCAGGCGCAGCACTTGATGCACCTCAGTGGCGCTTCGCTCCACGAAGTGGTGCCCAGAAGCTTCGATGACGTGTTCTTGTGCTGTGACGGTAGTGCTGTTCGAGAGCCCCCTGGAAGCGGTGGCCAACGCCCAGGTCCAGGCTCCTCTAGCGGCTGCGCCGGCCCATCGATTGATGCTGGTCGGGGCATGCAGCTCGACGGGGCTCGTCAGAGCTCTCAGTTGCAAGGGTCGGAGCATGCTCTTTCAACAGCTGAACATGAACATGATCCTGAAATCTCTACAATCCTGTGTAGGAGAATTCCAGGAGATAGTTCTGGGAAGTTCCGCTGAACGAGCCGAGCAGCTCCAAAAGTGGAAGTATGTAGCGGGTCAGGCCCTGGAGACCGGCGGACCTCACAACAACTTGCGGGGGAGTTCAACTATTTAGCAACCAGAACGAGACCAGATCTCGCATACTTTGTCAGCCTGTTGGCACACACACACTTTCTAAATACAACGCCTGGTCTCAACAGATCGCTAAGAAAATTCTCCGGTACATCCATCAGACCAAGCACCGCGTCTTGACTTTGAGGAAGACCGGCGACATCCAGGACCTGAAAGGTTGGAGCGACGCCGGCTACGGAGGTCCAGGGACCAAGGCCCAGAGCGGGATGATCCCGGTGTGGGGCGGGTTCGCTATTCTGTGGAGGTCCAGCAGACAGACAGTCTCCAGCTTCAGCGCTGTGGAGGCGGAGCTGGGCGCTGCCGCTTTGATTTGAACTCCCGTGCGTTGAGATTCTTGTGGGTAATTCGGCAGCCATGGCGATTGCAGATCAAGGAAGCAATTGGCGCAGTATTTCGGAGTACGTAGAGCACGGCTCAAAGAAGACGTTGAGCGATATCGGTTTCGACTACTGCACGCTCCTACCAAGGCGATGGTGGCTGACGCTCTCACGAAACTAGCTTCTGCGGACGCTTTGAGAAAACTTCGCGCTGCAATGGCCAGGGATGCTACCTCGGCGACGGCTGCGGCAGCGAGACTGAGCGGCGCAAGCACGGACTCGAACCATAATGCGTCCTCGAGGAAGCCTCGAGTGAACCAGCGTGACCGGCAGTGGTGCTGAATACCGAGCGCCGCTCCTTGCGCCACAGTGCAGGGGGAGTTTGTACTACGATAGTTTGCCTCATCAGCCTTCGGAACCATCCCCGTTTGGTGAGAGCCCCGTTGGGGCCTAATTTGCCCAGTGCTTATGGGGACACGCCGGGGCGGACAAATCCTGCCCCCCTGCCACAGAGCAGAGTAGGATATGATTGGCATCAACACGGATACGCGGAGAGTAGAACGGACGCGTTAGGTAGGCAGCAGTGCAGCAGGTAGTGCAGTAATCATGTTGATGCCACTGGTACGTTCCACTGCCGCTTTGGCTCAAGACGCATGCTTTCCGCCACAGGGCGAAGAACGTGAGAAACCCAGCATTCTGGCAGCGCTGTCATAAAAAAAAACAAGCGTTCCCTTCACAACCGCAGTCTCCATACTCTTACTCTTCCCTGCTACCTCCATTCTCCACCCCAGGACGGCCAGTGGAAAACACTGTTATGCAGTATGGCCCAGTCCACCGTAGACCCCCCGAGAGATCAGATAACGTCGAGATGCCATTGGCTGTTTGGGGGGGTGGCCCCAGTCCTGCCCAGGATCAACACGCGAGGAACGGCCCCCCGCCGGATGCGGAGAGGGAGGAGGATCAGGGGCAGCTTGGTGGGAGGACGGGCGCAGGGGAGGACGCGTCGACCCCCAATCGCCCAAAGAAGAAGAAGAAGAAGAAGAGGAGGAGGAGGAGGAGGACGAGGAGGAGGAGGAGGAGGAGGAGGAGGAGGAGGAGGAGGAGGAGGAGGAGGAGGAGGGAGGAGGAGGGAGGAGGGGGCCCGCTAGCCCCACCCCGCCAGGGAGCGTGCGGGTGCGCTATCGGGGGCCTATCGCCGATGTGTTGGCGATGCATCGCCGACTCCAGCGCGATGCTTCCCCCCCGAGCCAGTCCCCCGTGAACGTTTCTCTTTCACAAGACCCCCACTATTGGACAGCCCACCAGAGGTGTCGGTTGTGGTTCCAGCGTGGGTCCCAAGGTGGGCATGAGGAGCGTGCCGAGTCCATGATCGGGCAGTGGCTCCGCGAAGGCGCGGGGGCTCCCATCGCGCCCACCAGCCTGGGCTTACCCCTCCGACCTGTTCGCCTCTTCCTCCTCTCCTTGGGATGGAAGGGGGGCGGAGTGGACCAGCGTCGGGGGATGCTAGGCTACGCGCCCGCACCGATCCTTGCCAGTCCGATCGTTGGCCACGGATCGGTGTACGCCTTCCGTGCGAGGCCCATAGGGCGTGAACGGCGATGCTCGACCCAGGATGGACTTCGCCAGTGTCGGTGTTAGTGCATGCTCGGCTTCCTCCCGCGGTGGGCGTACACTGTGGAGGTCCCGAGAGGGCGCGGGGGGCCATATCATTGTCTTGCCCGCGCGCGAAGATTATCCGGGTGACGGCCACCAAGAACGAGCAGGAGATCCAGGCTGCAAGGGAGGGCGAAGTTGGTTCAGCAAGAGGGACGAGGAACGATGAACAAGGGATGAGGGACGCGGTGGCAGCCGCGAGAGGGAGGAGAGATGGAGGAGGAAGAGGAGAAAACTTCATGAGCCGCATGCCATAGTCACTCACCGGAAAAATTGGCACGATTCTATGTCTGAAATGTGGCTTTCTCCACATAAGGTAGCTCTTAAGTCAACCGACTCCTGCGGAGGCCGTCGGACAAATCACGGCAAGAAGGCGGACTTCGCAGGCTGCAGGGAGACGTCTCGGCAGAGAAGCCCAGGGGGGCGCAGAAGCTGCAGAACTGAACAGAAGCTTTGCCAAGGGCTGGAAGAAACATAACAATCAGGAAGACGGTGGTGAGTCAGCGGCGGCGGAACGTGGATCCTTCCAGAGGGCGCTAAGCGCTCTGTCTCGGGTCGGACGAAGGGGGCGGATAGAGAAAGGGTGGTCACGAACTCTGCTGCAGGTGGCTGGTTTCGGCCCCGCCGCTGGGCTTTTTCCTCGATGGACTGGCGCCTCCGGCGCCTGGAGAGGCCGGGACAGCAAGCTGCTTGAGGTTCGCCCCCTCCCTCTTTGCTGTCTGCCCCCCCTGTCCGTCCGACCCGAGATGCGGCGGCGACGGCGAAACGTGGTGGGCCCTGACGGCGGGTTTGGGTGAGGAGGGCCGGGCGCTCTGTCTCTGGCTCGGCGGCGAGCCCGGGGGGGGGGCGGAGGGAGGAGGAGGAGAGGAGGAGGAGGAGGAGGAAGGAGGAGGAGGAGGAGGAGGAGGAGGAAGGAGGAGGATGAGGAGGAGGGGAGGGGGCGGGAGGGGGAGGAAGAGGAGGAGGAGGAAGAGGAGGAGAGGGCCGGCCTGCTCAGAAGGCGGCGGGGCTCGTCGGGAGCCCTCTCTGCCTCTGAGCGGTTCTCCGAGCAAGCTCGGGGCCTTCCGTGTCTGCTGAGGTGTCCCGCCCCCTCCGCGCTCCCCCCGGGGGGCTTGCCGCCGACGGGCTCCTCCTGCGCGCGAGCGGCGCGGCCCGGCCGCCTCTCGCCCTCCTCCTCCTCCTCCTCCTCCTTCTTCCTCCCTCTCCTCTCCTCCTCCTCCTCCTCCTCCTCCTCCTCCTCCTCCCTCCTCCTCATCATCATCATCATCATCATCATCATCATCACCATCACCATCACCATCACCATCACCATTCACCATCATCTTCATCACATCATCTTCATCATCTTCATCATCATCTTCATCATCATCATCATCATCATCATCATCATCATCATCATCATCATCATCATCATCCCTCTCCTCCTCCTCCTGCCCCCCCCCCTCCACCTCCTCCTCCTCCTCCCCCTCCTCCTCCTCCCCCCAGGGCTCGCCGCCGACTGGCTCCTCCTGCGCGCGAGCGGCGCGGCCCCGCCGCCCCTCGCCCGAGCCCCGGCTCCGACTCCTCCCCCCCCCCCCTGCGCGGAGGGTGCCGCTCCCCACGCCTGCCCGAGCGGGGCGGGTGGAGATGGAAGGGGGCCCAGACGTCCAGCGTCTTGTGAGGATCGGGGGTGGGTAGACAGACGTCGTACAGTCGGGGCCCTGAAGAAGGAACCCTTTTCGTTGGGGAGGGGCTCCGCGTTCCTTAAGTGTTTCGCAGTTTGCCTCAGGTTTTCCTTATGTTTCCGATCGGAAATCGAAGTTTAACTCATGGAAAAAAGGGGCCTCGTTCCTTGTTTTGGGTTCCTTAGGTCAAGCCCCCGACTGTACCCTGACACGTCGATTAGCGAATTGGCCGCTTGCGGTTCGCGAGAGGGCGTCGCGGCCGTCATTCTTGCGGGTCCAGGTCCGTCGGCTTCGGTCCTAGGCCGTTTTCACGAAAGGGTGGTTTGCTAAAGGGAGGTTTGTCCACCGCCGAAAGGAGAAATTCGGTCGGGAACTTTCGGATATCGTGTCGCCCCGCCGGTTCTGGCCCGCCATGCTGCGGCGCGACGCGCTGTGCACTTCCCAGTCCCCAGGCGTTAGAGGCCTCGAGTCTTTTCCAGCATCCCGCCCCGCGGAGCGGAGCGACACGTTATTCGCTCGCAAGGCATAGCGTGTCGCGGGGGCCGCCGCTGTGACACGCGAAGCAAACTCCCGACCGAAAGCGCCGCTTTTTCGTTGCTTCGGCCTCCAGGGGCCCTCGCCCGGCCCCAGACCCACCGCATCACGATCAGGCTGAAGACCTGGCCACAGGGAAAGGGTCGGGACTTCCAGGGACGCGGTATTGCCGGATCGTTGGGAAGGGAAGAGGAAGAGGAGGAAGAGGAGGAGGACTCCGCCCCCCCGGGACGAGACCAGTGGCGGGTTTTCGCCACAGTGATAACGACATGAGGCTCCAACAAGTGCCATCTGATCAAGAGTACAGCTCAATCACATCAGATACATCTTACGAGCATCTGCCCTATAGCCGAACAGCCAAGCAGCACGAGCAAGCTAGAGAGCGGGATGCGTGCTGCAAGAGTCGCACAGCATCCTGCTTGTGCCGGACCAGCGAGGCCGGCGCGTGCACAACGCGGCGCCGTGAGGCGTGGGCACGGCGGTCCCAGGCGTACGCCAGCAGGGAGGCGCCCAGAGTCGCAGGAAGAGGTCAGCAGGGGAGCGGCGGGGAGCCGGCCGGCCGAGGGAGGGAGACCCGGGGGCAGAGGTGGCGCCGCGCGGGGGCAGGGCCGAACGGAGGGGGGCAGCGGGGCGTCGCCTCCGGGCAGGAGTAGTGAAGGGCTGCCGCCCGAGATCGGCAACGGGTTCGTGCTCTCTCGGGGCGCGCCCCGCCAGAGCGATATCAAGGACGGAGTCGAAAATGCAATCAGTGTCGGCATGGAAGTCCCTGCAGAAAACTGTGCTGGAAGAGGAGAAGGAGGACAATTATACAAGGGAGGAATAGGAGGGTGAGGGTTGGTCCAACAAAGTGGAGAGGCTGATGGATGGGGAAGGGACCTTCTGTTTCTCGCGTCGCCTCTGTCGGAACTGGCTCAGCGAAGGGGTCAAGACCGGGCTTTTGGCACCGATTTCTGTCATCGTGCCGGCCTGTCGCGGTGTGGCCAGACGAGGAGGAGAAGGAGGAGGAACAGGAAGAAGAGGAGGAGGAGGAGGAGGAGGAGGAGGAGGAGGAAGAGGACGAGGAGAAAAGTAAGGCGGAGGCCGAGGAAGGAGGAGGGAGGAGGAGGAGGAGGAGGAGGAGGAGGAGGAGGAGGAGGAGGAGGAGGAGGAGGAATGAGAGGGATGAGAAGACGAGGGGAGGAGGACGAGGAGGCGAGGAGGAGAGAGGAGGAGGAGGATGAGGAAGAGTGAGTAGGAGGAGAGGGCGGAGGAGAGGAGGAGGAACGGAGGAGGAGAGAGGAGAGGAGGAGGAGGAGGAGAAGGAGGAGAGGAAGGAGGAGGAGGAGAGGAGGAGGAGGAGGGGGGAGGAGGAGAAGGGCGAGAGGTGGCGGGGCCGCGCCGCTCGCGCGCAGGAGGAGGAGGAAGAGGAGGAGGAGAAGGAGGAGGAGGAGGAGGAGGAGGAAGAAGAGGACGAGGAGGAGGAGGGAACGGAGGCGGAGGAGGAGGAGGAGGAGGAAGAGAAGTAGGAGGTGGAGGAGGAGGCGAAGGTGGAGGAGGAGGAGGATGAGGGTGAGGGTGTGGGTGAGGACGAGGATGTTGATGATGATGCTGATGGTGACTAGGCTGATGATGTTAATGATGCTGATGCTGGTGATGCTGATGAGGTTGATGATGATGATGCTGCTGATGCTGCTGCTGCTGATGATGGTAATGCTGATTAGGATGACTATTATGATGATGATGATGATGATGATGATGATGATGATGATGATGATGATGATGATACTGCTGCAGATGATGATGATGATGATGATCCTGCTGATGATGCTGCTGATTAGGATGACGAGGCGGAAGAGGGAGAGGAGGAGGAGGAGGATACTGTTGTTCATGAAGATGTTGGATGACGTTGATGATGATCATGACGATGCTGATGCTGATGATGATGATGATGATGCATATGCTGATGACGATGATGATGATGATGTTAATGATGATACTGATGATTCTGCTGCTGCTGATGATGATGAGGATGATGAAGAAGCTGCTGATAAGCATGAAGCTGACGATGATGTTGCTGATGATTATCATGATGGTGATGATGATGCTCACGATGATGATGATGATGATGATGATGATGATGATGATGATGATGATGATGTTGATGATAATGGTGATGATGATGGTGATGCTGATGTTGATACTGATGATGCTGATGCTGATGCTGATGCTGCTGATAATGTTGATGATGCTTGCGGTGATGATGCTGATGATGCTGATGATGATAATGCTGATGATGATGCTGCTGCTGATGCTGATTATGATGCTGATGCTGCTGATGATGCTGCTGCTCATGGTGATGATGATGATGATGATGATGATGATGATGATGATGATGATGATGATGATAGTGCTGATGCTGATAAAGATGGTGATGCTGATGCTGATGATGATGCTGCTGCTGAAGCTGATGCTGCTGATCATGATGATGATGAGGAGGCTGATGATGATGCTGATAACGATGATGCTGATGATGAGGATGAGGATTATGATGCTGCTGATGACGATGATGGTGTTGACGATGATGCTGATGATGTTGATGATGATGATGCTGATGCTGATGATGATGATGATGATGATGGTGGTGGTGGTGGTGGTGGTGGCGATGGTGGTGGTGGTGGTGATGATGCTGATGCTGCTGCTGATGATGCTGCTGATACTCAGGATGATGATGATGATGATGATGATGATGATGATGATGATGATGATTGGGACGACGATGATGATAATGATGATGATGATGATGATGATGATGATGATGATGATGATGAGGATGATGAGGCTGCTGATGCTGATGATGATGATGATGCTGATGATGATGATGATGATGCGGATGCTGCTGATGATGATGCTGCTGATGATGATGACACTGATGATGCTGATGATGCTGCCACTGATGATGCTGCTGCTGATGATGCTGATGCTGATGCTGCTGATGATGATGATGATGATGCTGATGCTGATGATGCTGATGCTGATTATGATGATGCTGCTGATGATGACGATGATGACACTGCTGATGAGGACGATGCTTCTGCTGCTGCTGATGCTGGTGCTGCTGATGAGGATGATGATGATGATGATGATGATGATGATGATGATGATGATGAAGATGGTGATGCTGCTGAGGATGATGATGAT
>CAUYUJ010009202.1:0-10000 GCA_963575745.1 Prorocentrum cordatum
GGGACCCCGTGGCTGCGCTCGTGCTCACGGCGCAGCGTGGGGGATGGAGTTTTCGGAGTCCGACGCGTGCGGTTGACGACCTGGGGTGGGAGTGGGATTTGCAATTTTATTCCCCTGCTTGCGTGTCGGACCAGATTGCGCACTCGGCCAGGCGAGCTTCGGACGTTAGGGCGCTCGCTCTGCAGGACAGGGGGTGCTGGTCGTCCCCGATCTTCTGGCGGCCAATTCTCGAGGCGATGTTCTGTGATTGGGAGCCCGGTTGGGAGAAGCATCAGCAGTCTTCTCTCCGGGGCCTGGTGGCAGGCACTCACTGGTCGCAGGGAAGGTTGCACGACCAAGACGCGACGGTTTCCCACATTTGTTTGCTCTGCCAGGAGGAGCGTGGCTCCCTGCATCATAGGTGTTACCGCTGCCCTGGCCATGGAGCCTGGAGGCGGGACAATATCTCACCAGAGCTTGCCAAGGCTGCGGCCGTGGTTGCATGCGCCCCTCCAGCCTGGAGCGAACGATTCGCTAGAGGCATCTTCCCTGAGCCAGGGCTGTGCGTTTCAAGGCCCGTTTTTGACCCCCTCTGGGCCCTGCGCGGGACAGGCGTCGAGCTGCCGATCCGTCTGGATGGAGGGTTCGTCTTCACAGATGGGTCTGGGCTCAATGCCAGATTCCCGACTCTCCGCACCACGGGATGGTCTTGTGTCTTTTTCTCTGCGGACCGGGTGTTCTTGGGAGCCATCTATGGTGTAGTGCCACCAGAGTTTTCGACCACATTTTCTGCACGAGACGGGGAAGATTATGCAATGTATATGGTCGCCCAGCACGTGTTGGGCAAATTCTGTGTCTTAGCAGATTGTAGGGCAACGCTGTCGTGCTGCACCTGCCCGCGCACAGCGACGTCGGTTGCGAACCCTCGCGCCCACTTGTGGCGGAGAGTGCACGGAAGAGAAGATTTCTCTGCTTTGGAGTTTCAGCACGTGAGGAGCCACTGCTCGATGGCACAGGTGCGGGAGGGAATTCTCTCGCAGTTCGAGCTGGAAGGAAATAGGTCGGCAGATGAATACGCAAAGTTCGGCGCTAGTTTCGGGGCTTCGTCTGAGAGCGACGTGTTGTTTCTCGAGGGCTGTTTGGACCTAGCGTCGCAAGCGTGCAAGGCCACGGCCAGGCTTGCCACTCGGTGTGTCAAAGAGAACATCGTAGACCATCAAGGGCTCGATGCGATTCGTTTAATTGATTTTGGCGCGGCTGATGTTCCTCCAGGAATATTGGTCGACCTGCCTGCCGCTCCCGAGGCCCCACGCCATGCCCCTGGCCCTCTTCCCTCTCCTCCTGCTGACCCGCTCCCTGCTGCTGCTGCTGCTGCCAGGGTGGTGGTGGTGGAGGCTGAGAGGGAGAACGGTGGCGTGGAAGACGCGGATGATGAAGGTTACGGTCTCGGGCCTAGGCGCCCATGGCTGGTCAACCAACACTCGGTTCTAGAAGCAGGTGTCGCTGGGCAGGAGCCGATCCTTTTTTGGCACGACGTGCTACAAGTTCGCTGTGCATCGTAAACAACGGGGCCTTTGCAGTCCCTGCCTTGGCCCTCGGCGGGTCACTGGCGGCTCGGCGTACACCGTCCGGAAGCGGCTGCGTGGGCGCATGCACCCCACGGAGGAGGGACTGGCTCTGGACGAGCCCCAGGTCCCGTCCACAGCCACTCGGGAACGCTGGCGAGATCATTTTGGAGCTGACGCGGAAGGGGCCGGTCGGCCCCCCAGCAGGCTCCCTGCGTTCTCGCAGCAAAGGGCCGCTCCTCGGCTCGGCATGGAAGCCTGATTGAAGGCGTTCGGGTTCGAGACTCGGGCCGAAGCTGAGGAGCTCGGGTTGTGGGCTGTCCAGGCCCGCGCTGAGGCCCAGGCTCGCAAATCCCGGGAAGAGTGCGAAGCCGAAGCTGGAGAGTTCGGCTAGCGCTGTGTGGGGGTGGGGTCGCCTTGTCGGGGGCCCTGCCAGTGGGATGGAACCTCTGGGGGGGCCTGACAAAAGCCTCCTTGGATAGGCGGACCCACCCCGTTTTTCCTCTCTCACCCCTGGACCTCTTTCCCTCTATGGGCAGTGAACCTCCTCCTCCTCCTCCTCCTCCTCCTCCTCCTCCTCCCCTCCCATCACCATCATCAGCATCATCATCATCATCATCCCCTCCCTCTCCCTGCACCATCGTCACCATCATCACCGTCACCCATCACCCATCAGCATCATCATCTGCAGCATCATCCTCATCCACATCCTCCTCATCATCGTCACCATCATCGTGCCCACCGCCCATGTCGTCACACCCCATCACACGCTTCGTGGCCCCATAGGGAGCTCCACCGAAGGCCCCAGTGGGGGGCGTTCGCATGCGTCTCCCCCACCCAGGACAGCGCTTCATGGCCCCATAGGGAGTTCCACCGAAGGCCCCGGTGGGGGTGTTCGCATGCGCCTCCCCCACCCAGGACCGCGCTTCGTGGCCCCATAGGGGGCCCCACCGAAGGCCCCAGTGGGGGTGTTCGCATGCGTCTCCCCCACCCAGGACAGCGCTGCGTGGCCCCATGGGGAGCTCCACCGAAGGCCCCAGTGGGAGGTGTTCGCATGCGCCTCCACCCACCCAGGACAGCGCTTCGCGGCCCCATAGGGAGCCCCACCGAAGGCCCCAGTGGGGGTGTTCGCATGCCCCTCCCCCACCCAGGAAAGCGCTCCGCGGCCCCATAGGGAGCTCCACCGAAGGCCCCAGCGGGGGTGCTCGCATGCGTCTTCCCCGCCCAGGACAGCGCTCCGTGGCCCCATAGGGAGTTCCACCGAAGGCCCCAGTGGGGGAGTTCGCATGCGCCTCCCCCACCCAGGACAGCGCTCCGTGGCCCCATATGGGAGCTCCACCGAAGGCCCCAGTGGGGGTGTTCGCATGCGTCCCCCCCACCCAGGACAGCGCTGCGTGGCCCCATGGGGAGCTCAACCGAAAAAAAGTGAGGGTGTTCGCATGCGCCTCCCCCACCCAGGACAGCGCTTGGTGGCCCCATAGGGAGCCCAACCGAAGGCCCCTGTGGGTGTGTTCGCATGCGTCTCCCCCACACAGGAAAGCGCTTCTTGGCCCCATAAGGAGCTCACCAAGGCCCCAGTGGGGGTGTTCGCATGCGTCTCCCCCGCCAAGGACAGCGCTTCGTGGCCCCATAGGGAGCCCCACCGAAGGCCCCAGTGGGGGTGTTCGCATGCGCCTCCCCCACCCATTACAGCGCTTCGTGGCCCCATAGGGAGCTCACAAAGTCCCCATTGGGTGTGTTCGCATGCGCCCCCCCCCCCCCCCACACCCACCACCACCCGGACACGCTTACGTGGCCGCCATAGGAATCTCCACCGAAGGCCCCAGCGGGGCGTGGCAATGCGTCCACCCCGCCCAGACAAGCGCTGCGAGCCCCATCGGGAGTTCAACCGAAGGCCAACAGTGGGGGTGTTCGCTCACGCGCCGCCCCCACGGCCCCCACCAGGACAGCGTCTTCGTCCACATAGGGAGCTCCACCGAAGGCCCCAGTGGGGGCGTTCGCATGCGTCTCCCCCACCCATGACAGCGCTGCGTGGCCCCATAGGCAGCTCCACCGAAGGCCCCAGTGGGGGTGTTCGCATGCGTCTCCCCCACACAGGACAGCGCTTCGTGGCCCCATAGGGAGCTGAACAGAAGGCCCCAGTGGAAGAGTTCGCACGCGTCTCCCCCACCGAGGACAGCGCTCCGTGGCCCCATAGGGAGCTCCACAGAAGGCCCCAGTGAACGTGTTCGCATGCGTTTCCCCCACCTAGTACAGCGCTTTGTGGCCTCATAGGGAGCTCCACCGAAGGCCCCAATGGCAGGGTTCGCATGCGTCCGCGCCACCCAGAACAGCGCTTCGTGGCCCCATGGAAAGCTCCACCGAAGGCCCCAGTGGCTGCATTCGCATGCGTCTCGCCGCCCAGGACAGCACTTCGTGGTCCCATAGGGAGCCCCACCGAATGCATTGCTCACAAAGACGGTATTCACAACTGCATATGGTTGGGTCCTTCGCTTGGCTAATGTATGTCGTCCTCTGGTTTGCCATGTTCTGCTCCAGTATGTTATGTGATGTTATGTTATGCTCTATTGTGTCATGACATTACTATGTTATGGTTTGCCATGGTCTGTCATGCTCGTGTTATGTTATGTCATGGTATGTTGTGTCATGCTGTGGTATGTCGTGCTCGTCGTCGCTATGCTCTGCTGTCGTGTTATGATATAGTATGCGATGCTGTGTCATGATATGATATGTGATGTCAAAGTGTGTTATGATATGCTCGGTTGTGATATGTTGTGTTGTGCAATGTCGTGTTATGTTATGCCATGTTCTGCTGTGGCATCTTATGTGATGATTTGTTATGCTCTACTTTACCATGGAATTGATATGTTATTTTATGTTATGTTCTGTCATGTTCTGTTATGTTCTGTCATGTTCTGTTCTGGCATGTTGTGTTCTGTCGTGTTTGTCGAGGGCGCGAGGCGGGACACCCGGGCCTCTCGGGGATCATCGGGACAACTTGGGGTCTGGCGGCCGCGGTATGCAGGGTGGGGTTAGCCGGGCGCGAGACGGGACCCCCAAGATTCTCGAGGATCATCGGGACAATTTGGGGCTTGGTGGCCTTGGTATGCAGGGTGGGGTTGGCCAGGGAGCCTGCTCTCAAAATCGAACAACCCCAACCGATCGGGTGGGAAAAAAAACAAATAACAACGACAACAACAACAACAACCACAACAACCACAACAGCAACAACAACAACAACAAAAGCGGCAGAAAAAAGGGGTTCGAATGCGCCGACATCTCGTTTCCAGTGTGGTGTGCCGTGCTGGCGGCCCGCGTAAGCCACCGCGTAGGATAGCTATGTCATCTCGCAAAAGACCCATTTCTTTTTGTCGCTCAAATGCAGAAGGCGTCGAGAATTCCAGGAAGCCCACGTCCTGATAAGGCACGACGTCGGAGGTCGGAGGCTTGGGGCTGCTCGTCTGCAGCCGTGCGTTGCACGGTCGTCTCCGAGTCAGTAGGCCGACCCTGCTAAGTCAAGGGTGCCCTCGAGTGTTGTTGGCTGCGCTTTTTGCTTCTGTTTCGCTCATTCCACACTCTTCAATGTGCCGCGGACCGCGACATTCCCCTGCCTCCTGCACCTTCCAGGCGGTTCGCTTGCACCTCCTTTGCATGCCGCTTTCTACGTGCACTGGCTTCGGCCCTCTTTTTTGTTTGCACGCGTCAGTCACATCCTGACCATCCACGTGCAAAGGCTTGGTGGTAACTGATCTAGGCATGCCCCGCCGTTGGAGTTGCCGCCGTTGGATCACCCGGCCGCGACAGGAAAAGTTGTCTATTGCGTTTCGTGCCCTCTTCATGTCTGGAACACCGGAGGCCGTCGGAAGAGGCTTGTATACTCCCAGGCGCCCTCTGCCATTAGTCCCATCTGTAGCGTATCTGATAAGTTGCAGGGAAGTTGTTCCTTTTGGACAGTGGAGGCTCGACATGACTGCATGACCACACGTTTGTGAACAAGCAGCCTTTCCGCGAGGCCATGTCGTCGTCTTTATGCGCCCCTTGTGGATGTCGACGGACAGTCGAGCACAGGGACATCGATGGCGCGCCGCCCTCTGCTCGCCCATCCGCCCACCATCCGCCCTAAACACTCCAAATGCTCATTCGGCAGCATCTCCATCGCAGCTGTCCTACGAACTGACAGTCCCGTTGCCTCTCATCGTCGTCCAAGACGACGGTATGTGCAACGCAGTATGGGTATGTGAGGGAGTGCTTGGATGTGTCTATAGCATGTTACCCAGCTGCTTGCGGCAAACCCCGCCACCGTGCAAACCCAGGTTGATGTTAAGTTTTCGTCCCAGGGCAGAATCCGGTCTGGTCTTGCGCGGGTCTTGCATACCTCCATTGATGCAGCATCCTTACATGTATATGCTTGTAATATCATCCTTCGCTCTCGCTCTCTCTCTTTTTCTCTCTCTCTCTCTCTCTATCTCTCTCTTTTTCTCTCTCTCTCTCTCTCTCTCTCTCTCTATATATATCATTTTATGTGTATATATATAATATATCGTTATCCTTATCTCTCTCTTTCTCTCTCTTTCGTTATCTCTCCCTCTCCTTCTCTCTCTCGCTCTCTTTCTCTTTCTCTGTAGCTCTCTCTCTCTCTCTGTCTCTCTCTCTCTCTCTCTCTGTCTCTTTCTACACTTCTCTCTCGTTGTCTCTCTGTACCTCTCTGTCTGCCTCTCTCTTTCGTAGCGGTCAAGCCCTTGCCCCCTGGCCGCCAACTGGGGCTTCGCCGACCTGGGCCCTTATCCCACGCGGGACGCAGAGAGACGTGGCGCATCGCCTGTTCGGCACCCCGCCTCTTGCCACGGACGATTCGCGCCGGGGGGGGGGGTCTTTCAACATCCCCCGTCCCCCACGGCGCGCACAGCCGCCAAGAGTCCGATGGTGGCCTCGGCTACCGCAGTAGCCGGCTGTCGACGGGATTCCCGTTCACTTGTCCGCTCTCTACCTCTCTCTCTCGCTCTATCTCTCCCTCCCTCTTTCTCTCTCCTCTCTCTTGCTTCTCTCTCTCTCTCTGCTATACTTTCTCTTCTCTTCCTCAAGTCTCATCCTCTCTTATATCCTCTCCTCTCTTTCCTCCTCGTCTACTTCGAGCGCCTCCATCTCATCTCTCTCCTTGTCCCTTCTCTCTCTCTCACTCACATGATATATAGCTATTTCAACTCACCTCTATGTATCAAGACAAGAAACTTCTGCTACGTCAGAACTCGGTTGCCCTCTTCTATCTCCTATCTCTATCTCCTCTCCACATCTTCTCCACGTTCATCTCACTCATTCCACCCCCACTCTCTCTCTCATCGTCTCACTCCTTCCCTACCTCTCCTTTCTCTCCTCCACTCGACACTCGATCTCTTCATCCCTCTCTCTCTTCTCCACTCCAACTCTCGTATAAATTCCCTTAAAGTACCTTGTCTCGTATCTCTCTCTCTCTGTCTCTCTCTCTCTCTCTCTCTCTGTCCCTATCATTATCCCTGTGTCTCTTTGTTATATATTTATCTCTCGCTCTCTCTCTCTCTCTCTCTTTCTCTCTCTGTCTCTCTCTCTCTCTCTTTCTCTCTCTTTCTCTCTCTCTCTCTCTCTCTTTCTCGTTCTCTCTCTCTCTCTCTGTCTCTCTCTTTTTTTGTTTTTCTCTCACTCTCTCTCTCTCTCTCTCTCTCTCTCTCTCTCTCTCTCTCTCTCTCTCTCTCTCTATACATATTTAATTTGTATGACTATGATTATAAATACTTCAATTTTACATTAAGTATGTGTATCCCTCTTTCTCTCTCTCTCTCTCTCTTTCTCCCTCTCGCTCCCCATGTTATACTGTCTGTATGTCTATCAGAATGAGGGGGCCGAACGGTCATTAATTGTCCCCGGGCGCGTGGCTGAGGTGGGGATCCGTGGTGGAAGTTTTGTTTGTTGCGTTTTTGTTGTTGGTGGTGGTGTTGCTGGTGTTGTTGTTGGCGTTGTTGCTGCTGCTGTTGTTTGTTATCGCCGTCCCACCCGCGACCCGCCTGCGACCCACCTCGCGACCCACCCTGCGACCCACCCCGCGACCCACGAGCCATCCCGCGACCCACGACCCACCCCGCGACGCATCCGCGACCCACCCCGCGACCCACCCGCGACCCACCCGCGACCCACCCGCGACCCACCCGCGACCCACCCCGCGACCCACCCGCGTACCCACCCCGCGACCCACCGCGAACCACCCCGCGACCCACCCTGCGGACCCATTTGCGATCCACCCGCGACCCACCCCGCGACCCATTTGCGACCCACCCGCGACCCACCCGCGAGGCATGTGCGACCCACCCGCGACCTACCCACATTGCTTTAACCAAAAGGTCGGCGCTTGCGGCGGGTTCGTTGTATACCTTGTGATTTTGTTGCGCCTGCGGCGGGCTTCTCCAGAGCTTCGCAAGCTGCCGACGTCCCCCCCGCCCCCATCACTCTTATCCGCATCTGCGGGGTGCTACGTATTTCTCTCGTTTTCTCTCTCTCTCTCTTTCTCGCTCTTTCTCTATCTTTCCCCCGCGTCTTTAGACAGTCAAACGGCGGAGTAAGGATGGGCAACCTTCCCAAGGGTACACTTGCATCCTTGCCTCCTCGGTCCATCCTTGGCCGGTTTCGTTGGCCGCGCCACGATCGAAGAGCTTCGAAATGGGCGCCCAAGGCCTTTGCATCCTTATCGCGCATCTTGTATACGGGTTGACCGTGTGAGATACTATACGTATAAAGTCAAAGTGAGGGGGCCGCAAGGTCTTTCATTGTCCCTGGGTGCGTGGCTGAAGTGGGGATCCGTGGTGACGGTTATGGTTGTTGCGTTGTTGTTGGTGTTGTTGTTGGTGGTGTTGTTGGTGGTGTTGGTGGTGTTGTTGCTGTTGAATAGGAACGGGCGCCGGAGCCCGGCGCTCCCCCCAACAAAAAGAACAACAGCAACAACAACAACAACAACGCGGGCGGCTCCCGCTCGAGACTTCCTCGCAATTCACTGATCCCTATATGGGGTCCCTGTTACAGCTGGTCGGATCCTTATATGGATCCTATTACAGCTGGTAGGATCCCCATAGGGATACGATCACAGCTGGCAGGATCCCGATAGGGATCCTATTACAATTGGTCGGATCCCTATAGGGGTCTTATTACAGCTGGCAGGATGCCTGTAGGGATCCTACTACAGCTGGTAGGATCCCTGTAGGGATCCGATTGCAGCTGATAGGATCCCTATATGGATCCTGTAAGATCCTTAAGGGGTTTTTGTCGGGCCCCTACAGGGTTGCTGTAGGACCCTGTTACGGGTCCTATAAAGGGGGGAGGAACCATGAACTGTTCCTTTTGTGCAGCTGGTACGATCCCTATAGGGATCCTATAACAGCTGGTAGGATTCCGATAGGGATCCTATGACTGCTGGTAGGATCCCTATAGGGGTCCTGTGGCAGCAGGTAGGACCCCTTATAGGGATCCTATCACAATTGGTAGGATCCTTGTAGGGTTGCTGTTACAGCTGGTAGGATCCCGATATACATCCGATAACAAGTTATAAACCCTTGCAGGAATTGCATTACAGGTGGGAGGATCCCTACAACGATCCGAGTGCAGCTGGCAGGATCCCTGTATGGGGTCTTACAACAGCTGGTGGGATCATTGTAGGGATCCGATTGCAGTTGGTAGGATCCCGATAAAGATGTTATAGCCGCTGGTAGGATCCTTGTAGGGATCTTATTGCAGCTGGTAGGATCCCGATATGGATCCTCCAGGATTAGTATAGGGTTTCTGTGGGATCCCCATACGGTTTCTGCAGGTCCCTATGGTGATCCGATGACAGCTGGTTAGGTCCCTATAAGGATCCTGTGACAGTTGGTAGGACCCCTTGTAAGGGGTCCGATTCCAGCTGGTAGGACCCCTATAAAGGTCCGTATTGCAGCTGGTAGGAATCCTATAGGGATCTTGTTGCAGCTAGTGGGATCCGTGTAGGGACCCTATTACAGCTGGTAGGATCCCTGCAGGGATCCTATTACAGCTCATAGGATCCACAGAAAAGTTTTGTCGGATGCCTGTAGGGTTTCTATAAGGTCCCTGTAGGGATCCTATGACAGCTGGGGGGTCCCTATAAAAGATCCGATTGCAGCTGGTAAGATCCCTATAAGGATATTATTGCAGCTGGTCGGATCCCGATAGGGATTATATGACTGTTGGTCAGATCCTTGTTGGGATCTTTTTGCAGCTGGTAGGATCCCTATGAGGATCTTATTGCAGCTGGTAGGATCCCTGTAGGGATGCGATGACAGCTGGCAGGGGCCCTGTAGGGATCCTATTGCAGCTGGTAGGATCCATGTGCAGTTGGTAGGATCCCTATAGGTGTCCTACTGCAGCTGGTAGGATCCCGATAGGGGTCCTATGACAGTTGGTAAGATCCCTGTAGGGATCCTACT
>CAUYUJ010009202.1:12500-25000 GCA_963575745.1 Prorocentrum cordatum
AGGAGGCCCCAAGGAGCCCCCAAGAGGCCCCAGGAGGCCCCCGAGAGGCACCCAGGAGGCCCAAACGAGGCCTCAAGAGGCCACAAAACAACCCCGAGGAGGCCCCACAACGGTCCCAAAACGGCTACCGAGAAGCTGCGAAACTGCCTTCACGATGTCCCCGACAGGCCAACCTCGAGATCCAAACCAACACCCATGAGGCCTCTGACCCACCACCTAAGGCACCCGCCGCCCGCCCACCGTCCGCGTAGCACGCACCACTCTCAACAGCTTCAGTCTCCAAGACAACACCCTGTAGTCAACAGCCCCCGTCTTCAAGGCAACACCCTGTACTCAACAAGCTCCCGCTGCAAGAGAGCACCCTTAAGGAATTCATTCAAATCCCGACCCGCCCGCCCGCCCCCCCGCCACCCGCCCGCCCGCCGCCCGCCCGGCCGCTCGCCCGCCTTCCGCGTAGCACGCGCCACCCTGCACTCAACAGCCTCCGCCTCCAAGGCAACACCTAGCATTCAACAGCCCTCAGGGCTCCCGGGACTGCCCGGGCCCGCTCCCAAACACGCCACGACACGCCAAGAGGGCCCTAAAGATTGCCAAGACAGCCCCAAGAGGCCTGGACACGCCGAAGATGGCCTCAGGACGGCCGACGACGCCACCAAAACGTCCCAAGAGCGCCTCTGGAGGCCCCTCCAAAGGGCCCCGCATTTTTGTGCTCTCGCATGTTCCGCCTCCCCACGGTCCCGGACGGCGTCAGAGGCCCTTCAGATCGCTCCAAGACGGCCGAAGAGGCTCCCAAGAAAGACCAGAGGTCTCAGGAGGCTCCCCAGATAATTCAAGAGGGCCTCGAGAGCGCCCCAAGAGAGCCCCAAGAGCGACCCAAGAGGGCCCGAAGAGCGCGACATTTCAAGGTCTCCGGCATGAGAGGCTCCTGGGACGCCCCTGGAGGCCATCAAGAGGCTCCCAAGAAGTCCCGTGAGGCTCCCAAGAGGCCTCCCAGAAGCCCCCATAAGCCCCCAAGGGGCCCCGAGGGAAGCCCCCTGCGGGTCCCCAAGAGACCTCGGTACATCGTATTTCCCAGAGCTTTCCAGGAACATGATTCCTTGGCCTTCCGCCCACCGCCCCAACCATGTTTCCAATAGGCTTGCCAACAAGGCCAAAAAGGGCCCCTCGGTAAGCCCCCAGAGGCTCCCCTCTTCAGGGAGCCGAGCAAATCATGCTCCCGAAAAGCTTCCCGGGAACATGATTCTCGGGTTGCCGCCCTCTCCCCAAACCATGTTCCTTTAACGCCTGCCAGGATGACAAAAACGAGAGTCCCAAGCAGCGCTACCTGCGGCCACGCTCGGAAACGCGTCAGGCCCCGAAGCCTCCAGAGGCCCCCAACGACACCCCAACAAATCATGTTCCCAGGAAGTCTTACGGCCAGTGCCGCCGACGTTGAAGGAGGACGGTCCAGGACACCCAGAAATCTTCCAAACAGGCTTCCAAGAGGGCGCCGAGACAGCCCAGGGCCGCCCCCAGACGGCCCAAGAAAGCCCCAACACAGACGAAAAGGGCCGCAAGAGGCCTCCAAGAGGCCCCGAAACGAGGACATATCGTTCGAACACGCCCAAGATGGCCTCCGGACGGCCCACAAGGCTTCCAACACGGCCCAAAGGGACGCCAAAATCATTGATTGTCCTTTGGTTTTTGATGGATTTCAGACACCCAATGTCGCCCCAACAGGCCCCCACGATGGCGCAGAGACGGCCCAGGGACGCCTTGCCGCGGGCACAAGGCGGGAGCCCGGGACGGGGCCTTCGCACAGGGGGGCCCGGGGGCCCTACCATGGGGCCTTGTAAAGTCGCCCGAAGACGGCCCTGGATTTCCAGAAATGGCGTTTCCAGACAACGAAAACGACCAATGACCGCCCGAGATCACCCCAGAATTGGCCCCTGACTGTCCAAGAGGCCTCCAAGACGCCTCAAGAGGTCTCCAAGATGGCTCCCAAGGAGCCCCAGGAGGCACAACTAATTTGTTATCCTCTCTGGTTTTTGATCGATGTTCGAAATCTCGCCGTTTGAGTTCCCTGACGCTCCACGACGGCCCAAAGGGCTTTAAATTTCTGCTCCGAGGCCTCCCCAGAGGCCTCGCAGACGGCAAGACAGCCCACGGGGGTCCCAAGACGGCGCCAGAGGCGCCCACGGCGGCCCGAGAGGGCCCCAAGAGGGCCCCAAGATGGAGCCAAGAGGGTTAGGAGGAGGAGGAGGAGGAGGAGGAGGAGGAGGAGGAGGAGGAGGAGGAGGGTTGACACAAACCGAAAATCCGAGCCTTCCACCCCGAGAGGCTCTCTGGAGGCCCCGAGAAGCCCCCAACAGGCTCTCTGGAGGCCCCAAGAGGCCCCCCAGGAGACCGAAGAGTATCCAAGAGGCCTCCCACGAAGGCCCCAAGAGGCAAACATCCATGTCTTGCTGTTGGTTTTTGATTGATCGAGTTTTCAGCCTTTTGGCGTCCTGACGCTCCAAGACGGCCCAAAAGGCCTCCAAGACCAATCCACGATAGCCCAAGAGGCCTCCAACAGGGCCCAAGACAGCCCGAGAGGGCACTAATACGGCCCCATGGGGGGGCCCAAGAGGGGTAAGACGAACCGAAAATCCGAGCCTTCCACCCCGAGAGGCTCTCAGGAAGCCCCAGAGGCTCCCTAATGAGACCCAAGAGGCCCTCAAGAAGCTCCCCAGAAGGCCGAAGAGGTTCCAAGAAGCATTGTCTTCCCATCGGCTTTTGATGGATTTTAGAGTTCCCAGCCTTTTGACATCCCGACGCTCCAAGACGGCCCAAGTGGCTCCCAAGACCGCTCAAAGATAGCCGAAGAGGCCTCCAAGAGGGACCCAAGACGGCCCACGAGGGCCCCAAGACGGTGCCCGAGGCGCCCAAGACGGCCCCAGAGGGCTCCAAGAGGGCACCAAGAGAGCCCCAAGAAGGGGAACGCGAACCCAACAGCAGAGCTTTCCGCCCTAAGAGGCCCACAGGAGGCCCCAAGAGTCCCCAAGTGGTCCGACGAGGCCCCCCAAAGCCCCCCACCAGGTCCCAAAAGGCTCACAGGAGACGTACACGGGGCCCCAAGATAGCCGAACAGTGTTCTCGATGCATCAAAATTGCTTCAAGGAGGCCCCGAGAGGCCTCCGGATTGCCCCAATGTGGCCTCAAGCCGGGCCTCCACGCAGCCAAGACGGCCAATCGACTGCTTCAGACTGCAGAACATCACTTTCCGACTGCCCGGAGAACCCTGACGATGCCCCCAAGGGACCCCAAAAGAAAAAAAAAAAAAAAGAAAAAAATAAAGATAAAAAAAACAAAATAAATTAGAAAGAAAGTACGAATAAAATAAAAAAAGAAGGAAAAAAAAAGAAGGACTAAAAAAAAAAATAAAACGAATGAAACAAATAAAAAGGAAGCAAAAAAAAAAAGCCCCAAGATCCTCCTCCGAGAAAGAAAGAGAGCAAGGCAAGCATAGCACCCAGACGGGTGTTGGTGGGCCCTCCAAACAGCCAAGAATGAGGAAGGCCACGAGGAGAGAGGAGAAGAGAGAGAAAACCCCCCCAGAAGCCCTTCAGATGCCCCCACGAAGACCCAAGAAGTTCCCAAGAGGCCCCCAGGAGGCACGACTATGTCACGCGCCTGTGCTTGATAGCTCTGTCCAAGATCTTTAGCCCGCCCCCGGCCTGGGCTAGAACCTGAGCGCGCGCGAAGCGCGCGCGATGTCTGTATGTATGTATATGTATATGTATCGGTCGTGTCTCTGTGTGGTCTCTCTCTCTCTCTCTCTCTCCCTCGTCCCCTCTAATGTAGGCTTTGTGGAGGTTTCTTGGGTGTTTCTTCGGAGCTTCTAGCGAAAATATTGTGGCCCTCTTGGGGGGCAGTTGGGGGCCCGTCGAGGGTCTCGGCGTCGTCTTGGGAGTGACGGCTCTACCGAGCTCTCCCGACAAGATTCGGTTGAATCATCTTGGGGACCTCTGAGCGCATGTTGGAGCCTTTTTGGATTGTTGTCGGATGATATCTGGAATGCTTCTGGCCCTCTCGGGTCCCCCTTGGGGCTGTCCTGGGGGCGTCGAGGGGCTCGTCCTCATATCGTATTTCGTTGGTTGGGTTTGTTCTGTTCGGGCTTCACTGGAGGGCCTCAGGAAGCCTCTGAGCTACATCTGGGAGCCCTTGGGGTGTCGTCGGGCCGTCTTGGACTTGGGGCCGAAAAGGGCGCCCGGAAGCGAAGTTGGTGGTTTGGGGGGCGATTTGCCAGGGGTGGTGGAAAAGAAGCGGGAGTAGCCCTTGGAGTATGACCTACACGTTCTCAGACAATCAAAAGACGGTCTAATGCGGCCCCACGTGATAAAGCCATGGTGGCGATCGATTGACAGCACAAGAGAGAGGGAGGTGAAGAAAGGTTGGGCGGAAAAATGGGGGAGAGAGAGAGAGAGGGAGGGGGGGCAGAAACTACGACAACACACGTACGCACGCACGCACGCACGCGCCAGCACATATATACACACACGAACACACACACACACACACACACACACACACACACACACACACACGCGCGCACATGCACACGCACTTGCACTCGCACTCGCACACGCCGCACGCACGCACGCACGCACGCCCGCCCGCCCACCTGCCCGCACGCACACACACGCACACACACACACAAACAAACAAACAAACAAACAAACAAACAAAGAAACAAACGAACACACACACACACATACATACATACATACATACATACATACATACATACATACATACATACATACATACATACATACACACACTTTGGTCGGTGGCGGCCTCGCGCGCAGCGACGAGGCGGAGAAAGTGCAACAGTCGCAGCGCGCGCGGCGGCTAGGCGCTCAACATCGCTTTGGATGCAAACCTGACGGCATCGACCATCTGAGCATAGATGGCAGGGAGGGTACACGCAGGACCATGGGAGAGATTCCCCACGGCCGCGCGGGAGTTGAGGAACGCCATAAGCTGTCCGGGCGTGAGCAGCGAGGAGAAAATTGCACACCGGTGAGGCTGCACCACGGCGACTTGAGAAAAGCAAAGGGAGCGGCAAACAACCAAAAACAACAAGAAACAAAAGGGAGGTCCCAGAGCAGGCGCAAAGCGAGAAGAGGAAGGCGAGGCGGGAGGCGAAGGAGAGCACAGGCAGGGGCAGGAGAGGCGGGCACGGAAGCCGAGCTCGGCGCGGGCCCAGCGCTGAAGAATGCCAAGGACGGACCTAATGCCGAGCCCGCCGACCCCGCCCCCTTCCGGGGCGACAGGCGGGCCGCTTCTGGGAGGAGGCGGCTCCGCTGCCCGGCACAGGAGGCCTGGCGCGGGAGGGAGCAGGTGAGGCAGCAATGGCAAGGATAGGGGAATGTTGTCGAGGAATTCGCCGAGAGCGATGGCTGAGAAATCGGTAGGTGCAGCGTCCTCGAAGGTGGTGTGCTGGTGGCCCTCGGCAAGCCAGGACCTCTGCTTCGTGCGCGCGAAGGGAGCACCCCCCATTCCCCCTCGAGCCAGTGGCCAAGCGGCGCTGCGCAGGGCAGGGCTCTGGAGAGCCGGCTGGCGAGCTGGGCTTGGGCGCACGGCGCGCCTTCGGTGGCGGTGGAGGCGTGGCAGAAAGAGGAGCAAGGGGCGGGCAGGAAGAGGGGCAAGGGCAGGTGGTGGCGGCGCAGGACATGCAACGGGAGCGACAGCCACGGGCAGGTGGTCGGGGGCGGGATCGTCGCCGTAGAGATGCCCTTGGGGCGGCGGTGGGGGTGGTGGTGGTGGTGGGGCGGGGGTGCTGGGCAGGCGGCGCTCTGGCACCGTGGGCCGACCGCAGGGAGCCCCGGGGCCCGACCCGCCGGAGGACGCCGCGCTGCCGCCAAAAAGCTGCGGCGTCCACGAGGAGTTCCCCGAGCACCAGTCGGCTCGGGGAGGGAATCCCGCGACCAGAGCCGTCAGCGAGCCCACTCCCGAGCGTCCCCTGTGCAACCCGACCCCAGGGAGGGGCACCGTCGCTGCCGTCCCCGAGGTCCATAGTCCGCGGACTATGGACCCCAGGACGGTGCTTTTAGGGACGACCAAGGCCGAGGCGCGCGAGCGGGCCCCGGGGAGCCCAGGGCACGCGGCCAGAGGGGAGCCCCGAGCCTAGGGCGAGGGCCCTTGAGCGGGGAGGCTCCCCCAAACGGCTTGAGCCAAAGGCTACGGACACACACACACACACACACACACACACACACACACACACACACACACACGCGCGCGCGCACACACACACACACACGCGCGCGCGCACGCGCACGCACGCGCGCGCACACACAGATGGGGGAGGAGGGAGGCGGAGATAGTCATACAGAGGGAGAGAGGCAGAGAAGCGGACACAGAGGGAGAGAGAGAGAGAGAGAAGCGGACAGCAGGTTCAATGTCGATCCAATCGATCCAGTTCGATATCGGATCCAGCCATTTCGATGCGAGCCGATTCGGATATTCCGACGATACGATGCGGCTCGATGCTTGCACGGCACTGTTGTACAGTTTGGCGCGGCCGATCCCATTCGATTTCGTGTCGATGCGAGCCGACCCCACGCACATTCCGATCCAATTCGATTTCCCGACTCGGTGCTGACTGATCTTGGACAGAGAGGAGAGGTGGTGGCGGCCTGCCACCTCTCCCCTCTCTCCTCTTCCAGGCCTGCGGGCCCGCCGGCCGATGAGTTTGGAGAGTTGGGGGCGGCCAAGAGGGGGGGGCGATGAGCACGCGGCGGCGACCCAGCCGTTGGCATTCGAAGTTGAACGCCGTGGTCCAGAATCGGCCAACATGGACCGACCTGTGGGACGTTCCAGAAAGGGCCTCGCATTCGAGGATCGAAGGAGTTGGCACCTCCTCCTCGGCAGAGGGCGGCCGAAGGGCGACCGAAGCCCGCGGAAGTACAGCGAGGGCGGCTCCGTCGGCGGAAGCTCGGCGGAAGCCAGCGGATGCACAAGTTGCCCCCCCGATAGATGCCAATCTGTTTGGGTTCAGGGTTTCAGGAACCCGCCATAGCATGGTGGAGGCCATGGTGTCTCCCAGATCTCATGCCCCCCTTTCTTCTTTCAAGTCACTTCGTGGCCACCCCTGGGCCGCGCACATGCCTCGGGCGATGATTTGCGAGCCCCCTCTCGGGGACGCCCCGCTTTTTGGACGCCCCCGAGAGAAGGCACGGAGAAGAGGGCGAGGTGGAGAGGCGGCTCGTCGGATGGCTCCCTCGCTCAACCCCTCCAAGAGCCACTTCGACTCTGTCGAATCGAATCGATTCGGTGTCGGGGATTCCGATTTCGATTCGATTCGTCTCTCGATGTCGACTTTGGTTTGGATTTCCTCGTGAATGCCTCTGCTTGGGCTGGTGGACGTCGATTCGATGCTTTCCGATCTCCTTCCGATTTCTGCGGGTTCGATGTATTTCGATATCAGGTTCGATGTTCCAGTTCGATTTGGAGTCAGTCTGCCCTCCGCCGCAGCGCGGCACGTACTACTGGCCAGACGGTCCTCCACTGTACGTTGCGGGGCAGCCCCGCTGATGCTGCGCGGTGCTCATGTGGGGTCGGGAGGGGCATATACCAACGAAGACAAGGCAAGAGACAAAGCAACAAAAGTGCAGCCAAGCCCAGCGCACCGCGCGCGCGCACTGGCGAGCGCACACGCCGCATGGCGGGCGTGGTGCAGACGGCCGCTGCCGGCGCTGCCGTTGAGGAGGGCATTGGGGGTCGCCGTGGGCGACGACGACCACAACGAAGACGACGACGACCATGACGGCGACCATGTTGCGAAAATGTGATCTAACACGTTGCTCCGAACTTCATTTGTTTCCCATCTCCCTCATACCCGCCCACTAATATTATTCTATAAACCAAATCCCGAGCAGCGGCCTTAGGTGTTGTACCGTCGCACCCCTGTCGCCAGGAGGCAGCGGCGGTCGTCACGGCCCCGGAGGCCGCAGAGGCGCTGGAGATCGTGGAGGCTGCGGGGGCTCAGGAGGCGATGGAGATTGCGGAGGCTCAGGCAGCCCGGCCCTGGGAGGCCGCCGGAGCCCAGGAGGTGCTGGAGGTTGAGGAGGCCGAGGCGCCCGAGGACACCGAGCGCTCTGACCAGGAGGCGGCAGCGGCATTAAAAAAGTTGCTCGCGTGCTGGGTCAAAGGTATGGGCAATGAGCAGGAACGGTGCGTTGGGTGCTGCCCCGCTGGGTTCTGGTGGGTCGTCGGAACGGCCTTCCTTCTCTTGCATCCGAGGCCACGTCGCGATCTCCCTGAGCCGGGTAGAAGGCAAGGCCACGCATGCCCACATTGGAGTAGATGTTTCTTCAAATAGCCCGCCCCTGAAAGGGCATCCGCATCAGAGATGGGAGGGGGTGCATCTTTAAACTGGCGGTTTCAGCAGAGGGTTCGTGGAATTTGGCGGGCCCTAAACGGATAGAGGTCTCGCGTTGTGGCCCTCGGGATCCCCGAGTTCGCCCGCGTTTCCTAGCTATCCGCAGAAGGCATTTGTACGCCGCCATGCCTGCGCCTGACCAGCGCCATCCCGGGCCCCGAGTTGGTGTGTAGTGTAGAACCCACTTGGCCTCGACCAGAGGGGCGGCCCGGTTTCGGGGCCGAATCCCCTCCCTGCGTTTTAAAAGATGTTGTTGTGTGGGAGGCGGAGCGCGTCGTCAGCTTGCTGCTGGTATCGGCAAGATATGCCTGCTTTGTTTTTCCTCGGCGCTGCCTCCCCTCTCCTCTCCTCTTTCTCTCTCTCTCTCTCTCTCTCTTTCTCTTTCTCCCTCTCTCTCTCTCTCTCTAACTCTCTCCGCCGTCCTCAGCCTAAACATCAGCCTAAGCCTAGCCTAAGCCTCAGCCTAACCTAGCTTAAGCCCCAGCCAAAATCTAGCCGAAATCTAGCATAAGCCTCAGCCTAGCCTCTGCCTCTGCCTCTGCCTGGCCTGAACCTCAGCCTACGCCTAAGCACCAGCCGCCGCCTAGCCTAAGCATCAGCCTGAGCCAGCCTAGCCGAATCCCATCATAAGCCTCAGCCTCGCCTAAACCTCAGCCTCAGTCTAAGCCTCAGCCTAACATCAGGCTCAGCCTTAGCCTCGGCCTAAGCTTAGCCTAGGCCTCAATACTGCACTGCTCCTCCAGCCACCATGTTACCATCACTACTGCACCAGAGTTTTACTTTGATTTCAACAGCATGTTACAAGAACAGTACTACTACGGCATTGCAGTACTAGGGTACGGCTACCCTGCTTGAGCACTCCAATGTTAGAGCTCAACTACTACTACTGCCCATATCAGAGTACTACTCGTACAGATCTAGAGTACCACGACTGCAGTGCTACTGTCCCAGTGCCGTACTACGAGTTTTACAGTGACACGACTACAGCACTACAGCACTATGATGCTACAGCCGTGTTGCGATAATACGGCATTTTATAATTCCTATTACAGTACTGTAGTACACGCACTGCAGACAACCGTACAGCACTGCTCATACGAACACTGCGTCAGAGCCCTGCTTCTACAGCGCCACTACTACACTACAATACAGCACGACCCCAAAAGAGCACAGGACTTTTCTTACAGTATTACCACTAAACCATGACAGTCCGAGGCTACAGCAAACACTAAGGAGTACACGACTCACTGCAAGACCTGAGTACACTGCAACTACAGGGCTACCACAATGCTGCCATTTCATTGATGCAATACGACTACTGGCTTAGAAGGGCATCAAAGTACAACCAGTACAGCACTAGAGTACCACTACTGCGGTACTACTGCTACAGTCTTGTATTACGGCTACGAACACAGCATTACAGTATTATAGTACTACATCAATGCTGCGATACTACAGTATCTGGAAAATTTTAACTACAGCACAATAGTACACTTACTGCAGGCAATCGTAGAGTAGTGCTCGTACGAATACTGTTGTAGAGTACTGCGTCTACAGTGCCGCTGCTGCAACAGTACAGCACGATTCCCCAATGTCAAAGCGCCCTTCCTACAAAACCTACCGCTAAACCACTCGAGTTCGAGGATACGCTTACCTTGATCGAGCATTGCAGTGGTGGACTCTTCCTACAACACGGCAGTGCGAATACTGAAGCCAGCAGTAGACTATGACATTTACTGCCTGGGTACGACTACTACTACTACTACTACTACTACTACTACTACTACTACTACTACTACTACTACTACTACCACTACCCTTACTACTACTACTACTACTACTATTACTACTACTACTACTACTACTACTACTACTACTACTACTACTACTACTACTACCACTACTACTACTACTACTACTACTACGACTACTACTACTACTATTACTACTACAAATGCTACTAGGACGGCTACTACTAGTACTCTTACAGCTACAACTACAGGACTATTTCAGTGCTGTCACTGCTTAATGCAATACGACGATTGGCGAAGCACGGTACCAACGTGTCACCAATACACTACTAGAGCACCAATATTGCAGTATCCTTGCTAGAGCACTGTTCTACGACTAGTACAGCGCCACCGCTACAGCACAACAGCACTAAAATACTACAGCAGTGCTGCGATACTGCGGCACTGGAATATTCCTGCCGAGGTATAGTACACCCACTGCAGGGGAGGCGGTGAGGGGAGGAATGGGAGGTGTCGGGGGGATGGGAGACGGGGAGGAGGGGGGAGGGGGGGGGGGTGCAAAAATTATCCTGGCGAAAGACCCAACCATAAGCAATTGTTGGTAACGCGTTGTGGGTGCCGCTTTCGGTGGGGCTCCATATGGGGCCACGAAGCGCTGCCTTGGATGGGGGAACCGCATGCGGACTGCGCCACCGGGGCGGGCCTTCGGTGGAGCTCCCTATGGGGCTACGAAACGCTGCCCTGGGTGGGGGAACCGCATGCGAACTGCGCCACTGGGGCCTTCGGTGGAGCTCCCGATGGTGCCACGAAACGCTGCCCTGGGGGGGGGAAGCGCATGCGAACTGCGCCACGGGGGCTTTCGGTGGAGCTCCCCATGGGGCCACGAAGCGCTGCCCTGGGTGGGGGAACCGCATGCGAGGGCAGCCACTGGGGCCTCCGGTGGAGCTCCCTATGGGGCCACGAAACGCTGCCCTGGGTGGGGGAACCGCATGCGAACACCCCCACTGGGGCCTTCGGTGGAGCTCCCTATGGGGCTACGAAACGCTGCCCTGGGTGGGGGAACCGCATGCGAACACCCCCACTGGGGCCTTCGGTGGAGCTCCCTATGGGGCCACGAAACGCTGCCCTGGGTGGGGGAACGCATGCGAACTGCGCCACTGGGGCCTTCGGTGGAGCTCCCTATGGTGCCACGAAACGCTGCCCTGGGTTGGGGAAGCGCATGCGAACTGCGCCACGGGGGCTTTCGGTGGAGCTCCCCATGGGGCCACGAAACGCTGCCCTGGGTAAGGGAACCGCATGCGAACACCCCCACTGGGGCCTTCGGTGGAGCTCCCTATGGGGCTACGAAACGCTGCCCTGGGTGGGGGAACCGCATGCGAACACCCCACTGGGGCCTTCGGTGGAGCTCCCTATGGGGCCACGAAGCGCTGCCCTGGGTGGGGGAACCGCATGCGAACACCCCCACTGGGACCTTCGGTGGAGCTCCCTATGGGGCTACGAAACGCTGCCCTGGGTGGGGGAACCGCATGCGAACACCCCCACTGGGGCCTTCGGTGGAGCTCCCTATGGGGCCACGAAACGCTGCCCTGGGGGGGGGAACCGCATGCGAACACCCCCACTGGGGCCTTCGGTGGAGCTCCCTATGGGGCTACGAAACGCTGCCCTGGGTGGGGGAACCGCATGCGAACACCCCCACTGGGGCTTTCGGTGGAGCTCCCTATGGGGCCACGAAACGCTGCCCTGGGTGGGGGAACCGCATGCGAACACCCCCACTGGGGCCTTCGGTGGAGCTCCCTATGGGGCCACGAAACGCTGCCCTGGGTGCGGGAACCGCATGCGAACACCCCCACTGGGGCCTTCGGTGGAGCTCCCTATGGGGCCACGAAACGCTGCCCTGGGTGGGGGAACCGCATGCGAACACCCCCACTGGGGCCTTCGGTGGAGCTCCCTATGGGGCAACGAAACGCTGCCCTGGGTGGGGGAACCGCATGCGAACACCCCCACTGGGGCCTTCGGTGGAGCTCCCTATGGGGCTACGAAACGCTGCCCTGGGTGGGGGAACCGCATGCGAACACCCCCACTGGGGCCTTCGGTGGAGCTCCCTATGGGGCCACGAAGCGCTGCCCTGGGTGGGGGAACCGCATGCGAACACCCCCACTGGGGCCTTCGGTGGAGCTCCCTATGGGGCACGAAACGCTGCCCTGGGTGGGGGAACCGCATTGTGGACACCCCCACTGGGGCCTTCGGGGGAGCTCCCTATGGGGCTACGAAACGCTGCCCTGGGTGGGGGAACCGCATGTGGACCCCCCCACTGGGGCCTTCGGTGGAGCTCCCTATGGGGC
>CAUYUJ010009202.1:30000-69931 GCA_963575745.1 Prorocentrum cordatum
GTCTCAATTGCCCCCGCCTTCCGAGAAAAGCAGAGCACGGCCTAAGCACAAACTTTTGGAGGTCCGCGCGGATTTCTTGGATCGGCGCCGGACCCCTCGGTGGCGCCTCTGGCGCCGCCTTTTGGCGCGATTGGTGCGCCAGGGAGGAGCGTCCAGCGCCGACCCAAGAAGTCCGCGCGGACCGCCGAAAGTTTATGGTTTTGTCGTTCCTTGCTGCGTTGGAGAGTCCAAGGGGCGGGATTTGAAAGCCCATACTCCACCGTGAGCCGCAGCGATCACAGCATGACTGTGAAGTACTGTAGGCGCGCGCGCTCTGTTTGAGTGATCGTGGCACGCGCGCACGTAGCTCTGCGCACTTGATGGGCTCGCCTTAGAGCCTGCGTGGCTTGACCGTGACCTAGCTACTTCCATTTTGTAGGATTCCAATGCGGCCAGCACGCGCACGTCACCAGGCAAGGACGGGTATTACAGCCGTTTCCGTCTCTTTGCTGGCTTGTTGTACAAAGTAACCCGCGGACATATAGATACCCAGAGTGTTCGGTAATCACTGAAGGCGAAGGCTAGTATTGTTTTCCAAATGACTTCGGCGGAGGAGGACAGGGAGGGAGGGAGGGAAGGAGGGACGAAGGCAGGAGGCGAGAGAGGGACCAGGCGAGGACGAAGGAGGTCGGAGTGCAGGCAGGACGGTACGAGGCACGGTGGACGAGGCGAAGAGGGAGGATGGAGGGAAGGAGGGATGCGAGCTGTATGGCTTGTGTCGGGAAGAACGAGAGGGGGCGTGGGAGGGAGCCAATAGCGGATGAGGAAGGAACGAGGAGGGATAAGAGGACAGAGGGTTGTGGACAGGTGGCGGAGGGAGAAAAGGAGGAGGAGGAGGGAGCGGGAAATTGTAGGGCGCGGGACAGGATGGAAGGTTAGTTAGCTCTTCTCGGTGCGGAGGGGAGGACCTTGCCTTGGCTCTTCTCTTCGGGCTGCGCCCTGGACTTCTCGCTTGGCCCAGAAGGCTGTGCCCACGCGCCATGCTCGTCGAGTGGGAGAACGGGTCGGAGAAGCGCGGGCACTGGCTGTCTTCCGAGGACGTGTTCGTCGTCATCGTCGTCGCGGTCGTCGTAGTTAGCGTTGCCCTCGTCAGCGTCGCCGTCGTGTTCGTCGTCGTCGTCGTCGGTAGTCGTGTCCGTCGTCCTCGTCTGTCGTCGTCGTCGTCGTCTCGCGTAAGTTTCTGCGTCGTGCCACAACCTCACCCATCACGCCGAAGTCGTCTCTGTGGCAAAGGAGTGTCATGTGGGGGCGCGCTTCTGCGCACAAGCCGCTGCCTTGTGCGACGAGGTCTCCCACGACGTCCCACGGACGGGAGGGCGGCCTAGCCTAGCCTGGGCCACAGAGGCCGCGCTGGTATCCCCGCGCCGCCCCTGCCGGTAGCAGAGGCATTCTTGCCCCATGCCTTCCGAGGACGTGTTCCCAATTGTTCCATGACATCCGATCGCAAGAATAATCCAACCAACGTTTGGTGCTCCACCCAAGGGCATTCTGTATGAACACGCCTTCCTCCAGCACATGCAACAGATGGGCCCGGCCCACCCGCGCTGCCCCTAGGGGGCCCGTTGGCGGGCTGGCCCGCGGACTCGGCGCGCTCCGCTCCGCCCTCCGAGGACCCGCTCCACAACGGCTGGTACGAGGCCGAGAGGTCCCCGGGCTGGGCAGATGGGAAGTTGGCCTTCGGTAGCAAGTCATTGGAGCTTTTATGTACCCTCACAAGTCCGTCTACGGAGCGCACTCGCCTTGATTAACGTCTGGTAATCGATGAGATAGCGCCGATTTGACGTCGGCTAGTGTCGATTAACTTCATTTTAGCGCCGACGGGCGTCCATTCGCAACAGCCAACAAGATGGTATGGGAGGCTCCCATGAGTTGCCGCAGAGGTTTGGCCGAGAGGGCGCGCGCACGGTCGGGAACTTTGGCTCAGCGTGTCGCGCCGCCAGTTCTGGTCCACCGCGCTTCGGCGCGACACGCGAAGCACATGCCGGTCCCCAGCAGTGAACCTACCGAGCACAGTTCCCGCCTCCCGCTACGCGGAATGGAGCGACGCGCTGTCCGCCTGTAGGGCATAGCATGTCTCTGATGCCGCCGCCGCGAGACGCTAATGAAAAACTCCTGACCGTAATCGTCTGGAGGTTCTGTCGGCTTACAATAGGCGCCCCGATGGCCTTGGAGGCCCAAAGAAGCCCTGGAACACCTAAGGAAGCTCAAAGCTCGACGATAATCGCGCTCTTAGATTTCTCATAGCAAGATGTCTTGTCGTATGCATCAACTGTAGGGTACTTGCCATGGTTCTCCAGCTAGTCTTCCTCGTCAGACCTTAACTGGCATACTCGCTTCTTCCTGGAAAGCGTTGGCCGCTGGCGCCCCCAGAGTTCACGATCGGCAGCGCGCACAGGGGGAAAACGAAAGGAGGGGCGGGCCCTCCCAGAAGGCTCAAAATGCCCCTGGACTTTGAGAAGTTGTCTGGGCCTCCTCCGAAACAGCAGAGGGCTTCTCAGAAGACCGGAGAGCTTCTGAGAAGCCCTTCGCCTTCCGAGAAGGTCATTGACCCCTTCGGCGCGCCGCCGATTCACCACAGGTTGCTGCCCCCCACGGCAACCAACATCACGGTTCAGTTCAAGGTGAAGGGGCCCCACAAGAAGTGGGACGTTTGCATGGTGGACCGCCGTAACGGTTGCGCCTGGGTCATGCCTGGCAAGGACCGTTTCGCCCTGGAGGTGTTTTGCTTCAGGGTGGGCGCTGGGCGGTTCGAGGACCCTATCGACGCAGTGTTCGAGCTGAAGGGCCCGGTGCACGGCTGCTTCGTGCACCGCGCGTGGAACGCCGCGAGAGTGGGGGAGCCCGAGGATCGCGGGAGAAGAAGAGACAGCCACCACCGCTGGGCTGATGGAATTGCCCATGGCGCCCCCCGAGGCTGACCCCGACTCCCCAGCGGTGATGACTTGCGCGAGGCGCCCCGTTCCGAGTGCCGCGCGCACGTCGTCACCGCTGTGGGGTTCGGGGTCGTCCCAGCCCAGCGGTTGTGGTTGTGTCTTTCATCGCTCCGGACGAGGAGTGGGAGAGCTGGGACGACGAGGAGTCCCGCCCGCCCTCGGAGGGGCCCCCGTCCGTCCTGCAGGCCGCGGATGCGGCCGCGCCGCCCCAGGAGACAGGGCCCCGAGGAATCATGGGCTCCTTCGTGAGGTGGGGTGGTCCTCCTGCCCTGTCCACCTCCCTCGCACCTCCCTCGGAAACGAAAAAGCATTACGCTACCGAGCAACTCCATACGCTTCGCTTTAACTCTCGTCTTAGCATAGCTGACGTGCAACATACGTGGATGATGCTAGGTGGTCAAGAAAGTGCCACGCCTGCTGTGCCGTGGACGACCAGGGCGGATAGCGCCCCCACCCCCAGCGCACCCCCTGTGGCGTCGAGGAAATGCCACGCCTGCCATGCCTTGCGAGCCTGCAACGCACAGCGCCCCCACCCCCATCATCGAGGAAATGCCACGCCCGCCATGCCCTGCGAGCTTGCATAGCGCCCCCAGCCCACTGCCACGCCTGCCATGCTTTGCGAGCCTGCAACGCAGAGCGCCCCCACCCCCATCGCACCCCCTGTGGTGTCGAGTAAGTGCCACGCCTACCATGCCCTGCGAGCCTGGCGCATATGGAGACTGCGCTCAGGGACCACCTCCTGCACACCCCCTCTGGCGTCCAGAAAGTGCCACGCCTGCCGTGCCTTGCGTCTGTGTCTGTGTCTGTGTCTGTGTCTGATGTGTGTGCGGCCGTGTCTGTTTGTGTGGTTGTGTGTGTGTGTCTGTGTGTATGTGTGTCTGTGTGTTTGTGTGTGTGTCTGTGTAAAAGTGTCTGTGTGTTTGTGTGTCTGTGTGTATGTGTCTGTATGTGTCTGTAAGGGAGGAAAGAACAGCAAGGGAGGAGGGAGACGGGGTGCGACGCGGCAGGGAAGAAAACCAGGTCCCCACTAAGCATGTGAGGAATAAACACGAATGTGCAAGCTTCCGCGCGGAGTTCTTGAATCGGCACTGAGGCTCCCCCGGTGGCTCCTCCAGCGCCGCGATCCAAGAAATACTTGTTGGTACGCGGGCGCGCGAAGCAAGTCGAACGCCGAGCACGCTGGGGCGGGCCGCGCCGTAGCGAAGGAAATACCGCGGAGAACCACGCCGCCACAGAGCGGAGCAGAGCGGAGCAGAGCGAAACGCAGCCAAAATGTCGCGGGAGGCGTCACACAGGTACCGGAAGCACGCTCACTGGGATGCCGATGGTGACGCTGGTGAACAATCGGCGGGAGAACGCCACACTTACCCAGGACGGCGGTGACCAGGAAGGAAAAGGGCGAAACGGGCCAACGATTCCCCAGGTACCTTGCCGAACACGTAGCAGAAGACCCAGTAGGATTCCACGACGTAGAACAGCGAACGGACCAGCAGGAGAAGCGAAAACACCAAAGAGACGAACAGGAACAGCGGGTGAGTAGCAGTCGTGAAAGGAAACGGCCTCCAGGTACCGTGTAAAACGCGAAGATGAATGCTGACACGTAGGAGACAAGCACCGCGAGGAAGTAGCGGAGGACGGACGGGCTACGGCCGCTCTGGGACCCCCCCCGTGGATTTCAAGCGGGAGGGGGAAGCTGGGTTGGCCGGGCTGCGGCCGCTCCGCGCCCTCCTGCGGGCAGGTCAGATGCCCCCAGGCGAGGGCAAGCACTGGCAGACTGACTGCACATGCTGAGCAGGGAGAGGGGCCACCTCTCGCCGGAAAGGAGCTGCAGCGCGACCAAGGGCAGCACGTGTTGGGCTGCCCGCGGGGCGGCTGCAAGCTGTGAAACAGGGCCAGGAGTGACGGAACAAGGGACAATGAGGAGCGGCAGCTGCTCGCTGCAAACGAACGGAGGACAAAGGCGATGGCGAACCCCAGGAGCAGTTCATCACTGCAAAAGCGTGGTGACGGAACAAGGGATGATGAGGAGCGGCAGCTGATCGCTGCAAATGCACGGAGGACAGGATGGAAGACGATGCGAAACCCAGGAGCAGCTGATCGCTGCAAAATCCGAATACAGGAGGACCCCAGGAAACGAGGCAGGAAGTGATGCTAGGCCCAGGAACGCTCCTCCCCCAGGTTCCGTGGCCGTCCTGGAGCGCGGCTGCCAGCCTGGACCAAGGGCGCCTGTCTCCGCGGCGGGGCATCGCCTTCCTCACCCGATCCATCGCCACGCCACAGGTACCGCTCGCGCAGCTGTTTCCAATCAACCCCGAAGTGCAGCGCGTCGCCCATGGACCGCGCGCCCCCTTTGCGGTGGCGGAAGGAGTCCAAGAAGCTGACGCGCGTTTGCTGGTCGTGCCGGAGCGGGTCGAGTGCTGCCCTGGAACCGGGTCAGGCGCGCTTCTGGACGAACGCGTGCCAAGTGCTTGTGAACATCGCCCGCAGGGTGATTTGGAGTCCCTTGATATTTGTGCCGGGGGGCTCCCGTAAACCTCCCACTGCACGCCTTCGATCCTGACTTTATAAAGCTGCTTTCCCGCGTCGGGATCCAGGGGTTCAGGCCACTGGCGGGCGGCGCGCCACCCGCCCCCGTCGGACGCGGCGGCTCGCTGGTTCCAGGCGTCGCTGCTGCTGCTGCCGCCGCTCTCGCCGCCCGTCGTCTGTCGCCTGTCAGACCTCACCAGGCCATCGACGTCGCCGGGCACCAGGTTCCGCTCCGCGGGCGGCGAGGGTGCCGGAGGATCGCCGGCTCTCGGGGCCAGGCCCAGTGCCCAGCCGCTTGCAGGCAGCCGCGCCAGCGGCGCACGCTGGCCACAGCGCCGTCGCTCCTCGGCGCTGGGACTCGCACTGTTGCGGGGGAGGGCGGTGTCAGGACGGGGCGCATCCGCCCGCGCGTCGCTGTCACGGGCTGGAGGGTCAGTCGAGGAAGCGCGCGGGTGGGCGGTCGCCTGCTCCTGCTCGTCTGGCCCCCCCGGCATCTGTTCCAACGCGTGCACTAGCTGTCCCCAGGTCGTCGGCGTCGGCGTCGTCGTCATCGGCGTCGGCGTCGGCGTCGACGTCGGCGTCGGCGTCGTCGTCAGCGTCGGCGCCGTCGGTTGTCTGCCGCCTGTCAGACCCCGCCAGGCCGTCGACGTTGCCGGGCACCAGGTTCCGCCCCGCGCGCGGCGAGGGGGCTGGAGGATCGCCGGTTCTCCGGGCCAGGCCTGGCGCCCAGCCGTCAACAGGCGGACGCGCCAGCCAGCGTCGCGCGCCGGCCGCAGCGCCGTCGCTCCACGGCGCCAGCGGGACTCGCACTGTTGCAGGGGAGGGCGGCGTCAGGATTGAGCGCGTCCGTCCGCGCGTCGCCGCCGCTGGCTGAAGGGTCAGTGGAAGCGCGCGGGTGGGTGGTCGCCTGTTCTTGTTAGTCTGGCGCCCACGGCTTCTTTTCCAACGCCTGCATTGGTTCCAGGTCGTCGGCGTCGTCGGCGGCGGCGTCGTCGGCGTCGGCGTCAGCATCGGCGTCGCCGACGGCGTCGCCGACGGCGTCGGCGTCGACGTCGGCGTCGGCGGCGCCGTCGGCGTCGGCGCCGTCGGTTGTCTGCCGCCTGTCAGACCCCGCCAGGCCGTCGACGTTGCCGGGCACCAGGTTCCGCCCCGCGCGCGGCGAGGGGGCTGAAGGATCGCCGGTTCCCCGGGCCAGGCCCGGCGCCCAGCCGTTTACAGGCGGACGCGCCGGCCAGCGTCGCGCGCCGGCCGCAGCGCCGTCGCTCCACGGCGCCGGCGGAACTCGCACTGTTGCAGGGGAGGGCGGCGTCAGGATTGAGCGCGTCCGTCCGCGCGTCGCCGCCACTGGCTGAAGGGTCAGTGGAAGCGCGCGGGTGGGTGGTCGCCTGTTCCTGTCAGTCTGGCGCCCACGGCTTCTGTTCCAACGCGTGCATTGGTCCCAGGTCGTCGGCGTTGGCGTCGTCAGCGTCGTCGGCGTCGGCGTCGTCGGCGTCGGCGTCAGCGTCCGCGTCGCCGACGGCGTCGCCGACGGCGTCGGCGTCGTCGGCGGCGTCGGCGCCGGTCGGCGGCCGCGGCGGCGGCGGCGTCGGCGCCGGAGTCGGCGCCGGCGTCGGCGTCAGCACGGGCGGCGGGGCTCTGCCACAGGGGCCCAGCACGTCCCCCAGGTCTCTGCAGAGGCACCAGCCGCGCGGGGCTGGAGGGTCAGTCGAGGAAGTGCGCGGGTGGGCGGTCGCCTGCCCCTGCTCGTCTGGCGCCCCTGGCTTCTGCTCCAACGCCTGCCCTGCCCCCAAGTCGTCGGCGTCAACGTCGTCGGCGCCGGCGTCGGCGTCGGCGTCAGCGTCGGCGTCTTCAGCAGCGTCGGCGTCGGCGTCATCGCGGGCGTCGGCGTCGTCGACGGCGTCGGCGTCGTCGGCATTGGCGTCGTCGTCGGTCGGCGGCGGGCGGCGTCTGCGTCGGCGTCGGCGTCGGCGTCGGCGTCGGCGCCAGTCAGCACGGGCGGCGGGGCTCTGCCACAGGGGCCCAGCGCATCCTCCAGGTCTCTGTCGAGGCACCCGCCGCGCGGGATTGGTGGGTCAGTCGAGGAAGTGCGCGGTTGGGTGGTCGCCTGCTCTTGCTCGTCTGGCGCCCCTGGCTTCTGCTCCAACGCCTGATCTGTCCCCAGGTCGTCGGCGTCGGCGGCAGCGTCGGCGTCGTCGTCGGCGCTGGCGTCGTCGGCGTCGGCGTCGTCGGCGGGAGGGCGGCCCGCGCTCGCGCCGGGACATCCGATGACGGCTGACGGCGCAGAGGGGCATTGCAGGACAACGCCCCGAGGGGAAGGGGGGCGGCCATCGCCTCCAGGCGCGCGACCGATCGCCTCAAGGGCCCCCGAGAGACGGGGGGGCGAAGGGGGGGGACAACATCTCCAGGCAGGCGGCTGATCGTCGCAAGTGTCCCACGCGAATCCCCCCCAGGCAGGCGACTGATCGTCGCGAATTTATTCTGGGAAACGGGAGGGGGGGAGATCGGCACCATCTCCAGGTAGGCGACTGATCGTCGCAAATGTTCTCTGCGAGGCTTCCCCAGGTAGGCGACTGGCCGTCTCGTGACACGGGGGGTCGGCGCCAGGCCAACCAGGCCCTGACGGCCCCAGCGACGCGCTAAACCTAGCGCGCCTCTCCGCCCGGCGGCGCAGGAGGCTAGGAAGAGCTCGGGACGTTGGCGCGGACACCGCCCGCGAAGCAAGTCTCGACAGCAGAGGCCGCCCTGGCCGCGGCCGCGGCGGCTGCCGCCACGCCAGCCGCGGCGGCAGGCGACAGCGCCGAGGCGCGCGCCGCGGCGGCGGCGGTCGCCGCGGGGCAGCCACGGCTGGCCGCGGCGACGGCCTCGGCAGCCGCGGAGGCCGCAGCCGCCGCGGCGGCGCCAGCGGCGGCGGCGGCGGCAGCAGCGACTGCGGCAGCGGCGCCGGCCGGCAGGCCGCCAGCGGCACCGGCGGCCGAGGGCAGCGCCAGCCCCAGCGGCGGCGGCGCCGCGGCGCCGGCGGCGCCAGCGGCCCAGGGGGCGGCGGCGCTGGCCGCGGCTGCTTCCAGCCGCTGCCGTTCGTCAGGGCCCAGCTGCTTCTTCAGTTGATCCAAAGCCGTCAGCAGCGCCCCCAGCCTATGGAGCATCTCAGGCCCCTGGCGGCGCCCGCCGAAGAAACGGTCGCCGCTGCGTCTCTGGGCCACCGCGGCGCGCTGGCGACGACGGCGAGCATGGCGACTCGACAGGCGCCGCCTGCCCACCAGGCGGCCAGTGCCACCTTCGCCAAGCAGCCCCCTCGGCTCCCCGCCGCGGCAGCCGCCCTCCCGCCAGTGAGCTGCCGCGGCAGCCGCCCCGCACTAGGGATCGGCTGCCTGCGGCGGATCCTCGGCACGCCAGCGGTGACCCCGCCAGGACATCGCGGCCGCCGCGAGAGCGCCTGGGCTCGAGCCAGAGCGGCTTGAGCCAGGGGGGACACGGACAACGATCCATGAAATACGCGCTGACCTCCGAAAATTTATGCGCATGCAGTTGTTCACCCACCCCCCTCTTCCTCGGGCAGGATGCAGCCAGCGGCGCGCATCGCATGCGAGAAGCCGGAGGGGGGCGCCAGAGGGCGGGGCGCAGTCACGAGTGGGCCGGCAGCCAGAATTACAGGGGGGGGAGTTCTTGAGGTGGTTTCCGCTGAACGCAGGTCAGAGGGCCGAGCGTAGCGAGCGTCCGCGGCGCCGTTCGTTGTTCAAGCGGCCGGCGCTCGATATGCTACTCCATCGGAAAAGAGTCCTACTCCTGGAAGATGCCTGTCACATATTTCCCGGAAAGGGCGCGGGCCCAGGGTTCTCTTTTAGTAGGTTAACCCCCCGGCCCCCCTGCGACTTGGGCCGGCGAAATTATTTTGCGAGCGGGCACGCACGGAGTAGGGCCGGCGAAATTATTTTTGAGGATGTCTCGAGCGAAACGCTTGTTTTTCAGAATTTGTTGAGGATGTCTCGAGCGAGACGCTGGTTTTGCAGAGTTGGGGATGTCTCGAGCGAAACGCTTGGTTTCAGAATTTGTTGAGGATGTCTCGAGCGACACGCTGGTTTTGCAGAGCCGACCGCGACACGGAAAAGCGCCCCTCGCGCAGGAATTCCAAGGATGTCTCGCGCGTGCCGCGTCCCGCGCGCGGGTATTTGGATTTCTTGGGATTTTGACAGGATGTCTCGAGCGAAACGCTTGTTTTTCATAATTTGTTGAGGATGTCTCGAGCGAAACGCTGGTTTTGCAAAATTGGAGGATGTCTCGAGCGGTGGCCTCGTGGGGGGCCAGAATTCAAAGGATGTCTCAGGCGAAATGCTTGTTTTCACGTCCCGCTCGCAGGAATTCCGAGGATGTCTCGCGCGTGCAGCGTCCCGCGCGTAGGAATTCAGATGATTTTGCCAGGATGTCTCGAGCGAAACGCTTGTCCCCAGCACGTTCCGTAGCGCGTCCCCTTGGCAGGTCCCGCGATGCGTCCCCATGGCACGTCCCTTGGCACGTCGCTTGGCGCGTCCCTTGAGACGTTCTGCGTCGCGTCCTCCTGGCATGTTCCCCTGTCCATTAGCTCTGGGGCAGCTACTATGTGTTCAGGCAGCTCGAGCTTAAGATCCAGATCAGTTCGGTCAGGACTCGGATGCAAAGGAGGACTCGATCCACGAGGCTATAGAGCACAATCGCGCCATGGCACATCGCAATTCAGCACGGCGCAGCACAGCACTGATTTCGGCACGGTACATCAAGGTCGATGCACTCAGCATTGCAACTTGGCACGTTCCTTGGCACGTTCCGTGGGGCGTCCTTTGGCGAGTCCCCCTGGCACGTCGCGTCGCGCGTCCCCTGGCACATCCCGTGGCACATCCATTGGCACGTTCCGTAGCGCGTCCCCTTGGCACGTCCCGCGGTGCGACCCCATGGCACGTCCCCTGGCACGTCGCCTGGCGCATCCCTTGGGACGTTTCGCGGCGCGTCCTCCTGGCATGTTCCCCTGTCCATTAGCTCTGGGGCAGCTACTATGTGTTCAGGCAGCTCGAGCTTAAGATCCAGATCAGTTCGGTCAGGACTCGGATGCAAAGGAGGACTCGATCCACGAGGCTATAGAGCACAGTCGCGCCATGGCACATCGCAATTCAGCACGGCGCAGCACAGCACAGCCCTCGGCAGGGTACATCAAGATCGATACCTTCAGTATTGCATTTGCCCGTCACCCAATCAGGTGTCTTTGAAAACGCTGCCATGTGTTACAGTTCTACATTCCTTTCCGGGTTCGTGGGTCGATCATGTTCTTTTTTACCACCATGACTACATGTCACGACGTTATCATTTGTTTAGTAGCGGAGCTGGCCTCACTCGCGCGTGGTCAGCTCTTATCTATCGCACTCCGACTCCAACGGCATGGTACGTCGCTAATAGCAATACGATGCGAGAGCGTGACTATTGGAAAACAAGCGGAGCCGCCAATAGCGGGAACGCCAATTCCCTCACCTGTGACACCCGCCTGACTTCTACCAGCAGCGCATACGCCGCGGCGTATAGCGCGCTTGGGAACAAATCATTAGATCAACTACCCTTGCGCGGAAGCGCTTCGCCATTATCCTTATATCAGCCCGGGGGCATGCCACCACAGCCGACGCGCCGCCTCACGGCGACAGATATACCAATGACAGTTCCCAACACTAGTTACGACCCAACATGTAAGCCTTATTTAAAGCTCATCACATGTGCTGTCATCTGGCGACGCATTGGCTGCGCGATTGGTTACGCGCACTGCGGTAACCAGAACGACAAAGGTGATAATACCACCACTGGCCCTCACCGGGAACCCGTGGAGAACGCATCGCTTTTCGAGTTGATTTGAGAAGTTCGCGCGCGGCTGAATGTCTCACCAGCGCCCGCGCGACACCACAACAACAGGCAGCATGACTACAGCGTGGCTTCGGTGGGGGTAGCCCGCGCGATCGCGATGCGGATCCCACCGCAGATCGCCAGCTATGGCGTGACCACAGAAGGGGTCCATGGGGACCCTGCCACACACAGCGCGTTCCTCCCCAGCGCCAAATTCGAAAACCTAGGACGGGCGCCAGCTCACTTCAGGAACGGCGCTTATCGACTTCAGGCCCGAACCAGGCGATAGAACGAATTCAATCCTCGCTCAGTTCGAGATCGCCCGCCTTGAACCTGACTCCGCAATTAGACTCCGCCATTCCGGACGTTCCGTTATTCTTTACAACGAGCTTCAGAGCGTGATGGTTCGGCCCCCGCAGAGCCGCTCAGCGACTCCAACCACGAAATGGCCAAATGCCAAATCCCAGGAGTTCCGAATTAAGAGGCCCCAGGAGGCACTTTTCTGGATTGGGATATGTGTTCGGGGAGCGTTGCTCGGCCCCCCGGGGGCGTCGCCCTCGCAGGCTTCGCCCCCATAGGCATCGCCGCCCTCCTCCTGGGGCTCGAACCCTTTTTGGTTTACGAACGCCCCTGTGGACTACCCCTCTCCTGGGGCTCCAATCCATCTGGTGTTTTACGTATGTTCCCATGGACTCCTTTCGGCTAGGGCTCGAGCCCTTCGCATTCCACGTCCGTTCCTACATTTTGCCCTTCTCATGGGGCTCGAATGCTCCGCGCTTCGAACCCTTGCCGCCCCCCGCAGTCGCATTTCGAATCAGGGCGCAAGAGGATAACGTGATTGTTGTCGTTGGTGCCGTCGCTGCTGCGACCGCTGTCACTGCCGTTGCTTCCATTTCTCATTCCAAAAGAAGAAGTATGTTTGATTCCCCCGGGGCTCGCACCCTGGCTTCTTTAGAAGGGAACGCGCGCGGTCACCAAAGTGCGTTTTCCCGGAAAGGGCTCGAGCCCAGGGTTCTCTTTTAGTAGGTTTACCCCCGGTTTCGACGGCTGTAGGGCTGGCGAAATTATTCTGCGATAAATTACGTGCGGGAGTAGGGCCGGCGGAATTATTCTGCGATAAATTACGTGGTACAGTGTGAATTTGCACGTGGTCCCGAGCTGGAACCACGTGTTTTCACGTGTCCAGGCCACCCAGGGGGGGGTTATCTGACACGGTGGTGTCGCGCTGGAACCACGTGTTTTGGGTTCTCTTTTAGTTGGTTCCCCCCGGTTTCGACGGCTGTAGGGCCGGCGAAATTATTCTGCGATAAATTACGTGCGGGAGTACGGCCGGCGGAATTATCCTGCGATAAATTACGCGGTACAGTGTGAATTTGCATGTGGTCCCGAGCTGGAGCCACGTGTTTTCACGTGTCCAGGCCACCCAGGGGGGGGTATCTGACACGGTGGTGTCGCGCTGGAACCACGTGTTTTGGGTTCTTTTTCCCGGAAAGGGCTCGAGCCCAGGGTTCTCTTTTAGTTGGTTCCCCCCGGTTTCGACGGCTGTAGGGCCGGCGAAATTATTCTGCGATAAATAACGAGGTCGCTTAGGGCCGGCGAATTAAGATTTTGAGGATGTCTCGAGCGAAACGCTTGGTTTTCAGAATTTGTTGAGGATGTCTCGAGCGAAACGCTTGTTTTGTGTTACAGATTGTCCTCTCCTGAGGACTTGAATTCTGAGGATCTCTCAAGTGGATTGCTTGTTTTCACGTGCCCAGGTCTTGAGGATGTCTCGAGCGAGACGCTTGGTTTCACGCCTCCAGGTGGCCCAGACAAATGTCTAGCATGAGGATTTGTTGAGGATGTCTCGAACCAGAGGCTTGTTTTCACGTGTCCAGGTCGCCCAGGTGGATGTCTAGCATGAGGATGTGTCGAGGAAGTCTCGATCGAGACGCTTGTTTGCACGTGTCCAGGTTGCCCAGGCGGATGCCTAGCATGAGGATGTGTTGAGAATGTCTCGAGAGATTCGCTTGTTTTCACGTGTCCAGGTCGCCCAGGCACAGAACAGGCCTCGGCACGGTACATCAATATCGATGCCCTTAGCATTGCAGCCTGGCATGTTGCCTGGCACGTTCCGCGGAGCGTCCCGTGGCGAGTCCCCCTGGCACGTCGCGCGGTGCACGTCCATTGGCGCGTTCCGTAGCGCGTCCCCTTGGCACGTCCCGCGGTGCGTCCCCATGGCACGTCCCCTGGCACGTCGCCTGGCGCGTCCCTTGGGACGTTCCGCGGCGCGTCCTCCTGGCATGCCCCCCCTGGTCGATTAGTTTTGGGGCAGCTACCATCTGCTCAAGCAGCTCGAGCTTAAGATCCAGATCAGTTCGGTCAGGATTCGGATGCCAGGGAGGACTCGATCCGCAACGCCATATATATAGAGAGAGCACAATCGTTGCATGGCGCATCTCAGTTCAGCACGGCGTAGCACAGCACAGCCATCGGCACAGTACATCAAGATCGATACATTCAGCATTACATTTGTCCGTCGCCCAATCAGGTGCCTCTGAAACGTTGCCATGCCTTACATTTCTATATTCCTTTCCGGGTTCGTGGGTCGATCATGTTTGGCCCTTGGCCTACAAAAACAACAATGGGAACAACAACAACAACAACAACAAAAATTACAGCAATGGCAACAACAATCGTTGTAATATTGTTCGTTCTTACACGCCTGCGCGCCATTCAATACGCATCTTCCAAAGCCTCAGCACCCGCCCTCTTCGTCTTCGATCGCATACCCCTGTGGTAGATCTTCTTCACCTGCCGCGCGCAATCGGCGCGGCCCCTGAAACAGGGGAAGAGTGGGCGGGTGGAAGGGGGACAAGGACGGAGAATGGATTGGTAGGAGGGGTGGCTCGGGGCAGAAAACACGCGGCAGAACCAGACGGGCCGATCGGGCGGGCAGACCCTAACGGGCGGGTCGGGGGGGCGGGCCCAAGCGGCCAAATCGAGAAGGCGCGTATACGAACGAAAGGTATAGCTGTATCAAACAGAGTTAAAAGGCATTGGGCGCGAATCCGAGAGTTCGCAGAAGCGCACGCGAAACGCATGCGGAACGTCCACGAAACTATTGCGACACGCATGCCAAGCGAACACGAAACGCATGCGCAATTCCTATGGCACGTAGATGATTTATCCTTGAAAAGCACCCGAAATGGATACGCAACGTACATGGGACGTACATGAATGTGATCCAATAGAACGCATACGATCGCACATGAAATTTGCACGAAGCATTTATATACAGCGTAGATGAGCCGCGCACGACGCGCATATGAAACGTATACGACCCGAAAACACAAACGCACTGCAGGCGCAACCGAAACGTACTTATCAAACGTAAATCACACCAATATGAAACGTTGGAGGGACGTAAAGGAACCCATACGCAACGCATACGTAGCGCATGTGGAGAGTATATGGAAAGCACATGGGACATGCACGACCGGGATCGGCGCATTTACTATATAGTGGACTTCTACGAAAGCAGGAACAGAGCATAGAAGAGAGTCTTGCGAGGGGCTGGGACCGGCGCATCTTCTTGAATTCCTATTTGCACGAAGCGACAAGTGCGCTGGAGGCGGGGACCCGCACATTCGGAATTGGATTACAAGAAAATAGTTGAGATAACTATGCGGGGGGCTGGGGCCGGCGCATTTCCGATTGAGTTCTCGAGAAGCAAACGAATACGGCAGTGGGGAATATCGCGGGGAGCTGGCATCGGCGCATGTCTCATTGAAATCCGAATTGGGAGGAAAAATAACCTGATGAAGGGCCCAACCATATGCAGCTGTGAGTATTGCACTTGTGATTATCGTCTTCGGCGGCGCTTCTTACGGGGCCGCGAACCGCATGAAGGGCGCGCCGATATGCGCGGCGGGGTACACATTACGGGCGAAGACGATAGGTCTAAATGCGAGAGACTGAGCGCGGGTGAGTCTGAGCGCGAGTGGAATGAGTCTGCGCGCGAGTGAATCTACTTTAAGGGTAGCTCTTTGGGAGATGTTAGTTATAGTATCGGGAGTATAGCTCGCGCGCCGTTGCCTTTGGCTCAAGGCACGCGCGCCCTATTTGCCCGGACGCTGCTTGTGTTCGCTATGTGTTGGAAAGATCATTACATCGATCTGATCCTATCCTATCCGTCCATTCCTCTTACTGAACCACCTCAGTACGATACCGGACGCTATTTGCCATCCGCTGCCCATGGAATCGGATGCTATTTGAGTTACCAGGCTCACTTTGGACTTGGTAGCGGAGCTGGCCGCACCCTCGTGTGGTCAGCTCTTGCTCTTCTCATCCTCATACTCTTCGGCACGATCCTCGTGACCACCTACCACCCTGCGCTACCACTCCCAGTACGCTTACGAGGATCTATCCAAGAGCAAGAAGCAACACGAGAGGTACGACGTCTAGGCAACCACATTGGTACCATATACGCTTCATCATTGCGCTACTACCAACCGCTCGGCAACGAGCCAAAAGCGCAATACTTGAAGCATGGGCGGAGAGATCCGCCAGATAGAGCGCCTCGACGACTCGACAAGGCGCTACCCCAGCGCGGCAACGCACCTAATAACCACCCCTACCTACATAGCCTTGGGCTGGTTATCTTCGCTATCATATGGTTCGCGCTGGGGGCAGCAATCGGACACATGCGCCGCGGAGAAAACAGCACCGATGGGCAAACACATGGCCCATACTGGGACCCTCAAGGCAACGTACCTTTCCGTGAGTACGTTTATGAGGTCAACGCGTGGCTTAACGTCACTAGCGGACGCATGACGCCACAGGCCCAAGCGGCCGCCACACAACGCGGCCTAGGTGGCCTAGCGAGGACACTCGCCATGAGGGTACCACCTGACATTATAAACTATGGCGCTGACATCGATGGGGTCCACACAGACCCAGTGACCTACATCATGTTCCTCCTAAGCATGAAGTTCGAGCGCCTGGAAGATGAGCGCCAGCTCACTTCCGGCACACAGCTCATCGACTTCCATGTGCCTCACGGAGAACGAATCGATGTCACTCTAACCCGATTCGAAATGGCCCGACTTGAGGCACAGTCGGTGGGATTCGACCTCCCCAACTTCCAGTGACTAACCACGAGCCTGTTCCGCGCCTTAGGCGTCGGCAACCAGCGAGCCATGCAACTCCTACAGCCACTCGATCATCAAATGCCCCGAACTCAACAACAGCATGATGAGTTGCTGGAGAGGATGCGTTCGATAGGCCACCTATCAGAACGGTCGCCTGGCAATATAGGATCTGTGTTTGGAAGGGGAAGGGGATCTGGTAGTGGAAATTTCTACACTACCTTAACCACTGAAGCCCAGTCTGGAAACGGGCCCTCAAGCACATGGGCCGATGATCCCGGAGAATCTACTGCTTTATTAGCAGGGGATCGACCACAACCAAGCTGGGCAACCAGCCCTCCTTCCAAAGAACCTCAACCACACCGTTCTCTGTGGGGTGAATCAAACCCCCTTACCGACGGTGTGTCCACCTACTGGGGAGACGATGATTTCGATTCCGGCACCGACACTGATACTGCACCATCCGACGGCGTTGAAGCTTTAGACTGGTCAGATATTATGAATATGGAAACTGACAATCAGCGTGCTGAACACCTGTTTTGGTTATTACAACAGGCTAAACGGAGGTGGAGGAGGTTCACACGAAAACCAGTGCGACGTGTTAGGAGGAGGACACGGAGGAGTTTCAAAGGAAAAGGTAAAGGCAAGCGGGGTCGTCGGAGGTTGAACGGACGAGGCATCGCGGCATTCCTCCAGAGGCTCTCAGATGAACAGTATGATGAGATATTCTTCGGGGGAAAGGGCCGCGGCAAAGGCCGTAGAGAGACTTCAGGAAAAGGCGAAGGTAGGCGGGGAAACCCGCGAGGTAGAGACGGCCAGGTTCTAAAGTGCCATGAGTGTGATAGTACCGACCATCGTGTGAGAGACTGTCCAGCGAAGGGAAATGGAAAGGGCAGATCGACCGAAGTCCATTTTGGCTCAATTGAACCATTCATCGAATATCTGAGCCACCAGGATTGTGAGGCCATGGAACAAATATTTTACACTTGGGTCAGTTGCATGGACAGCGTCGACGAGCTCGAGGCGTATGGTCATGGATTGTACGCGTACTACCTCGAGTACGTCCGCAGGTTCGTTGTTGGTAACAACGAGCTCACTCCCGTGGATCACGGTACGCTGGGAAACCAGCCTTTGTCTTTCTTCGACTGGATGTTCGGGAAGCCAGGCAACATCATGGCCTACGAAAGCAGTGACGAGGACATCACTGTTGAGGCCTCGCCTTCCGAGGTTGAACGCAACCTCCAACCTGCACCTGAACTCCCGCCTGGAAACAGGCCTACCTATCCCCGAAATAATGATGAACTTATAGAAATGGAGTCTCAAGCGTTCGTTCAAGCTTTCATTGCAGGTGCACCAGAGGTCCCATTTGTACCCCCTGGTTCGCTTGCTCCAGGCGGGTACGGACCACGCACGCTACTGCAAACCCTCATGAGGATGCACGAGGTATTGACCATCGCATATCCCGAGAGTCAAGAAAGCATCGAAGCTGGCATCATGATGCTGCAGGACACTGACGCCTGCGATGACTCGGAGTTAGCGTTGGCAGCCTTGACCCTCATCGACAGCGTGCACCCTGAGGACGTGCAGAGGCATGTGGTGTACTCCCGAGGGAGATGGCGCGATGCCCTTGAAAGGGCCATCGCCATGCGCGGTCAGGCTCTTCCTCCGCCAGGATGGGGTCTCCAGGCGGTGGGACTATGGCCAAATAACACGGCCATGCGCAACATTGCTGGGCAGCCTGTGCTCGGCAACGAGCCTGAACCGACAACCGTGCCGCCTACCCCGGGACAGCCGAGCGACGCACAGATGCCGGCTATGCAGGGAAACTTGCCTGTCCCGGTTGCGCCAATGGCCATCATCATTGGTAGTTCTACATCAGAAGAAGAAGAAGAGGGCGATGGTTGCGGGCTAGACGAGGATGAAGCCACAATCCTCATGATGGAAGTTAACGGTGAGGTAGAGGTGGATTTTGATCCTGACGAGCCTGAAGCACCATCACCATCGGCACAAGCGCCATTTGCGCCGAGCTGCAGCCAGCAGGGAAACCCGCCTTTACTAGCCGATCCACCTGGGATCGCACAGGAGCCTCCGCTGGCGCCTCCGCCGGCTTCTACTCAGGCTGCTTCGGCAGCCTCTTCTGATGAGAATGCTGGAAGGTCTCGTTCCCATCCGCGCGTCAGAGGAGAGCCACATCCTCCGGCTCGGCTTCCCCGTGAGTGGAGGCAAGCTGGCCCAAAGGAACACGCTCTCAGGCGAGGAGGCGAACTACTGCCGCACAATGATCCAAGACGCCGCACAGGGGAACATTCGGCCTTCGGCAAGGGCAACCCTGCCTATAGGGACGCTCAGGGCAAGGCCATCCGCGGAGGCTATCAAATGGCAACGAACATCCGCCGCCCTGAAATTGAAGAAGTGCGGACACAGCTGCGAAACGTTATCGCGGCTCGCAAGTTGTATAGGCCTCAAGCAGCGCGTGGACCATGTTCCCAGCCGTTCCAGAACCACAGGCCGGGATGCCCTGTAGGAAACAATGAAGGTCTGAGCCCAAACAGGGGCAAAACCCCTCATGAGGAGGGCGTCCACCCGCCACTGATCCCGATGACGCAGGACGAGATCGCAGAGGTCAATCGTCGTCTCGGGATCATGGGCCACTTGGAACCGAAAGATGAAGAGGATAAGCCTCCTCCGGTTCCAAGGGGAGGACTGGTGCCCATGACCCAGGAAGAAAAAGACGCACTCTTTAATCTTCCTGGAATGCGAGGAAACTCGCCCGGCGTTTCCAGCCAGTCCCAACAACCAGAATCGACATCTAAGGATGAACAGAAGGCCCAGCGAGTTGCGGCGGATGAGGAGCGCATGCGGATAGCAGAAGAACGCGCACGCGAGGCAACTCGCCAAATGCTGTTGGACTCCACAAAGATTTACATGAAGGGGGCCAAGAAACCCCCGCTCCCACTACAATCGAAGGCTAAGAGTGAAACCCCAGCACCGAAGTCGTCTTCGGATGTGAGACCGAAAGCACGCTCTGAGGATCCTGGGCCAGATGTGCAGATGGAGGCGCCTCGCTCTGAAACTCCGAGACCGCCGATTGGCGCAACTCCAGCACAAGTATCTGAGCGCAAGCAGCAACCTCAGGACCCTGTGGAGGAACGGAGACGCCCGCCTAGTCGTAGCAGTTCCATTGCCAAGAAGGCGGCGGCTTTCGAGCGCACAGGGTATGCCCCTGCGCCAGCTTCGCCTGTGGCGGCCCGCTCAAAAAGGTCCGACGAAGGTGCTATGCCTAGGGGCAACTGGGTGCCGACGATTAGGGGTAGCGCCAGTCGCGGATCACCGCGGGGAAACCCGCCAGGCGCTGCTGCTGCAGCTTCCCCCTCGTCAGGAGCCGCAGCCTCTTCAGCGACAGAGGCTCCTGTGCGGGGAAACCCGCCCGTGGATCAGTGGGACTCCGAGTGTGATTAGGGATAGACTTGCTCTGCGGAAGCTCCCACCGATACGCTCGGTGGATGAGGAATTCATGAAGAAATGCAGGCAAGCAAACATCGTCCCTAGATCCAATCACACCCTCAAGCAGCTGAGTAAAGCTCTCAGCAGGATATGCAGACATGCGCCAGACAAACCACACAATCCTGTGTGGGACCTGGCTACATTCGATGATCATGATGGTTGGATTAACCTCGTGGAGCTCGTAAATGATTATCCGTGGAACACAGGAAAAACGAGACACGACGGGTACAATCCCAGACATGACGATGCCAAAGTCATCAATGCGAACCTATATGGTCGCACGGTTGACCAACTGGCAGCCATCATGATGGAAGTGGTTCATGTCCGCGAACCAGACGGAGAAGAAAAACAACGCCTTCAGTTCAAGGTGTTAATGCGGGACTCCGGCGAGCCCGAGATCTTCATCCGCGCCTCTCAGGGGCATTCGTGGACATTGAAAGCTCCATGGTCGCTGTACAATTATATTGTACTGTGCGACCAACCTGCCGGGAGACCGGCCCCGTACCCCGAGGTAGCCATGCATGGCACTCGGTGGTATGCCTTCGAAGGCATTATGTGGCACGGCCTGTCCTGTAGACCCGAGCACAACACGAAGAAAAAGGGGACAGGCCGGTCGCACATCCACTTCGTGCCGACGGTTCGCCGTCGTGCCGTGAACAGTGGGTGGGACCCAGAATCTGACATTATCATCTTCGTAGATTGGCACAAGGCCATGCAAGATGGTATAAAGTTCTGTTGGTCTGATAACGGAGTCCTCTTGTCCGAGGGAAGTAATGGCGTCATAGAACCTTACTACATTTCCCATGTAGAGGACCTTGCCACGGGGAAGCACTGGCGAAATCCAGAGTACATGGGGGATCACCGGGTGCGAGTTCCCCCCGCCGTGCTTTCGAACCCTGGCAGGTGGGCTGACGTTGGCAGTGCCAGCGTCAAATACCAGTGGTCCCGAGACCAAGAGGGCGTCGACCCTCCCATGGTCTACCTCCACAGGGAGGTCGGGGACCACTACAGCCCTGCCACGCTGGGAAACCAGCCTGAGGTCCACCATATCTTCATGATCACCGAGAGTGAGGCCGGGAGCGCGGCACCAAGCGGCGCCCCAAGCCAAGGGCCTAGCGCCATATCTTGGCAGGCCATCAGCACCTCGGACCTGGACCAGATAGCGGCCTCTCTGAACCCTGAACAGGCGGAGCAATTGGCGGACAGGTTGTACCAACAAGACCCCTGGGCCGCTGGCCAGGGAGCAATGTCCGCCATGGCGACGCGAAATCGTCAGGCCATGCAGGGAAACCTGCCTATAAATGGACTCAGCAATGAGATGCCTGAGCCGCAGGGAGACCCGCAGATGTTCGGCCGCATCTTTGGAGAGCCTGCTCGATTCGAGCAGATGCATGGTAGCCCCTCGCCAAGCATGCACACACCGAGGGGCATGACCCCAATGGCGACGCCACCTGCACAGTCTCCGTTCGGGACTCCTGGTCGCCCTGCCACGAGTGGCACCCTCATGGAGAGGATCGCAGCGGCTAGGGCTGAGCATGGTACAGCTCTCCTGAACATGATGCCGCCTGGCACTCCAACGAGTCAGCAGGGAAACCTGCCCGGCACTCCAGGCCATTCACGACCGTTTGCTGGTCATACCTCTGTCGCTGGTGTGCCTGAAGACTACCGTGCAAGGGTGGCAGCCGCTGTGCAGCAGGTGCAGAGCCATAATCTGCCTCACCCAAGTGGTCTAAGGTGGAGGCCGGCCTGGTCCTGGGAGCCTGAGGGTCCCAATCCAAGGGATCCTGTTCGGCAACGAGCCTTCATCCCAGCCTTTAATGCTCACCCGAGCATGGCACAGGGCCAGAGGCCACCGCCAGCACACATGGATCCGCCACTGCACCCCGATGGGTCTAGAGTCCCGAACAAGTTTGTTCGTGAAATGGCGGATCAGTTCCACAGCCTCACTAACGTGCGCTGTAGTGATCAGTCCATGTATCCGCACATGGCCTTTATGCCTGCGCCGACGACGCCAGATGTGGCTGTCCAACCCACTGCCCATTCGATATCGTCTGGCAGTAGAAGTGTGCCTGATTATATCAGGCAGACATACCACACTCAACAGGCATGCTTTAGGCGCAGACAGGCCGTGCAGAACGTGCGTGATCATTCACGTGCAGCCGCGCTTGAGGTTGTGAGGAACAGAGGCTCACCACTGCGAGGAAACTCGCCTGCTGGGACGCCTACTGCCTCCGCGCCAGCAGCCCCTCCAGCTGCGGCTGCCGGAGTGCCGGAGGTGCTGGATCCATCAGTGGATCCCCCAGCAGCCTTCATGCCCTCCGAGACGGTCTTGGAGAGACAGCGGCGGGTATATCCCAGAGCAGCAGACGTGGAAGTTTTCATTGGGATGGAAGATACCTGCGCGGTATGCCTCGAAGAATTTCAGCCCAGGGAAAGTGTTTATCGTTTGAGGTGTAATCACTTATTCCATGAGGGGTGCTGGAATTCAAATGCGGTGGGCCATGTCGCAAACCAGCGCGAGGGAGATCCTCAGCAGCCACCATGTGCTATCTGCCGAGCACCTGGCATCATAGCGTCATCATTCCCGTGGACCGGCTCCTTCATTCAGACTCCTGAGCAAGCAGCGAGAGAGCTGCGGGAGTTGAGGAGCACGGTGGAGGAGATGACAGCCAGGATGCTAGATAGGCAGACAGTTCAGCCCCAGCAGCAGGGAAACCTGCCAGAGGAGGTGAGGCCGCCGATGGAGACGGGATACTTCGATCAGCTTATCCCGATGACGGCGCCCCAGCAGGGAAACCTGCCTAACACTCCTCAGATGTCTCCCCAGAGTGGGTGCGGGGCAGAGATGGCACTGGACCCTGATCAGTTGCGTGAGCTGCGTGTTCGACATTTCCAGAATCAAATGGGCAATGCGCACACAACTTTTATGCTGGACGCCGACAATCCTGAGACTGATGGTGCGTCGTTTGACCTCTCAGATTCCTCAGTGGCAACAGCAGCAACATCAGCCAGGGCCGTTGACATCACAGCGACGAACGAGGAGTTCGAGGAGTGGCTGCAGTACAGGGATCACCTCACGAATGAGGGGTTGCAGGATATTGCCCTTCACTCGTATCTGACGCTGACGAGACGCACGACCCGCGAGCAGTATAAGAGCATACGCGACGAGTATGCCAACTGGCGGGAGGAGCGTGGCGATCATGTCCAGCACGTGTCGTACTTCCAGTACATCGACCTGGTACGTATGGCCGAAGGCAGGCCGTATGCCAGCGTCATGCGGGGTAACCCGCCAGGAAGTACAACTGACCTGCGGGGAAACCCGCCAAACAGCACAGCCGACACTTCAGAAACGGTGCACATCAAGCAGCCGAGTAAGACGTTCTTGGACGATGGTGGGAACTCTATCCTCATCGTTGTAGGCTCGAAGATCAACATCATGGGTGAAAACACGAGCCGCAAGTTCGTCCAGGCTGCTGAGGCGCACGGCCGTACTTGTACGTTCGAGCCCCGCTCTCGTTTGAACATCAACGGAGTGGGAGAAGGGTCGGCCCCAGCGGATACCGTAGGCACATTCAGCACTGCCTGCGAGTACCAGGGGTCGACCCAGCTCGATTCGTACAAGACGAACATTGTGTCAGGCTGTGGCAAAGACCTGCCAGCCATCCTAGGCCTCGATAGTATGCAGGACAAACGCACGATCATTGTGCTTGAACGAGGCCAGGAGAAGCTGATATTCCTCGGAAGGGGCAGGTCAAGATGGAGCTCCCCGAGGGCTCCAAGATCATGCCGACGACGAAGTTGCCGTCAGGGCATCTGCCGATCAGGTGTGATCGTTTTGGAGCTGCGGGGCAGCCCGCCTCGAGCTCAAGCAGCACATCATTCCAGACGGTGCTGACGGGCGAGCGGACCCCGGCGCAGGAGCGCGAGCAATTGCAGGGAAACCTGCCTCAGGGGTTGATGGAGACGCTCGCCAAGGCCACCATGCGAGGCGACAGCATCGACGATCTTGAAACGTTCGATTGCTTCGTTGCCAGGACACTGGCCCAGCATGGTGGAAGTGCACCCATGGACGCTGTACGGTCCCGCCGGAAGATAGTGATGGGGTACACCAACCGTGAGCTGCAGACAGTCAGCGACGCGAGGTCCAAAGGCATGCTGAAACAGCTGATGGATAATCCATCTATGCTGACAGCATTTGCGGAACAATCCGCCTCTGAGGCCACGGCGCGCTGCAGCGCTGAGCTCCAGCATCTGAGGGAAGCCCAGATGCTGGCAGACATTACAGGCACATCTTCTTTATCTTGAAGATGGCAGGGCGACGTCGCCCCCTCGTCGTCTTGCCTGTTGGCCGAAAAGCCGGGGGGTAACAAGGACAGCGGGGTAACCTGCCTTAGTAAGAGGGCTTTTGTCATTGAAGATACGAGAGAGGCTTGCGCCGACCTCCGCACCCGAGGTTATATCTGTGATCGTATTTCCCACAATGAGCTTATGACGAGCGTGGGCGCAGATTACCTGGGCGCGGTGATCAGTGGAGATTACACTCTCATATGGATTAGTACCCCGGGTGACTGGTATGTACGAACTCCAGGAAAGAGAGTGGCCCCACATTGGTCACGCATCCAGAACTTTTTGATAAAAGCCAGGAAACTCCGCATGAAAATCATGATATTTGGTCCCCCAGGATATTTTTGGAAGTTATCTCCAGTACGTGATACCCTGGAAGATCTTAAGTTGTCAGTGATACGGAAACGTTTGTGTCATTTCGGTATTCGGTTCAATGTGCAAGACAGTACACCGAGTGGCATCAATACCGATTAGTTCGAAATTGTGGGCATGTACATGCAAACATGCGATACCACAACATGTGTTGGATTGGTATGGCCATACGGTGCGGCATGCTGAATGGCGAGCTCAGACACGTACTACACTCATCCGTCACCTGAACGACAAAATCCTGGGAAGCACCACCACGCACGGAAACGCGCCTATATATTTGAACACCTATACACGCACGGACCATAACATCCATCACTACGTGACGACCAACAAGGGAGGACCGAAATGGTCTGATGTTATCCGACGTGTAACGATTAACCTGGATACCAATGCGGTTATTCAGGATATTTCAGTCGCCGATCAACCAACAGGGTATGATTGGCATGCACCGCTACCTGCAGGGATTGCCAACATCAGCACTCGGTTATATTGGCAACCCGAGGAACCGGTCTTGCTCGGAAACGAGCCGACTCAATCACCACAGAAACCTCGACGCGTCATCATAGATGATTGTTCTCTCCCCCCCCCGACTCTGGCGATTGACGCATGCACCCACTCAACCACGACAATGGGCACGCAGACCGGCGAACAAAACGAGCAAGTCTTACCTACAGAATCGCGTATCAAGCAGAAGGAAAGGCTCAAAGCCGAAAAGGAAGCAGGCATCAAGCCTCGTCGCATTAAAAAGCACGTTGAAGACGGAAATGACGATTGCGGCGACGACTTGTCAGGATTCGGACAGGATCTTATGGCGACCTGGAGTACTGATGTCCCTATTGAGCTGATAAGCTCCGATGAGGACGATGACCTGTTCCTTACCCTCCCCACATCTATGCCCGACACACACGCTGACATATACAACATAGTTGCTACACTATGCTATGGTCATAACAATTGCGTGGATATGTTGGAGCTTTGTGGCGGTGAGGGTGGTATTTCAGAGCTTGCCTTCTCAAGGGGACTCTCCTCAGGAGGCAATCTAGACAAGACCACATATGTCGACCTGGGAGACCCCTCGGTGCAGCGGGTTGTAGATCATTACTTCGCTATATGCTACGTACGAGTTGCCATGCTACAACCCAGTTGCCGCACCACAGGACCACCGTCCCACTACAACTACAAAGTCAATCACAACACTTGGGAACAGCACCACAAAGAAGATTTACCACACATAACTTATTGTGGTAAAATTGCTGTTACCCAAGATGATGCTCGGAGGTGGTTTATACGCGAACAACCTACAGGAACATGGGTGGATGACATTTCCCCATGGAAGAAACTTGCCAACCGACCACACATTACAACCGTACGCATTGATCAGTGTGCGACGGGACTCAAGGATACGGCTGGTGACTATATTAAGAAGCCGACAAATATCACCAGCAATGACGAGACGATTCTTAAACCCTTTGAGCGACCCAAATGCAACGGTCAGCATGTGCACGCACAACCGTGCAACAGAGAGCTTTCACTGGCACAACAATACACTCGACGATTGCAGTCTGCCTTTGTGGAAGCCGTCTATTTGGCGAAAGCCATTGATACTACGCGCGGAAACGCGCCTACAAGTACTGCACAAGCTTACCCTGCTGACCTTCCTGATCAAGCCGAACCAGGCGAAGGTATGAGACGCATCGGTGATCGTATCATCCCAAAGGTGGCCACATGCCCCGCATGCATCGACAACGTCCGAAAGGACAGTCCTAGCCACAACAGAGACCCTACGCAGTGTAAGAATCATGATTCCATCTCTGTATATTGGCCATGTCCCGCATGCCAGAGGGATCTTACGAGAAGCAAAGGCGTTAAGAACCACCTCGATACCGATTCTGGTAAATGTCGTTTTGCTGAACCATTTAAACTTCCAGATGACCACGACCCCGAAGGTAAGACCGTGCCAGCTTGGTGGAAACCCTTACCTAAACCTGGTGAGGGCCAAGCTTCAGCGTCAGGTGGCCGCCAAGGCGCACACGCCAGGCCACCACGACCACGATCCTTCGGCAACGTTGATCCGACATCTGGTGCCAGCAGTTACGACATGCTACGAGACGCCCCCGAGCGTGGAAACACGCCTTCTGCGTCCTCTAGCGAAGCGCCACAGGTAGCGGCCCGTCGTGGCCGCCTACAAGGCGCACCACCACCACCAGATGCAGTTGACGAAGGAGACCGACTGCAGAGAACTACAAGGAACCCTCTTGCCTCCACCGGCTCGGGGGCTCCACGACTACCCGACTGGACGAAATTCGACATCCAACACAGTCTGCAAAATCTCCGTAGTCATGAACCTCATGTCGTTAAAAAGGAACTCCGCAAACTGCACCTGCGGTGGCCTCATGCGAAGGAACCCAAGATGAGGCTAATCCTAGACAAAGTGGGACTGGATAACGTTCGACTGAACATGATCAAAGAAGTTTGCGATACTTGTCGGGAATGCAGAGCATGGGAACGTCCAGGAAACTCAACATTACCTTCGGTGAGCCTTTCTGGTAACCGGCTCGACGAAGGCGAAATGGATCTCATGTTTTACAAGAAACGGACCATATTTCACATTATGGATCGTTGTATTCGCCTGGCAGCAGGCCAAGAAATCTCCGACAGAGAACGTGATACTATACTTGACGCCTACCACTACTGCTGGATTGCCTATCATGGACCCTTCAAAGTCTTATACTCAGACGGAGAAGGCGCCCTGAACAATGATGCCGTTAAGGCCATGATGGCCAATAAGGGTACAGAACTTCGTATCCGAGCGCCTGGCCAACACGCGACTTCAATTGAGTCACGAAACGGCATTCTCAGGGGCGTCCTCCACATGATTGAGGAAGAGCTGAATAGACACAACATCCCTGTTGTATTCACTAGAGTTTTGGCTGAAGGCATCTTCGTTACTAACGCTTTCACGTTTCACAACGGAGTATCGCCATACCAAGCACACACTGGACGTCAGCCCTCCTTTCTTCCTGACCTCGACACCCTTGACTTTCCCGAGGGACCCGAGACATCAGGACACGAACGGGAACGTCGTGTGAGGGAAGTTAGCCTAGAAGCCATAATTCAGGCCACTGCTGTGGCCAAGACAAATCGGGCTCTCAGGGCTAAAACGGCTCCTGATGGTGCTCGCCTTTACTCAGCAGGGGATCTGGTCGACTACCATCGACCCAATGCCGCTAAGGACGATCATGGAGGCTGGAACGGCCCATTCCCGGTGATCCGTAACGTGCCTGAAAGAGGACATATTGTTGTCAAGGCAGGATCTCGTGAGGTAATTGTGATGTATCCTGATGCTCGTCACACACTATACATTGAATGTCTCCTCACACGGGAACTTGGCATGGATAATATGGCCATGCAAACCGTCCTTACATATGTGGCACATCTCGGCGCAGGGAAACCTGCCAAAGTCTTCGGTTACATCCCAGACTACAAGGGAAACCTCAATCTTTCAGACGACAGTAAGTTTCACCCGCGCGTACATCTAGCACTACAGTATCTCGTGCGAAATTATTTCCGAGTAGAACACGTAGTAGCAGTTAGGTTGGCCAAAAGTGTGTCAAGTCTACCTGCAGTAAAGTACGCCACCGGGTCTACGCTGATCCACTACGACAACGATATCAGCCCAGCCTTCCACTACTATGAGTGCGTGGGCACTGGCCTGAACATTTCTCAAATCACTGGTAGCACTCATTCCAGACTTATCCAATGCTTGACTTCACATGTCCTTCCTTAGGATTTCACGACGACTCGGCCAAATATCAGCACTCAAGCACCACGTCTGGAGACCACGATTCGCCTGGAAACAGGCCTCCACCAGATACCCCAGGTGCTTCATCGCCGAGTGAAGGCCGTCTGTCGACAATCTATGAAGAAAACGAGGAACATAATATCGAAGCTATGATACTGGAAGGGTGGTATGACGAGTTACGTATGGACCTTCATCCCACGACAACTACCGACGAATATCTCTACTGCGTCCCAACAACCATGCTGCCCGACCAATGTGTTTTGGTTTCAGCATCTGTGGACGAAGAAGATATCGTATTGTCGGAACCGCTCGGAGACGAGCCTGATCCAAGAGAGTCCTGTCTAGTCTCTCTCTGCTCAACCACACCTGATGAGAGCTACTCTCTTGACAGTGATGAATATGGCCCCTATGTTGAGTTATGTTTTACATCAGAAATGTCAAAGGTAGTGTTGGATCAGACTCAACTTGCACAGCTCGACACTGACATGGTCGCAACGATGCGAGTATATGTATCCTCTGCTGCTAAACGCGCTGTGGTAGTCAAGGAAGCTGATCTACTCATCAAAGCCGACATAGCAGCACATCCAAAAGAGGTTAGTGAAGCTTTATACACTGAACTCAAAATCTGGATTGATAACCGATGCTTTGAGATGTATGATTTATCCAAAGCTTCCAACATAATGACATCCAGGTATGTATATAAGTGGAAGTTTGTGCAGGTGGGTACCGAGAACGTTAAAACCATTCGTCTCAGACTTGTCCTTCGTGGATTCATGGACACTGAGGCTTTCGATGCGGAAACTCTCTCGGGAACCGCCCGAAGACAGTCCCAGAGACTCCTGGCAAGTGAGGCGGCATGCCATCCAGAGTGGATCTTAGCATCCATGGATATCGATAAGGCGTTCCTCAAGGGTCTAACCTATGAGGAACTTGCCCATGCCACCGGCGAGGAAACTCGCATGGTTTGCTTCACCCTTCCACCGGGAAGTGCTCAGGTACTTCGTACACTACCCGGCTTTTCACCCTATGACGAAAGCCGACACTGCCTCAGGTGCCTAAAACCAGGAACGGGTACAAAGGACGCCCCAAGAGCGTTCTCTCTCAAACTTCGCACGACCACACGAGCTATAGGCCTTACACCGACCAGTTATGATCCTGAATTTGAATTCAGCCAAGATTTGCTAACGGCAAAACATGTCGATGATATTAATATGACAGGCCTAGAGAAAAATACAGACGACTATGTACAACGTGCCGAAAAGGTGTTTGACAAATGCAAGCTTAACAAACACTCATATACGAACTGTGCCGTTCGCTACACCAAGAATGACCAGGGGGATGTAATCATGGATCAGGACGAGTATATCAAACAACTACGTCTTATCACACACCCAGAACTTACAGGAGCGGCGGCCGATGCCAAAGCCGCGAAACTTATTACCGACATGTTCGTCAGCTTGCGAGGAGCCCTCGCCTATGCCCTTCTTACTCAAATCTGGCTCATGGTATACGTGGTCTCTCTCCAGAAAATCCAAGAGCCCACCAACCTACAAGTCAGACGACTGAATGCTGTGACGCGAAAGCTGATCAGCAGCCCGAAACGCACCACCTTCCCTCGGATGAAGCCGACGAATGAAGTTGACATACACAGCGATTCGGGGTATCCGGGGAGGAGGAGGATGAGACCAAGGGCTACGGCACACGCGGGGCCAATGTACTACGGCGAGGAAACTCGCCTCAAGGCAAATCCGTCGTTCACCTCTGTGACGGACTATGCAAATCACACCGACTGCAGGTGAGGTCCAGCTATGCTGCGGAGGCACTCGCAGCTGCGCATAACCTCGATGTGTTTTACCCTACGCTTATCACTCTCCACGAGCTCAAGGCAGGAGCCCTGACTCCACGACAACTACGAGATATGCGTGAAGTTGGAGGCCTAGCCATTAAAGTATCTCTTACCATAGACGCTGAGTCTGTTTTTAAATCATTATCAAGCATGGATCTTAAGATACCGACAGAACGGACTCTGCTTGTTCATATCAGTTGGATACGTGAGCTCATGGATATAGGTATAGTACATAACGTGCAGTGGTGTGATACTAGAGATATGACCGCAGATGGGCATACAAAGGGAAGCATCGATCGGGAGCTGCTTTTGGAAGTGATGTCAGGCACTCAGTCATTCAAGTATGACGTGAAGCAGTTTGTTCCCTTTCGGGGTCCCGAGGACAGAAACAAACCCAAGTCTAATCAATGTTAGTCTGTCCTTGTTGCCCCCCGCGGTTCAATTTGCCAGCATGGGCGCCTACTACAGAGGCGCCCTTCTAGTTGCTCGAAAACGAGCCTTACATTTCACGCCTGGCAACGAGCCGGCTTCATATGATTCAGGCTCTTTGCCTTAATACTTGTTTGTTCGGTGAGGTATGGCCCGTTTGGCTTACCTCTGGCTGAGCCGATAGCCCTTCATCGTCCGAAGGGGCTATCTTGTATTTGCGTGAAATGTTCTGCCAGGAAACTCGCCTTACAGTCTGGTGTTAGGCCAGACTGTACACACTGTTTTCTTTCTTGCAAACAGTTGTGCGCGCGGCCTTTGTAGAGCCTAACGGTTGCGCGGCTATACTCTCCGTCTCCTCCCCCCCCGACTTTAAGGGTAGCTTTTTGGGAGATGTTATAGTATCGGGAGTATAGCTCGCGCGCCGTTGCCTTTGGCTCAAGGCACGCGCGCCCTATTTGCCCGGACACTGCTTGTGTTCGCTATGTGTTGGAAAGATCCTTACATCGATCTTATCCTATCCTATCCGCCCATTCCTCTTACTGAACCACCTCAGTACGATACCGGACGCTATTTGCCATCCGCTTCCCATGGAATCGGATGCTATTTGAGTTACCAGGCTCCCTTTCGATTAATCTATTGGCATGAATGCAAGCATGGCTACACCAAGTGCAAATGCAATGTCGGCGCGCCCCTCACGAGGATCGCGCCCGCGTCCTTTCCTCGTTTCCTCCGTCTTTGCCCCTGCGCTCCAAGGTGCAAGACTGCAGGCGCAGCGCAGCGCGGAGCCCCCGCGACGCGCGCCTGAAGGGGCCCCAGCGACGCGCGCGGGTCGTCGGTTGCGCGGACCAATGAGAGCTAGCTGGCTGGCCGATGGCGGGCAAGGGCCCGGCCGCTGGGCAGAGCGCCAACGGGCGAGCGAGGCGCCGGGCAGAGCGCCGCGCGGAATTCCCGCGACGCGCGCCGGTCGCCCCGAGAGGGCCCAAGCGACGCGCGCGGGTCGTCCGCGGCGCGGAGGAAAGAGGGCCAGCTGGCTGGCTGATGGCGGGCAATGAAATGACCGCTGGGCAGAGCGACGACGGGCGAGCGAGGCGCTGGGCAGAGCGCCGCGCGGAGCTCCCGCGACGCGCGCCGGTCGCCCCGATGGGGGCCCCAGCGACGCACGCGGATTGTCCGCGGCGCGAGGCCAAACACTTGGGCAGTCGAGAGAAGGCGCGGCTCGGGCGGGCCGCTCTCCAGGTCAAGCCTCGCGGATAAACTCAGTGAAGCCCAGCTCCCTGGCGAGGGCCGTCGCCTCCCTCCTGCGCCAATTCACTCGCACCGAAAACTGCTCCAGCTGCTTCCGCAAGCCCTCTGGCGGCCCCGCCAGAGAGAACTCGACGCGCGGCGCCCGCATGAGCAGGAGGTCCTCGTGGCGGGTGGCGCGAGAGAGCAGCGCGTGGAGCTCCAGCCACCAGTCGTCGTCCGCCTTCCTGCCGTTCCCGACCTCGCGGCGGCCGCAGTCCAGGATCACGCCTGGGCGACGTCCGCCGACGGGGCAGCGCGCCGGACAGCCGACGGCCCCCACGGGAGCGAAAGACGGTCTGGAACCCCCTTACGGGGCCACGAAACGTGCGAGGGGCGTGCCAAAATGGGCCGGCGCCGCCACGCGAACTGCGCCACTGGGACCTCACGTGGAGCTCCCTATGGGGCCACGAAAACGTGTGAGGGGTATGCCAAAATGTAGCCGCCATGCGTACGCATTTCGCCACTGAGACTTCAGGTGGAGCTTCCTATGGGGCCGCGAAACGAGCGAGGGGCGTGCCAAAATGTGCCAGCGCCGCCACGCGAACTGCGCCACTGGGATCTTAAGTGGAACTCCGTATGGACCACGACAGCGAGTAAGGGGTGTACCAAAATGGGACGTCGCCGCCATGCGCACGCAGCTCGCTACTGGGATCTTAGGTGGAGCTCCCTATGGGGCCACGAAAGCGAGTGAAGGGTGTACCAAAATTGGGCGGCGCCGCCATGCGAATTGCGCCACTGGGACCTTAGATGGAGCTCCATATGGGGCCACGAAACGCGCGAGGGGTGTGCCAAAATTGGGCGGCGCCGCCATGCGAACTCACTAGTGGGACCTTAGATAGGGCCCCCGTTGTATGGTGCCACGAAACGTGTGACGGGTGTGCCATAATGAAGCGGCGCCGCCATGCGAACTGCACCAGTGGGACCTCAGGTGGAGTTCCGAAACGTTTGAGGGATGTGCCAAAGTGAGAATGTGACGAGAGGAGAGGGGAGGGAGGAGAGGAGGAGGAGAGGAGAAGAGGAGAGGAGAGAAGGGACGCGGGGACCGTCTCTTCAAAACGAGGACTCAACACCACAGGATGGTTGGGAAGAAAGTTAACCAGTGTTGCTAAAAACTGAAATGGGCACATGTACTAGCCACTCGCTTCTGATCGGGGAGAGGGAGGGCGGGGAAAAAAAAAGAATTCCGCTGGAGGCATGGACCGACGCATCTTCTATTGAATTCCGATTGTTACAAAAAAACAGAATATGCAACAAGTTGGCTACAGGCTGGGGCCGACGCGGCGCATTTCCGATTGGATTCCTGATTGGAAAACAAAACATGTCAGGATCCTGCGGGGGGAGGATCGGCGCGTTTCTTATCAAAGTCCGAGTGGAAACGACATGATAGATTGAAGAATTGCCCTGGGGGCTGACATCGGCGCATTTGCGAATATTTCGCCCCCGAAAGACAAAAGGAACATCACACACACACACACGTGGATTATGCTGGAGGTCGGGATCTGCACGTTTCCAATGTAATTCCTTTTGGAAGCGAATGGAGGATAATGAAAACAAAAACAAGACCTGGGGTTGGTTGGGACGGTGCATTATCTATGGGATGCTTGCTGAAACGTATGGAATGTTATACCATGTTGCTGGCGGCTTGGCTCGCATTAGCTTCATAATCGCCCCCGATTGGAAAACGCGTAAAACAGACGATTATGGTGGGGGTTGGGACCAGCGCAGTCCCCAGAGGCTTCTCATTGAAAGCAAATATGACAGATCAGGAAATCAGACGGGAATATTGAGGAATCCCTCGGGAACAGTGGGGATTTCGCCGGGAATCCGCAGGGCTCAGTCAAGAATCCTTAGGAAGCCATGAAGACATCCTCGCAGGGATCTTCCAGGAATCCCTCAGGAAGGCTTGAGGAATCCTCCGGCATTTTTCAGGAACCCTTCAGGACTTCCCCGGGAGTATTCGGGAATCTCTTTGAGGAATCCCCAGGAAACCGCCTGGAATTCCTGAAGAAACCCCAGGATTCTTCAGGATTCGTTCAGGAATTGTTCAGGAATCCTTCAGGAATCCCCAGAAGTCCTTCGGGATCTTCCAGGAATCCGTCAGGAATGCGTCAAGGATACCTCATGAACCCACACGACACCTTCAGGAATGCTTCAGCAATTCTTCAGGCATCTTCAGGGACCCTTCAGAGGAATCCCACAGGAATCATCAGGAATCCCTCAAGAAGCCTTCGAGGAACCTGCAGGAGTCCATGAAGCCGAGGAGGCGCCTTCAAGGGAGCGCTTATGTAGCGCCTTTAGCGCTTCCAGCGCTTGGAAATTAAAATGGGACTGGTTGGGATCTGGACCATCCGGGTTTCACTACCGTTTTGGATCTGGATCGTCGGGTTGAATCCTGAATCGTCTGGTTGGGATTTGGATTTTTCTTCCCAGGAGAAGGGCGGCGAAGTCTATGGGGGCGAAGTTTTCGGGGAGCCGAACACATGTACCAATACAGAAACATGCATTGTGCGGCCTCTTGGGGCCTTCGAAAGCCTCCTGGGGGCGGAGGCCCCGAAAAGCGCCCACCGAACATCCAAATGGTTTCGTGGGTCCTCCTGGGAACGGAAGGGCCGAAAAGCGCTCCCCGAACGCATATCTCAAAATGAAATAGTGTATCCAGGGGCCTCCTGGAGGGGGGAGGGCCGAAAAACTGTCCCGAACACATCCCTGGAGCGCCCTGGGGCCTCCGCATGTAGCGGCAAGACTGCTTTGACTGGAGCGAAACGGCCCGTCCGGCATTCGCAAGTAGCAGCAAGAACGTTCTAAAAGGATTTTCTTGCGGTGATGAATTAGGAATCTCAGGCGGAAAAGCAGTCCCGGCACCCGCGAGTAGTAGCAATTTGGTTCTGAAGGACCCCGTTTAGCAACCACAAGTAGCGGCAAGATTGTTCTACATGATTTTCTGTGGTGTTGAATCGCTAGGAAGTCTCAGGCGAGAGTGCCCTTCCTGGTGTGCGGGCCCTCTCTGGCCAGGGCTCTCGAAGTAAATTGTGAGGAACTCTCGCACGGGAGCGGTGAATGTTAATTATGAAACAAGCATTAAAGTTGGACCTCCTACAGGTGACCTGGCGCTCTCGCTTTGGTGCCAGCTGAATTCCGCTTGACATTGAGGCTCTCGCTCAAGCGTTTCGGGGTTCCGCCCAAACCAGCCCCCCAACCGCTACAAAGTTCCCGCGCGATGATTCCTCACAATTGACTCCGAGAGGTCCTGGCCAGAGGGGGCACGACCCTCAGGAAAGGCGCTCTCGCCTGCGACGTCTTTCACTTTAGCATTACATGCCGATCCTATAGAGCAGTCGTCCCGCTACTTGTGGATTATGGAACGGCCGTTTCGTTTTTTTAATGTTTGCACAACAATGGGGTCCGTCAGAACAACGTTGTTGCTACTCGCGGATGCTGGCACGGTTTTTTCGCTTGAGACTTCTTCGCAGTTCAGGACCACAGGGGGCCTTTTAGAGCATGATTGTTGTTGTTACTCGTTGATGCCCAGAACGACAGTTTCGCTGGAGATTTTTCTTCGCAGTTCAACAGCACAGGAATCCGTCAGAGCAGTCTTGCCGCTATTTGCGAAGGCCCCAGGAGGCCCCAGGGCGTTGCAGGCATACCTGTTCGGCGAAAGTGTTTGCCCCCCCGCCCCCAGGAGGCCCCAGGAAGCCTCAGGAGACATTTTCTGGATTCGGACATGCGTTAGGGGAGGGTTTTGTCGGCCCCTCTTGGAGGCCCCAGGAGGCATTTTTCTGTATTGTGATATGTGTTCGGGGAACCTTTGTCAGTCCTCCCGCCCCCAGGAGGCCCCAGGAGGCGCGTTTCTGCATTGGGACAATTATATGTTCGGGGAGCGTTTTTCGCTTCCCCCGCCCCCAGGAAGCCCCAGGAGACACTTTTCTCTAGTGGGATATGTGTTCGAGGAGTGCTTCTCGGCCCCCGTAGGCTTCGCCCCCACAGGCCCCTGTCCTTGGGTTCGAATACTTTGTGCTTTACGGATGTTCCTACAGATTACCTTTCGCATACCCATGCAGCGCGGCGTGCGCGCTGCTTTCGGAGGCCGCTGTTTGCGGGCCTCCTCGCCGCATTTTGCGGCTCGCCATCTTGGCGGCAGGATCGGTTCGTGCTGCACGGGCTGCCTTGACATTTTTCTTAATATAACAACAAAAAAAAATGCTCGAACTGTTTTTGTGCTTTGCGCATGTTCCTATAGAGTGCCCCATCGACTGGGGCTCGAACCTAGAGTGTTTCATGTGTATTCCTGCAGATTGTCCCTCTCCTGGGGCTCGAATCCTTCGTTTTTTGAATCCTCACCGGTCCCCCTAGTCGCATTGTTTTTTATGTGTCGGGCGAGCTGGAAACGGGAATGTGACGCTGCAGAATTGAACGTCGGCGACGGTCGCCACCAAGCGACGGGCTGGCAAGCTCGGATCAGCAGGGCATTACGGCCGCCGCTGGAAATTGACGCCCAGATCCACCTCCGGCGCAGGCTCGATCACTGGCAGATGCGCACGTTGCCGGGGCATCGCGTGCAGTCGTTCCGCAAACACATGTGCCGGCTCTCCGCGTTGGTCACCCCCCGCGTGCTCTCTGCGACCATTCGGGCTGCTCTGAACGGTTGGGCGACGGCCAGCAGATTCGGCACATGGGCCCCGTGCTGCCTCGGCTGCCCCCGTGGCTCCGACTCCATCAAGCACTACGCCTGCTGCGGTGCATTGCACGCACTGCGCGCTCGCTGGTTGGGGCTCACCCGGCCGCAGGCGGACAGCCAGCTCGAGGACTTCGTCGGGCTGGGCATCACAACGGCTCGCTCGGCATACGAACCTGAGGCCGACCACGAAGACCGCTTTGACAGTTGCCGGGCGATCGCTGTATATGCGACTTTCCGCGTCCAGGCTGCAGTTCGTCACTGGGCGCCCGTCGCAGACGCCCCTGACCTTTTTCGCGGCTTCATTCGCGAAGCCACGCGCGGGCACCCCGCCAGCGCGCGCGCCGTGGCCCTCGCCAACAAAAGGCAGCGGCACTATTAAGCATTCAGCATCTTCTCTCCCCTGTCGTCGTCGTCGTTTCTCCTCTTTTCCAGTGGGTTCGTATTTCACCATATCGTGCCGCCGCTCGGCCGTTCGATACTCGAGGGCGTGCTGCCTGTGTGTTTCCTGGCCGAACGTGGTCATTCATGGCGGTCGTTTTGTTTCAGTCTGCCGCTGGGCTTGCTCTGCCCCCCCCCTCCTTCTCCACTGTGCTGTCCCGGCTTAGGTGCGCTATCTTCCTCCGCCCAGGCCTAAAACAGCGGATAGGCCAGTACATCGGAATTTGCACGCTCAGTCACAATTGCGCCCGCACGCTTGCCGAGGGCGGATGCAGCGCACATTATGTGTGATTGTGGTCTAGAATTCAGCGGCCGAGTTTAAATCCTATTCCTGCTCTGCCGGGCCCAGGGCCAGGGCAAGTATCGGGGCCATGCTTCTGTACGTAGTATCCTTATTTGGGTTCCTCCTCCTCCCTCCGGCTCCTCCCCCCCCTCTTCTCCTCCCCGTCTCACCGGTACGACATAGGGGAATTTCGTATCGCTCCGCGTTCGCACGATTTTGCTTCATGACCGTTCTCCTAAGCAGTGGCGGGAATTCGCTCGATGTTCACTCTGGTCCTCCTCCTCCTCCTCCCTTCATCTGCACGGAAGTTGCCGGGGCAATAATTGTCACGGGTGTTTCGGCCCGAAGTTGATTTCTACGTCCGGCTGCTACGGGGCGGAAATTCGGTCAGTTATTCCTGATCAACAGGTGTTTCAAATATCTTCGTGTGCGCTCCCATCTTCTCCCTCAAAAAAAAATGAAAACGGGAATGTGCCTCGGGAGAGGTGTTGGCTCGACCTCCTTGGGCGGGAGATCTGGGTGCGGGAATATCGGCCCCCTTTCGCGTTTAGTTCCCCCAAGAGGGGATGGTACCATGATGGGTGCATATGGCATATTGAAGCATGGCGCATGAAGGTAACATGATTGTTGAGTTTGGTGTCGTTGAGGGGCCGAAGGGAAATGCAGCCGGCACATAAGCGAGAGCGCCCAGGCGGATACAGGGGGTTCAACCACAATTCATGCTTCAGCATAAACAAACAAAGATTGCCAAGGAGTGCAGCAGCGCCGATGCGTACTTGGACATTGCCACGCGTAGGGCGTGCGCGGCCGTGGAAGAGGTGGTGGCCGTGCACCGGGAGACCACCAGAGCCCTGGAGGGCCTGGACGCGTCCTGCAGCGGCCAGTGGCTCCGCAGCAACATGGGGACGAGCCTCAGCGCAGGCCTCTTCGTTGCAGCGGCCCTGGCCCACAGGAGGGCTCCGATCCGTTCGTCCGATCGGGCCGCCGATGCAGCTGGCACGAGGATTTTCCAGTCGTCTGGGGGTCCGAGGTGGCTGGGCATTGGTTCTGGCCAGCAGGAATGGCGAGCAGATTCGAGGTTCTGGGTTCGGAAAGGTTTTTCTTATGTGTCGGCCTCCAGGGGCCGTTTGCGGGCCCCAGGACTTTGAAAGCCGGGTCCGGTTGAAAAAAATGCACCAGGTGGATCCCAGGAGGAGACCGGTTTTGAGCGGATTTGGCCTCATTCCCCAATTCTTCTGACCGAGGTTCTGCCATTCTGCGCCACCGGTGCGTTGCCATCCCCCCGTCGTCCCAACCAGTTCAGACCCCCAGGCCGCCTCCAGCGAGGGTTAAGATCAGCCCCACTCTGGGAGGGGTACCCTGCTGTTCTTCGTGTTTGTGCTCCCCACCTTGGACTGTCCTTCGTTTCGGGCACCCCATGGGGCCTTGGGCCCGCGGCGAAGGGGCGGACGTTCTTGACCCACGTTCTTGTAGCAACATTTCGACTGCAACGCGGCTCCGCAACAATACTCGAAGAAGAAAAGACGGCATAAACTTAAACGTTCGAAGGTCCGCGCGGTGATCTTGAATCTGCGCTGGGCCCTCCATGGCGGCACCTCTGGCGCCGCCCCTGGCGCGCTTCGCGCGCCAGAGGGGGGGCTCAGCGCAGATCAAAGGAATCTGCGACGACCTCCGAAACTTTGTGCTTGTGCCGCTATTTCTTCTTCAGCGCAGCCCTCTTTGTCGCAGCGGCCCTGGCCCACAGAGGGCTCCAGAACCCGTCCTTCCAGGATCCATGTCGATCCGATCGATTCGACGCGGATATTCCGACGATCCGATACGGCCCGAGGTTTGCACGGCGCTTTTGTTGTGCATGCTGACGCAGCCGATCTGATTCGATTTCGACTCCGTGCCGATACAGCCTGATCCGACGCACATCGAAGAAATTGCATGATGCCTCGATTCGATGACGGCAGATCCGTCCTTCCGATCGGGCCGCCGACAACGGCCGATCCGCCCGTCGATCGATTGGCGATCGGGGCGGCCGATCGGGCGCTCTATCGGCAGGGTGTCCCGTGCGCTTTGGGCGCTGGTCGAGCCGGATCAGAGGGCAGGGTCAAAGGACAGGCCAGTGTGTGTATGCGCCGCGGCACTGTTACCCAGGTCCCGGCCACGATCCTGATGCCCCCAGTGGGCATCGGGCTGGCCGTCGCGGGCAGCTTGGCGGGCTCCGCCGCGATGGGCGGCGGCTCGCTGGAGGAGAGGTGGAGCCTGGCCAGGCTGTAGAGCCGAGAAGTGGCCTCGTCTAGCCTATCCCCATCCCCAGTAGGCCATGGCATCACAGCCCCACAAGCCCACCCTCCCAGGTAGGGATAGGCTCCGGGAAACCCGAAGGAACAGGGTCTGCCCCCCCCCTCATGCTGATGCCATCGAAGCACCCCCCCCGTGCGATGGTCCCCCCCCTGTGGGTGTGGTGTGGTGCTGTGGGTGTGGCG
>CAUYUJ010009202.1:70031-175031 GCA_963575745.1 Prorocentrum cordatum
CGTCGTCGTCGTCGTCGTCGCCGCCGTCGTCGCCGTCGTCGCCGTCGCCGTCGTCGCCGTCGTCGTCGTCGTCGCTGTTGTCTTCGTGTTCGTCGCCGTCGCCGTCGTCGCCGTCGCCGTCGTCGTCGTCACCGTCGTCGTCGTCGTCGCCGCCGTCGTCGCTGTCGTCGCCGTCGCCGTCGCCGTCGTCGTCGTCGTCGTCGCCGCCGTCGTCGTCGTCGTTGCCGTCGTCGCCGTCTCCGTCGTCGTCGTCGTCGTCCACCCCAATCACACGGGGGATCGATAAACCGGTAAACATAGAAGCCGCCCCTGGGTTGCGCATGTTGTTCCCTCAAGGAGGAGGTGAGGAGGCGAGACAAGGGAGGCCTGGAGGAGGGCCAGGTGAGGTGGGAGTGACCGGGGGGAAGAGAGAAGTGTGTCTGTGTTTCCTCCCTCGCCTACTTCCTCTCCCCATCCGCTGCCCTTTCGGCCCAGATTTTGGCAGATTAGATACATGACCACCTCTGCTTGCCACAGGAGAAAAAGTATATCGCCTCTATCCTACGGATCCTTGGCAGGTTTTTCCCTCTGATTCTTCCCTCCCGTTCACAAAAAGTGGAATGAAGTGGAACGCACCCCCTTACGATGTGGGTCCGAACGACAGCATCAGCCCGAACTTTGAGAACCCTTTTCGGTACGAGAGCAAATGGGGCCAGGACCGGGATGAATCGTTGCGGAGCGCTCTGGAACGGTCGCGGTGCCCGATGCATCGTCCACAATTTCCGGATATCAGAGATCTCCGATGTTGCCCCGGTCTGATGTTTTAAAATTAGCGTCGCGCTAGAGGTCTTTCATAGTGTGCGAAAACGGCCGCAGAGGGCCCCCACGGGGGGGACGGGGAGTCCGCACCCGCCCAGAGACGGAAGCCGTTCCGCCTAGGACTGCCTCACAATGTACTCAGGAATCGTGGTCTCGCTTCAGCAGTATCGGCTGGTCTCATTTTTGATCCGGACGGGCACGACCTTTTTTGCAAAAATACAGTAAGATGCACATGGCCGTGATCTCACCCTTGTACTTTTATAGCCGACCGCCTATTCCTCTACCCGCCTCTTCACCTGTGCTGCTATTAGGGCGCTTTGCTGGGGTACTGTCCCACTCCTGGCCTCGTCTTGGAGGAGGCATATGCAAGAGGGGCAGCCGGTGCGAGCAGCGCGCCCGCCCCGCACAGGCTCAGGAGCCAATTGTCCCGGGACGGCTGGAACGCCTTCGTGGCCGCCGAGCTGCTCAAGGAGCGACGCCGTTGTGCCCATGGTCCGCCGACGGCCCCAGGGACCCACAGAGGCTCTGGGGCACCTTCGGACCTCCAATGATCGACCAGGAACCTGCCCCAAGACCTCTGACAGAAAGATCCCTTGTCGTATCGAAGACGCCTACGGCGAATCACCGCCGCCCCCTGCCTTTCAGAATCGCCCATGCGGCCGAGCGTTGTGGTACGAGCTCTGCCAAGTTATCGGACCATGTGTTCCCCCAGCCGTTGTGGAAACCTTTCGGGGAACAATTGGGGGAGGATGGCGGGAAAGATCAGGAGGAGGAGGAGGGGGCATCTTGGGAGCCTCTGGGGGGCATGGTTAGCGCCTCCTAGGAGCTTCCTGGGAGCCTCTTGGAGGCATCTTGAGGGCCTCCCTGGGCCTCTTGGAGGCATTTGGGGGCTTCTCGGAGCCAGTTCGGCTGTCGTAGGGTATTCCTGGCCCATCTGACGCCGTCGGAAACCATCGTGGGGGCCTCCCTGGGCCGACTTGGGGGCCTCTTGGGGTGCTCCAGGACCATCTTGGAGGCCATCCTAGGCGTCTTCGAAGCCTTTTGGGCTCCCAGGAGCCCACGAAAGTGGCGACAGCTGCGCAGATCGCAAGCCCACCAGGGGGCGGCGAGGTCCCGAGGTGGTCCGCGTGGGACCCACCTCCGCTGGGCCTCCCAGGAGCCCACGAAAGTGGCGACAGTTGCGCAGATCGCAAGCCCCCCCATGGAGCGGCGAGGTCCCGAGGTGGTCCGCGTGGGACGTACCTCCGCTGGACCTCCCAGGAGCCCACGAAAGTGGCGACAGTTGCGCAGATCGCAAGCCCACCAGGGGGCGGCGAGGTCCCGAGGTGGTCCGCGTGGGACGTACCTCCGCTTGGCCTCCCAGGAGCCCACGAAAGTGGCGACAGTTGCGCAGATCGCAAGCCCCCCCAGGGGGCGGCGAGGTCCCGAGGTGGTCCGCGTGGGACGTACCTCCGCTTGGCCTCCCAGGAGCCCACGAAAGTGGCGACAGTTGCGCAGATCGCTAGCCCCCCCCCGCTGGGCCTCACAGGAGCCCAGATCGCAAGCCCACCAGGGGGCGGCGAGGTCCCAAGGTGGTCCATGCGGGACGTACCTCCGCTGGGCCTCCCAGGAGCCCACGAAAGTGGCGACAGATGCGCAGATCGCAAGCCCCCCAGGGGGCGGCGAGGTCCCGAGGTGGTCTGCGTGGGACGTACCTCCGCTGGGCCCCCCAGGAGCCCACGAAAGTGGCGACAGCTGCGCAGATCGCAAGCCCCCCCAGGGGGCGGCGAGGTCCCGAGGTGGTCCGTGTGGAACGTACCTCCGCTGGGCCTCCCAGAAGCCTACGAAAGTTGCGACAGGTGCGCAGATCGCAAGCCCACCAGGGGGCGGCGAGGTCCCGAGGTGGTCCGCGTGGGACGTGCCTCGGTTGGGCCTCCCAGGAGCCCACGAAAGTGGCGACAGTTGCGCAGATCGCAAGCCCCCTCAGGGGGCGGCGAGGTCCCGAGGTGGTCCGCGTGGGACCCACCTCCGCTGGGCCCCCCAGGAGCCCACGAAAGTGGCGACAGCTGCGCAGATCGCAAGCCCACCAGGGGTCGGCGAGGTCCCGAGGTGGTCCGCGTGGGACGTGCCTCCGCTGGACCTCCCAGGAGCCTACGAAAGTGGCGACAGTTGCGCAGATCGCAGGCCCCCCCAGGGGTCGGCGAGGTCCCGAGGTGGTCCGCGTGGGACTTACCTCCGCTGAGCCTCCCAGGAGCCAACGAAAGTGGCGACAGCTGCGCAGATCGCAAGCCCCCCAGGGGCGGCGTACCTCCGCTGGGCCTCCCAGGAGCCCACGAAGTGGCGACAGGTGCGCAGATCGCAAGCCCCCCAGGGGTCGGCGAGGTCCCGAGGTGGTCCGCGTGGAACGTACCTCCGCTGGGCCCCCCAGAGGCCCACGAAAGTGGCGACAGCTGCGCAGATCGCAAGCCCCCCAGGAGGCGGCGAGGTCCCGAGGTGGTCCGCGTGGGACGTACCCCCGCTGGGCCTCCCAGGAGCCCACGAAAGTGGCGACGGTTGCGCAGATCGCAGACGGCACGAGAGAAGAGGAGAAGGGAACACAGGAAACTTGAGAGAGAGAGGGGAGGAGAGGGGAGGAGAGGAGGAGGAGGAGGAGGAGGAGGAGAGGAGGAGGAGGAGGAGGAGGACGGGGCGACCACACTGCTCTATTCAAAACGAGTACCCAACCATAGGAGGGCTGGGAATAACCAAGGGAAAATCAATGATGTTTGCCTCTTGGAGCCCTCGGACCGTCTTGGAGTCGTCTTAGGCGTCTTGGAACGATATGCCGGCGACTCGGAGCACTCTTGGATTATCTTCGGGGTCTCTTGGGGATCTCTTGGCCCCTTTAAAAAGATTCCTCAGGAGTGAGGATTGAGGCTCAGGGGATTGGGCAAATGACCTGAGGACACGCCCACTCCGTGCCCAGCGGCACGGTGGCGGATGTACCGATCGTCTCCGAGTCGAACGTTACCCAGATTCCCGACGCTGCGGTTTTTCACAGCGTGGACCCCTGGAGATCCCGACCCCTTCCCCCGGATTAGCTTTTCATCGTGGGTCTTTTTTGACATCCTCGGGGCCTGGTAGAGGCCCCCTAGATGTCCAAAATGGCAACGATCAAAGAACACCACTACTTTTCACGACGCGAGGGGGCACTCGGCACCCAGGAGCTGCGACACGGGCAGCGAAATTAACATGCCTCTTACGAGCGAAGAGGAACACCCAGATCTTGACTTGTTTTACCTCTGTGGGTTGTCCAGTGGCCTCTGAATGCCTCTGGAGACTTGGGGCGACCTTCAGGGACTTCTGGAGACCCTGGGGCACCTCTCCTCCATGTGCGGGCGTCTCACGCTGCCGCTTCGGATCGGCTCGGTGGTGCTGCCAGGTTCGATCGGCCCTCGAGCGTTGGCCAATGGTGGACGCCCTCCAGGAGTTGGCTCGCTGCTTCAGTTCTGCTCAGCTCGACCGTGCCGTCGGCTCGGGTCGGTTTTCCGGGCGCTGTCTGAATCGCGGGTGCCTTCGAGGATCCATGATTTTCGGGGCGTGTGTTAGTTCAAAGTGCGTTTACCCAGCTCACCCCGTCGATCGCACGCAGCCCGCGTTGGCAAAATTAAACTAGGCTGCCTGCGTCGCATGGGCTTCGGTGGACAAACACGCGATGGTGCTAATGCACTTTTTGAGGATCATCGAGAGGAGTGGGTCCGCGCCACTGAGGTCGCTGGGCTCGGGCAGCTCGCCCGCGAGAGCGAGCAGGAGTCGAGGAAGAAAGGACGGCATAGGCATAAATGTTCGGAGATCCGCGCGTATTTCTTGCATCGGCGTTGGGCTCCCCTCCCTGGCGCGCGGAGCCCGCCAAGGGGGCCAGCGCCGATCCAAGAAATCCACGCGGACCTCCGAAAGGTGATGTTCGTGCCGTTGTTCGGTGGTTCAAGCAAGGATGGGGTCCTGAGGGATGGGGTCCTAGGGATAGGAAGGGATCCAAGGGTGGATTACATTGTTTGAGGCACCTCGTCCTTTGGACCCCATCCCTCAAGACCCTACCTTTGAACCACCGAGTTGTTCCTTCTCCGAAGGAGGGCCCGCAGCGGCAGTCGACCGCGGCGGGCGTGGCCAGGTCCGCGTTGCTAGGCGTCGCCATGCTCAGCGACGAGGCCGCGGCGGCGCTGCCAGTGCTCGGGCCTGTGGGGATCATCCTGGGCGCCGTGCTCACCACGGGCATCGCGATACACGGCTGGAGCTCGCGGAAGTTCAGCCAGAAGGATCTAGGCCTCCCAGGCTGGGTCCGAGCAGATGGGTTCGGAGGGTCGCGCCGAATCCTTGATGCGTCGGCGATGCGGCCCTATGTGGAGCCCGATGTTCTCCATGTGATATGGAACGGTGCGCGGCACCGATGGCTTCAGCGAGCGCGGCTCGCGCGACCTGCGTAGCTCAATGACCAAGGGCCCTAAGATTATTAGGGCCGAGATGGGCAGCGGGATACAGCGTGAGAGCAGCAATGGAGAGAGAGCGGGGACCGCGGCGGAAGCTCGGCGGAAGGGCGATCGACATGCTATCGAATCGACCGAAACCACACTCCTCCTGTTTGGCGCCTCGGGCAGTCGAGGCGACGAACATTGCAGTTCGGTCGCAACTTCATTATCTCGATTGGGCGAGATTTCCGGACACGGCATTTCTCACGCGAGAGGGGCAGGCAAAAGGCTTGACACGGCTTGCACCAGGGAGCGTCGGGCTATTAACGGGTGAGCTGCACAAAGTTTTCTATATATATACACACACAGATGCATAGATATAGAGAGAGGTGCCTATGGATATATGCATATGTATATATGTACACTCGTTTTAATTAAAAAATCATCCGCGCGGCGGGCGCTTGGCAGGTTCTCATCACCTTGTGATAAGAGAAGGCAAAAACGCGAGTGTGATCGTCACCACATAAAATATACTGCGTACACTGAATAGGGAGCTTCTTGCTACCTATATTGCAGATCGATGTGTAAATCAGGAAAACAAAATATGTAATGAGAACTTACGTGGCAGAGGGGTCGTCTTGCGACCGTCAAGATACACGGCGAAATAGTGCAATGCGGACTTACGTAATTTGGGTCGCTCTGCGACCTGCCAAAGAAATTTGAGCAACGCACTGGCGGGGGGAAAATCATTCACTCAGCCTTTGCAGCCATGCTGCCCTTCGTAGTCGGGTAGTTCCCTGTGAGTTGCCTCCAACGATGGTTCAGTTCCCACCTCAGTGTGTAGTGCATCTGCGAGAAATCAGGCTCATGATCTCAATAATTGCGCAAGAGCCACGATGCGTGCTTCCGACAGGTCCTGCAGGTGACGTAGACGCTGCGGTGATTATGTCCGACAGGTCCTGCGGTGGCGCTGCCACCGCACAAGAGTTCATCTCCAGCGGTGCGATCGTAGGCGTAGATCCGTTCCGGGAGATCACGCTTGTACTCGAGGAACTGATGACGGAAACCACGCTCGGTGATGATGGTGCTGACGATCCAATCACCGGTGCCGGTGTCGGCGGTGAGCTCGCAAGCTGTGGCTCCGCCGGTACAGGTGGCGGGAGCGGCGGCTGCAGCGCGCTGGCGGTGGCGCTGGCGGTTGCGCTGGCTGCCGACGAACCCGATGCTTGGCCACTGCCATGACCGCCCACGGGTGGCATGTAGATGTCACCATATTGATCTTGCTCTTCTAGGATGGTCGGTTGTCTCATGGAGTAGTTGCGCCTGTCCAAACGTCGTCCGTTCCAACCAGGATGTTCACCGTCTTCTCCCGTAGGCCGAGGCCCGCACGGCAAGAGCAGGTGATTCTGCCTCAAGACCGCCCACAGCCTTACGAATATGCCACGCCCGAGGATAATGCCGAGAAAGAAGGCTAAGCAGGTCATGTAGCACGTGCAGCAGTAGAACATGAAGTCGTTGGGCGAAATAGGCGATGGTGTAGGCTACCCCATTGACCTTGCCGAGGCAGGCGAGCATGGCGGCGCGCGGCTGTCGGGTGCCGTGGGTGTGCCTGCGGGCCCCGAAGAAGGAGAGCAGCGCGCCGGCCTCCATCGTCTTCGTCAAGGCGTCTGCGACCATGGCCCATGTAGGAACCCAATTGAGCCGCAGGGCGCTGTTCGGATGTATGGTCTCCTTGATCATGGAGGCGGTGATGCGGAATCGTTTGTCCGTAGACTGGCCCACATTAGATTGAATGTGCGTCACGAGGCCCTTACTGTCGTGCAAATCTGCCCAGGTCGCTTATCCGCGAACTCGTCGATCATCTCGAGCGACTTCTTAAGGTCACAGGCCTTGGTGGGCAGCTGGCGGAACCAGGTGTTGGTCTCCGCTCCCTCGAGGGTCGAATAGCCCTCGGCAGCGAAGGTCGATTTCACCGACCTCTTCACTGTGCCTGAATGCCAGGCCACGGGCAAGCAGCGGTCGATCCGGCCTCCGATGACGCCCCGAGGACAACGCGTGAGCCCCACCACCCTGCCCCACTGACTCTTGACCCCGTCCACGTTCGCGAAAGCGGCGTCGCTGAAACACGCGGTAGTGCACGCCATCAGGTCGACGAGGTTCCGCTTGAGCACGATCGCGAAGTTCGCGCTGGAGTGCACGTAGGCGGCGGTCTTGCTCAGCCTCTTGGCGCTGGCCACGGTGGCGATTTTCGCGCGGCGAGCGGCGGAGCTCACCAGGCTGGCGACGTCGACCCGGGTCTGGGCTGCCAGCCAAAGCAATTGCCCGAGCGCGTGTCGGTAGCTCTATACGTCTGAGGTAGTGAGTCGGTATTATGCACCTCGGGCTCGTTCGGCCATGAGATATATGAAGTCCACCTGCGCGGCGGCGGTGGCCTGGGTCACCCTGAATTCGTCGTCAAGCTCGGTGATGATATGTCTACTGTACTTGATGACCCCTTCGACCGTCTCGCGGTGCAACTGCTTCTCCAGCGAGGAGGTCATGGATTTCCAGCGGTTGGAGCTGGTGCGCTTAGCGATCAGGAAGTCGCCCACGCGTGAGTGGATCACGGCGGCGAGCCCCTTCTCGTCGTAGAAGTAGTGGAGGCCCTTCTCGAGCCTGCTCTCGATGAGGCCTTGCTCGACGAAGACCTTCCGCGCGCGTGGGTGCCACTGCCAGCCCGCGTCGCGCGCCCAGTAAATCACGCCGGTGGCCATCGCGATCTCGCCCGGTTGAATCCCTGGCGGTGGGTTTTTGGCTGGGATGCGCAGAAGCAGTAGCCTCTCGATGTTCCCCGACTGCAGGTAGGCCGTCATCGCGTCGCAGGACTCGAGGTCCCAACCCTTCTGAGCCGCAGCGGCGAGGGTCAAACACAAGGCGCCCCTCGATCCTGTAGGCGCGCCTGTCCTGATCTGCGACTTATCTCCCCTGCAGCCCTGCGCGACCAGCTGGGCCATCATGACGTCTTGGCCCTTCCTGGTCAGCACCCAACGCGCCCCCGCAGGGCGGACGCCGCGGCTGCGACGCAGGAGCTCCTCGAGCTCTTCGGCAGGGAGCGTCTCGCAGGCGCCGAACTCAATCAACTTGGACCACTCGGTCTTCATTGCGATGCCCATGCTCTTCTTCTCCTTGCCGCCGAGGTCATCGTACTTCAGCTCCTTCGAAGTCGCGCTGCCCGCGAGCGCGACTTCACGGAGTCGAATGGACGAGGAGATCTCGTCCAGGTGAGTCTGGAAATGGTTGTCCAGGAAGACGTCGGCCTTGAAGGTATCTTTCGGCCTCTTGAAGCACATGTGCAAATTGTCCAAGAGTTCCTCGCGCTTGTTGGCGCGCTCGCGCGGGTCGAGGTATTCCCGGCGATCTCGTTGGAGTGCATGCGGGGCGCCCTCCTGGTGCAGCTGGCGCCGGGTCTTAGTCCCGCGCTGGTTCTCGGTGCCCAGTGGTCGCCGAGCCACCGCTTCTCGCCGAACTCGCTTCTCCGCAACCTCGCCCCATTCTCGGATCATGTCCGATCCCGAGCTGTCGGATACATTGTCGTTCTGGTCGTCGTCGATGGGGCCTCGAGGCAGTTGCTCCGGCATCGCGGGCCCCGTAGCGGCAGGATCGGCGGCTGTAGGAGCAGCGCCCAAGTCGTCGGAATGGGCGGGCACTGCAGGCGGCGGCCTTGCAGCAGCAGCCACGTCTCCCCCCGAGGGCGCCGGCGGCGCGGCGCCACTGCCGCCCGCGCTTCCACTGGTAGAGAACTATCTCACCGTCGCCCTGCTTGCGTCTAAGCCATCAGCAAACGCGCGCGCTTTGCGATTCGCGGCCGCTCCCTCGACGTTACCAGAACGGCGCGTAGGCAGGGCTCGTTGTTGCGTCAGCGCTGGCAAGGCTTGTTGTTCAGGCGGCGCCGGTAGTTGAGGCGGCTCAGGCACGTCGTCAGCGCGGTCTCGCATCTGGCGGAGAGGTGCCCGCAAGGTGGAGGAAGGTATCTTCGCCCATATCGGGTGGTGTTGGTCCACTTCCTCCGCCTCCTCCTCCTCCAGACCATGGAGGCGGTGGTGGCCGGTCTTCTGGCGGCCCGCCGGGAGGTGGGCCCGGCGGTGGCCTTGGCGGCGGATTGCCATTCGGCGCTCAGCCGCTCAGCACTTGCCCCCACGGCGCGAGCTCTGAAGCCGCTGCACGACGCAGGCGTCCGCGGTTGACCTTCACGGTCGCAGCGCGGCGGTTGGCCCAGACGTTGGCGGCACTTTCGAAACCGATGATCACGCCAGGCCCGCGCCTCTGCAACGCCCGCCCACGCTCGGGCACGCCGCTGCCTCACCAGTAGCACACCTGACCGTCCGCCTGGCAAACGTCGGCGGCGCATTGTTCCATCCGCCCCGGACCGCGCCAGCAGCACCCTTGAAAGGAATTGGTCGAACCGAAGTTGCTGGATGGATGCCCGGGCTCCCTTCGCGATGGCAACTCTTTCGGATTTCGGCCTGTCGGACACGATTCGCTCGCGCAGAGAAAGTCTGCCGGCACTGCCCAGCAAAACGCACGGCGGTTGGAGTCCTCGCCCGAGCACCCATTGAGAGGGCGAGAAGCCGGAAGCGTTGACCTGACTACTCGCAGCCCAGCACACCGGCGCGAGCAGCCAGCCATTGGATGCGATGAGCTGTCTCGGGCTGGCCGAACTTGATGCTGAATTGGTCGATCTGATTCCTGGCGTGGACCTTCCACAATTTTCCGCGTCGCTCCACGGAGGCCTTCTGCTGCGGCGAAGCCGCAGCGGTAGTCATCAGGCGGCGGCCCACGTCCTCGAGCCCTCGCTCGAGCTCACCTCCTCCATCGAAGATGACGCGTTGAGGCGCGCCAAAAGGTGCAATCCACATCCGCGGCAGTCGAGCGAAGGCAACTGAGGGGTGACTCGAGAGAACGGTGCCGCACAGGGTCAAACCTGAAGCCAGGTCGACAACATTGAGAAATATCAGCTGCTTACCGGCATAGTCGGCAAAGGTGAAAAGGTCCACCCCGATGGAGTCATAGAAGTCGCGGCCCAGCTTGATCTCTCAAGGTAAGTGCGGCAGTGGTCGCTGATGTGCGGCGCAGACCTCGCAGTGGAGGTCGAGGGCCATCTCGACCGTTCTCTGTGATCCGCCTGCGACTCGGATAGCCCGGGCCAGCGAGTCGTTGGAAGGGTGCCCCGTGTCCGCGTGGTGCTGCATCACTGCGGATCTGGTTCGCTCCTCCGCGGCTGTCAGCGCGGGCCCCAGAGAGACCGCATCCGCTGGAACCGACCTCCTCGCCCTCCGGGTTGGGCGCGTTCCTCGTGGAGGTCGATTTGGTTGTCGTAGCTGGTCGGCCAAAACCTCCCCGAACTTGCGCGTGTAAGCCTCGCTGTTCTTAGCGCCCTGACCACGCGCCTCAGCGCGAGGGCGCGCCTTGTCGCAGAACCTCCTCATCGCGTCGTCGCATCCGCAGTGGTCGGTGAGGATCCCCTAAAGCTTCTCGGCGTGGACCCCTGTCTTCGTCTGCAGGTCGAACGCGCAGCCGTCGAAGTCGAAGACCCGCGGCAGCTGCTCCTTCAACTTCCTCGCGGTCGCGTTTTTGCCGGGGCCCCATCCGTCGGAGCATCTCGGCCGTTCGAATGAGACGGCAAGCTGCCTGCCGAACTCCTTGCGTAGCCAGGACATCGACTGCAGGAGCAGACCGATCTTCTGCTCGGACTTGGCTCTGCCCTGCTGAAGCCTCGGGATATTCCCAGGGTCGACATTGATAACAAGTCGCTGTAAGGAAGTCCATGGTTGGCACGGAAACGCAGCATGGACTCTGACGTTTTTGCCACGAGCGAGGGCCGCCTTAATCTTGCTCTCAAGTTTGTTGACCACGAAACGTCGCGACAGGCTGTAGGCAACTAGCCCACACCTGACGGCTGCTCCTCCATTCAACGTCCAGATTGCGCTGAGCTTGCTGTTCGGGTTGCAGCACCACTCGTAGAGCACTGTGTCGCTCGTGGTGTTGATCGCCCTGGGTATCGTAGTAAACCTGGCCATGTCAGTGATCAGGGCCTGGTGGACCTGGCGCGGCCGAATGCCGCTCTCGTTGACAGCGAAAGCCGTGCGCTTGCCTGCAATTAGCACTGGCTTCGTCCCCTTCTCCAGGCTCCTCACCTTGAGTTGCTCCTCCTCCACGATGTTGACCCCCTGTAGGTTGGCATCCTCGGCGTAGTCGCCCAGGGTCACCGAGGTGCCAAACGCGCACTCCGGGCAGAAGCCCATGCGGCTGCAAGCCCCATGGGACTTTTCTCCGCAAGAAATGCAGCCCTGTGACGACTCGGCAACATTCGTCACGGGTTGAAGCGGCGGCGGCAATGTCGTCATAGTGAGGTTTGGGGTAGTTGTTGCCGTAGAGCAGCACGCTAATGCTGACGCCACAGCCGACATAAGCTTGGACCCTTTGAATCGGCGAGGCTGTAGGCGCCTTGGCACGCATATCTTTTTATTGTTGATGAGCTCGCTGATGGACGCGGTCAGCGATCCCGCCCTGATGGCATGGTTGATGGTCGGGGCACTATCCGCCTTGGTCCTCCCAGTCGGCCCAGCAGGGAACTCGGCGCCAGCGTCTTTAATCGCACGCCAGCCCTCAGTCCGCAGACGAATCGCGGGGTGACCCGCGCTGCTCGCGACGAGCTTGTGGGTAACATTTATGATGCGAATCTGCGCCTTCCAGAGCGAGATGTCGGTCTTGGAGGGATGGATGAAATCTCGTCCGACGAGGAGACCCAGCACGGGACTGCCCACGACACTGAACACGACGCGGCCAGCCCGGCCGCAGAGCACAGGCGGCGCGGCCATGCGCGTTTTGCTAGGGAGAGCACCCCCGTTGCCGAACACGTAGACCTCGTCCTCGGGCCCCTCGAGGACCCGGTCGGCTATGCCCATCTGAGCAAGCAAACAAATCTTTGTAGTCATCGTACCATTTGCGACCCGAGACGCAGAAAAGGCAGGCAATGTCGTCTACACAGCCCTTCGTCCACGGGCTTCTTTCAATTGGCCGATGCGTCGACGTCCGGCAGATGAGCAACCGCTCGGAGACGCACGCCTCCGAAGGAGGCGTCACCGGCCCCTGCGGGTGTAGAGGCGCTTCCTCGTCAACAAACTAAACCTGCTCGGTGATGCGCGCCTGTCGCTGGGGCTTGCCACCTCGGCCCCCATCGCGACTGCCCCCCTGCTTGTCCTCGGGCGCAAACTTGCGCGCACTGGGCTCGGGGCGCTCCTTCACTCCAGTCCAGCGCCCCGTCTCGCCGCAATTCCAGCACATGGGCGCGTTCTCGCGCCAGTCGACGCGGCTCTGGAGCTCGCCGGGGCAACGTGCCCCAGTCGATTTGCCGCCCGACTTGCCGCGGCCCTTGAGGGCTTCTCGGGCCGATCTGATGGCGGCCATGGCCTCGGGAATCGCGGCGAGCTCCGCCGCGGCGGCCTCGACCGTGGCGGAGTCGCCACCGTCGAACACCTCGGAGGACTCGAGCTCGGCAGCGAACGCCTCGAGCCCCCGGCGATCCACGTCTTGCACTTCGACCTCGGTTTCGCCTTCGCCCCCATAGTCCTGCTCTTCGTCGTCGTCTTCCAGTTCGTCGACGACAGCGGTCGAGCGCCTCCTCGATGCGAGGCGGGCTTCCAGCCGCCAGCAGGACGCGACTGATTGTTCCACGGCCGCGGCGGCTGCGGCGCGCGGCGCTCTGAGCTGTGGATGTCTGGGAACATCTTCACCAGCAGGCCACGAATGCGTTGGAATCCGTAGTGCTCATCCGGCAGGCTGCCCACGACGCGCTCGCGTCGCTCTGCCGCGAGGCCCGCCTTGCGTAGTAGAGACCATCCGGCTACGTCGTCCAGCGCGTTGAGATCCACCTTGTTCTCAAGCAGCTGTTGGAGACCAGTCTCGAATCGAATGAGCCAGTCCGTCATGCGTTCACGACGCCGGCGACGGTGATGAGCCGACTCGACCAACTTTTCTAGAGTCTCACACTTCTGCCCCGGCCTCTGCTGACTTAGGCTCGCCTTCAGGTGTTTGGGTACACTTTCGATGCCAACCTGGTTGCGGTTGCGCTTCAACTCGCCCACGTCTTCGATGTAGTCCGCAGCTGGCGGGCGCAGTTCTTCCTCCGTCATGCTGAGCGCAGCTGTCCTCGCCGTCCCCGTCAGCTTGAGCACGAGCTTGGATGCGAGACTCAGGGTGACCTTTAAGTTCTCGCTGAGCTTCCAAAACTTCACCTCCTGCTTGTAGTCCCTCCACTTGGCGGGGTCGCCGTTCCACGTGGGAACGATCGATTGGCCGTATTTGTTGTGTTGATCCGTCATTGTATCTGCGTGCTTGGCGGTCTGGTCCGTTGTGAAAGTCTACACGTGGGGCCCGCTGAATTTTTGAAAGAGCGTGAAATAGAACGAGAGGGCTTCGCTGAAGTCCCAGGAGAGACCGAAATGGAGCGAGAGGGCTTCGCTGAAGTCCTGGGAGAGCGTGAAATTGAGCAAAAGGGCTTCGCTGAAGTCCTGAGAGAACGCGTCGGGTAGGGCGCCGCTGACGTCCGGGAGGTAGTCAATGAGGGCGTTAGGCTGGGCGTCGCTGGCGCCCAGGATGAAGTCAATGAGGGCGTTAGGCTGGGCGTCGCTGACGTCCAGGAAGAAGCCAATGAGGGGCGATAGTGACTGCTATGAGCAGCACGAGGACGCCGCTGGGCGTCGATTCTCCGGACGAGGGCGCGGCCGTCATCTTGGATAAGGAGTGTGTCGTGCTCGGCGGCACGACAGGCACCGGCGCCGTGATGTTGCGGGGGCTCGCACGCTCCCAGCTACCACTGTGATACGGAACGGTGCGCGGCACCGATGGTTTCTTGTCGAAAGCGAGCGCGGTTCGAGCGATCTGCGTAGCTCAATGACCAAGGGCCCTCAAATTATTGGGGCCGAGATGGGCACCGGGATACACGGTGAGAGCAGCAATGGAGAGAGAGATCGGAGACCGCGGCGGAAGTTCGGCGGAAGGGCGATCGACATGCTGTCGAATCGACCGAAACCACACTCCACGCCGACGGCGCCGATGCATCGCCGACGTCGCCTACGCATCGGCGATGCGGTGCGATCATCCGACCAAGCCAGAATCGAATATCAAAAAAATATAAGCCTAAAGTTTCGGCGATACGTGCGGACCTCTGGAAACTGTTGTTTGTGCTGTTTTTGCTGCTCCTCGACAGAAGGAGGTGCGCGGGAAGCTGGCGGAGCTGAGGGATCGGCTCCTATTTTTCCAGTTCTTCCTGGCGAGGCTGGGGCGGCTGCGGTGCGCGGCTTGCGGCCAGGATCAGGGGGTTAAAACGTTAAGGGGGGGATGGTATCAGGAGCGGATGCATCGACCCCGATCACCCACTCATCACCGCTAGGGGCCCGATAGCCCACCCCGCCCAGGCACTTGCGGATTTGCTATCAGGGGCCCGTCGGCGATGTATCGCCGCTGAGCCGAACCCTTGGTTTTCGGGTCAGAGCTCGGCTCTCTGGCGGCCGTTCGACGATCCGGGCACCCCCAGAACGCTCTCGGCGAGGCGACAGCGAGGCGCAGCTGCTGGAGAGCACCCCGAGGCATGGAAGCCGCCGAGAACCGACGAAAGCGCCCAGAAATCCTCGAACCACGAACCTCGAACCCAACACTTTCCTCCTGACGTTGCCCCTCGAAGGAGCTGTCGGAGGGCGCTCCGGCGAGCCGGTGCGCGGGCCGTGTCCATTACTGCCACGCGGGCTGCATGCAGAGCACCGCCGCGGGGGGCCTGCGGTGCCCGGTCTGCGGAGGGCCTGCCGACGAGCGCGGCGGGGCCTCGATCGCCGAGCACGCCCACGGCTCCGCCCACAGCAGGGCGCAGGGCCACCTGGACTTCGGCGCTTCGGAGCGGCCACTCGAGGCGGCGATCTGGAAAAAACTGCCACGGGAGGGTGGGTGCACAATGAGGCCCCAAGCCTCCCAGATGGGGTCGGAGTAGATGGGGCCCGAGGATCGCGACGCATCGCCGATGCATCGGCGATGCGTTTCAATGTGGAGCCTGATTTTCTCCACGCCGACGTCGCCGATTAATCGCCGACGTCGCCGAGGTATCGCCGATGCATTGGCGATGCATCGACGATGCGGCCTGATCCTCCGACGATGCGGCGCGATACTCCGACCCCATCTGCTCTGACCCCATCTGGGAGGCGTCTAATGACGCGGCCAGCCTGGGCGAGGACTGGATACTCCTGCAGCCACGTGTCCTCCCTGCGCCCGGCCCTTGTGTGGCCAGGCACGCTGGCCCTCCGCAGGTGTATCCAGCGCGTGGCCTCCAAATGTTTCACATGTATTTCTTGACGCTTCGCGTGCCCCCACCAGCTGCCGCGGCCACCCTGGTGCCCACGCAGTTGCTCGAGGTTCGGTCTCATGCCTTAATTCTCGGAGTTGTCCCTGGTCGTCGTTTGTATCCCGACTTCCTGGTGCCTTCGACGCCCTGCATATTTGCACGCTGGCAGTTCGACTCAGTTTCAGTTCCTCCTGCCACCCGCCCGCCGCTGGGCCGCCGCGTGAGGCCTCGGCTTGCCGCGTTAGTTGTAGCCTTTTTGCGCCGCCTCTGCCTAGTTAGTCTCTGCGTAGCCCGCTTTGACCTGACTCGCCGCTGGCGCGCTCGCCCGCGGCCGCTGACTAAAAAAAGTACCCCCACCAGCTGTCACCTTCCACCGTGTGGGTTCCTCCCCGACGGTCCCTTAGCGGGGTCCTCATGCCTACCACGGTGCGCGTGCGCCCGCCCGCACCCACCCGCCCGGCACGCGGTCTCGACACCAGTCCCTGACGGTGTCTGGCGATCCAGGCTCTGGTCCGTTGGGCGCCTGCATGGAGTTGGTCGATGCCTGCCGCGGCGTGCGACTCGACCGCCACTTGCGTCGGCAGGACCGTTGGCCCTGACGCTGGACTTCATGGTGAGCTCTGCCGGTGGTCCCCATCCTCTGCACGCTCGAGGTGACGTCCAACTTGAATTCCCGCCATTTGGGCGATGCACCCCGCCTGGAAGTTCTTCCCGGTCGACGACGCCCTCTCCTGAGCGGCAGCGAGGCCCGCCTCCTGTTCGTTCTTCCTTCCGCTTCCTCTCTCGCTGTCTTTCCTCCTTCTTCTGTCGCGCGTAATTTAGGCCGCCGCTTAGTCAGTTGCGCCCTTGGACGCCGCCCGACTGCTTTCGGCGCGGTCGCGATCAGAAAAGTATCCCCGACAGCCGGTGCCCATGGTTGAGTGGCCTGCCACCCGCACACCCCGGCCGCTGCTTCTCCCGCGCCATTTTGGTTGCGGCCTCCATTTTGTGCTGTTCGACTCGTACGGCATATGGTCTTTGGCGGCAATGTTGGGCGGGCAGTATTGCGGCCCCCTCCCACCCGCTGTTTGCCATTCCATACATTGTTTCTCCTCGCCAGGAGCGCGGCCCGCCCTAGCACGCTCGGCGTTCGACTCGTATTCGCGTGCCCGCGGACCAAAAAGGATCCCCAACCAGCCCATCCAGACTCGATCAGAGGCTTTCCTGAGGACTCTTGAAGGCTATCTTGAGCCATGTTCGGCTAGAGGCTGTCGGGAGTTTAGGGGCTCTCTGACGGCCCCCAGTGGGGCCTCTTGGGCCATTCTTGGTATCTTCTTGGGGCTCAGGTTGGGAATCGTGGCGTTTTTTTTTAGGGGGGGGGGGGAGGGGTCTGGGAGGCCTCTTGGGCCCCATGGCTCCAAAATGGGGAGGGGGGGAGTTTCAGCCCCACTTCGGAAGCTCAAAAAGAGCGTTTTGGGACCCTTTTAGGGCGGTTTTGGAGCGTTCTTGGAGGTTCTTGGGGCCCTCTTGGGGCCGCTGGGGGGCCCTAAGGGGCGCTCTTGGGCGGTCTTGGGGCCATTTGGAGGCCTCTAGAGCCCATCGGAAGCGAAAAAGCGAGAAGGCAAAAAAACAGCGTTTGTTCCAGGTTGTTGAAGGATGTTGGCCCCCTGGGGGATCTTTGGATGGTTCGGAGAGCACTTGAAACCGTCTTGGGTCCGTCTTGAGGCCTCTGGGATGTGTGTTGGAGGCTATCTTGAGCCATCTTGAGTTGAGCCAACTTGGAGGCCATCGTGGGCTCTCTGAGGCCCTCTTGGGGCCATCTTGGGCCATCTTGGACGCTCTAAACCCTCTTCCCCCCCGCCCCTTTTCCCAGGCCCAGGAGAGGGGGCAGTGGGAGGGGTCAAGCTTCCACCCGACCGCAAGCCGTCTTGCTCACTCCCACCCGCCCTCCCTCCCAACGCATACACCCGGGAGTCAGCATATCGCGTAAGAACGTTGCAGACGCCACGGGCTCCACATGCACCAGTCCCTGGAGGCCCAAGCGTGCCAGGCGCGCCAGGTGCGGCACGTGCTCCACGTGCGCCCAGCGTTCCACGTGCTCCAGCCGCGCCAGGTGCGCCAGCCACTGGGAATCACTAGGGGCTCTTGGGCCCGGCTTCGAGCTTTCTTGGCCACTTTTGGAGCCATGTGGAGGTTTCGAAATCCCATCGGAAAAAGGTAAGGCGAAAAGGCAGCAGCCACTGATGTGTCAAACCGGTCGGTCGACCACCTGCGCCCAGAAAGCAGGTGGGATCTGCAAGCACCCCAACCGCCCCTGTAAAATACCCATACAACATGGTCGCGGGGCGGCCGCGCATGCTCCAAATATGGGGGCAGAGTGCGTTCTGTATAGTTTTTAACAGGGATGTTGGGTGGGGTGACCCTCATGGGGTTGGCATGGTTCCGGGTTGGCCGCCGGCCGGATGGGGGATGGGGGGTATATTAGTAGGGAACAGTGGTAAACCCCTCCCCCGAACAGGGGAAGCAGGGGTTTGGGCAGAGAGATAATGCAAAATCCGTTAAACCACTCACGCCCTAAAGGGCTGGTTGGATTCCAGCCATGTGTGCTTCCATCTTCCTGATATCCCGGCCCCTGCAGAAATACGAAAACGTTGGTTCTCAGCCGAGCTGATGTATGAACGGCGGCGTTGTCGCTGGGTGAGTTTTTTTAGTCACAGGAGCGCGCGGCGCGACATGCCGCGAACCGCAGGGCGCCACCAGAGGCAGCTGTGCCTGGATGGTGGACGGAGTGGGGTCACCCGCCAAGCGGGGCTGCCCATGACGGCCAGCCGTGGATGTTTTGGAGCAGGGGGGAAGTTTTGAGTCTGGTGCCCAGCCCAGGCGCCGGTGATTGATTTGCCAGCCGCAGTCCATGACGCACCAGAGAAACGGGCTGCATGCTGTGGGCCCACGAGCGCTCACAAAAAACGGCTGTTTTTGGATGGCCGGCGGCGCCAGGAGAACTTCCGAGGTGGGCGGCCGATACGGCCACGTTCCAGAATGAGGGGCCGCTTGCCTCTGTGGCGGTGGGGGGAGAGTAGTGGGCAGCGAAAGAGCAGGAAATGAACGGGAAGGGGATGCCCCCTGGCAGCTTGCGAGGGGGCGGCGCGGGCCGTCGGCAACGGCGCAGACGCTACGCTCGACGAGGGACTTCTGCTGCGATTCCAGGACTGCCCTAGCAGGGGTGTGCGGGGGCATGGGAGGTGGTGGTGCAGTCTCTCTCTCTCTCTCTCTATCTCCTCTGCCCCTGCCCTGGCTCCCCTCCAATCTCCACTTTAACTGGTAAACGACCAACCTGGTCACCGCCAGGAATTTCGTATAGAGCTTGAGTCGGGCCAGAAGCTCGCAAGAGCTCGAAAAAAGTGCCATAGACCATCCGAAGAACGAACGATATGACACATGCGTCATCAGGATGTCGGTTCCTTCAAGTCTTCCGTACCATTATCTTCCCTGGGCGCCTGGACCCCTGGGAAGGACAGGTCGTCTTCGCCCGCGGCCCAGAGGCACAGGGGGGATCGCATCGATCCCAAATCGCCCACTCATCGCCGGTAGGGGCCTGATACGCTCACCCCGCCCAGGAATGTGGGGTTTCGCAATCGGGGGGCGCGATGCATGGCCGATGCAAGCTCGATGTTTCATCGTCCCCGCTCATGCCCCTCCCCAGACATCCGACGATGTGATTGTTGTCAGCCCGCGGTCCCAGAGCTTCCCACACATTCCCCGGGGTCAGTTTTCCGTCCCTAGAGTGTTTGCGATGCAGTGCGGTCTTCTTTTCCATTTGTCTAGTGTGCCCCTGCACGGCGCGGCACGCTGGCTGCTGAAGTGCGATGGGCTCGCGCCCTCGCCGCTGACCAAAAGTATTTTGTCGAGCGAATGGAGCACAAACATACAGCACGTCGCGTATTGGCTCGGCACGTGTTTTTAAACACGTTGCGTACAGCACGTTGCGTACAGCACGTTGCGTACAGCACGTTGCGTACCCTGATCCGCTCGTTTCAAAACGCAGCACGTACCGTATGCAAAACGTCCGTGTCAACACGTTGCGTGTTGGCTCGGCACGTGTTGGCCCACGTGCTTGGCGAACGTACCGCGACAGAATTGCGTGTCCTGTCCACGTGTCGAGCTCCGTGTCAACACGCTGCTTGTTGCGTGCTGCGTATCGGGGCAGCCAAGGCCAGGATGGAACAAAACATATCGTCAGAGGTCTGGGTCCGCAGTCTCCTGGCGGCCCCCGCCCGCCGCGCAGGAGCGACTGTCCCTCCTCTCGGAGGCGCTGGCGAGCCCGCCGAGCGGCCGCGAGCACGTGCAGAGCGCCGCCGCCGAGGCGCGAGACTGCGAGGCCGAGGGCGCGGAGCTGCAGGAGAGTGTTTTTGTTTTTCCCCCCCTCTGGGCTAAGATGCGCGTTGTGCCCCCCCGTCCCCCCTCCACAACGTGACGCTCCCTCCCCCCCCCCCTCCAGTGCGCCTTCCGCGCAGTGCGTCCGGCACCCCAGTCTGGTGCCGGACCCACACGGCGTTGGCGGGCGGGGGGCGTTAGGTTATACCCCCCCCTCCCCCCTCCCCCCCCCCCCTCCTCCCCCCAAGACCGCCCGTTATCGCCGCGAAAAAACAGGATGCTCTCCAGGTGCTGGCCGCGGTGGCCGCCGACCGAGGCGGCAGCGTCGAGCTCGTGCTGGCGGCGGCAGACGCACTGGAGCAGCTACGGCAGGCCCTACAGAGGAGGAAGAGGTACCCATACCGCTATACCCTCCCAGGTTTCGCGTCCGAGAGTCGAGGTTTTCGCGTATTGTTCGTCGGTTCGTTGCAGTTTCCTGGCCTCAGGACGCCTTCCAGCGATTGCGCCGCGTCGAGCGGGTTCCGGAAGTGCCCAGATCGTCCCGACTGGCCGCTGGAGCGCCGAGTCATGAGCCGAGAACCAAGAGGATCGCTATAATCTCAGAGAAGGAAGAAGTTCCGATACCATTACTTTTGCCTCGTTTTTGCTTGTTTGGCCTCCTGGGAGGTCCTCGATGCCACGGCTGGATTCGCTGCGAAACTTGGGTCAGAACGCATCTTGGGAGAGGTCTGGGGAGTATAGCTGTGTCGGTATCGTCTGGTGTCCTTGTAGATCCCCCTCCCAGACATGCCAGCGCCGCGAAAGAAACACGATGTGGAGTTTTTGGCAATTGTCGGCCTCCAGGGGCCTTCGTTAAGAATCGACTCGCGAGGGAAAACCGTCCCTGGGATAAGAGTCGGGACATATGGGGGCGCGAATTGTATTTTCTATGTGCTTGAATTTTTGGACAGCATATATGATAAAGAAAAGGAGAGAAAAACAAAACAATAAACAAAAAAAACAACAACACAAAAAAAAAAAAAAAAAAAAAAAATGCGCCGATCCTACAGCTTTTCAATTTCGCCACCGTGCCAGCCGCGGCCATCTGGGGTGGCGCGCGCAGGACAAGACTCGCGGGGCCCGAGAGCGGACGGGGACGATGTCGCGAGGGCAGAGTCGGCGCGCCGATGGGCAGCCCATCACCCCGTTTGCCCGGAGGGGCCCAGTACAATGCAAGGGCAGAGCCTCACCCCCGCCCGGGGTCGCTGGATCGGGTTCCCCTTCCCGATTTAGAATTTTAAATCCCGAACGGTGTACTGGCCCGAAAATGAGCAATCGGCATAGGACCTCCTCGAAAGAAGCTTTCGGGTTCGGTCATACGCCGACCCGAAAAGTTTATCGGCCGACCTGGAAGTGCCCAAATCCCATCGAACGAACTGAACATGTGCAAACCGCCTAGGAGTCTTTGCAAAAACATCGTTCTCGAGGTCTTCGGGCCCACTCCGAAGAAACCGAGCATGGGCAAACCGCTCAGAATTTCCTCTCAAAAGCGGTTTCTCGGTGGTTCCGGGCCTCATCCGAATGAGCCGTCGATGGGCAGACCGCCCAGGACTTCCCGCACAAGAAACGGTTTCCCGGGTGAACCATTGTCAACGGGAACGCGCCCCGCGCGAGATCCGGGTTCGCGCGGGGGCGCGGCTGCTTTCGCTTGTCCAGGGGGCACGCATTGTCGCGCCCTTCCAGCATAGCGCTTGCGCTGCATTCGCGCGGCGCCGTGCCTTTCAAATCGGAATAAACGTTCGGAGCGCCGATGTATATATACACATAAATAATTTAATTACAATAATAATACGTATAATAAGTATAACAAGTAGAATGATGATAGTTAAAAATAATAATCATCACCCCCATCAGCACCATCATCATCAGCAGCATCACCGTTATAAGGATAATTATACGAATAACCATAAGCATGATAATAAATTATTTATGGGTTATCACCTCCTTCCTCTCCTCATTTGCTGCCCAGACGGCTCAGGCATTGGCACTGAGATTCCATATGCCTCAAAGGAGAAATCCTCGATCGTCCTCATCCTACCGTCAGGGGCAACACTACTAAGGGGGGATAGGCTCAAGGGCAAACGCGTCGATTCCCCAGTCGCTCATTCATCGCCGATGGGTGCCCGATAGTCCACCCCGCCGAGGACGGTGCTGATTTGCTATCCGTGGCTTATCGCCAAGCTATCGGAGACGTATCGCCGATTCCAGCTCGATGCCCCCCCCCCACTGAGCCACTCCCCCACAAACGTTGCCCTTCCTACGGATCTCGGCTGGGCTACGGTCAGGAATTTTGGCCTAGCGTGTCGTTCCGCCGGTTCTGGTCCACCACGCTTGGGTCCGACACGATATCCACTTCCTGGCCGCCCAGCATCAACGTGCCGAGCGTTTCCGAGCCCTACGCCCCGCGGAGCGGAGCGACACGGTATACACTCGCAGGGCATACCTTGTCGCCGGGGCAACCAGGACAGCACCCGAAGCAAAAGTTCCTGACCGCAGGCTTTTTGATCCCCCCACAAACACAGGTCCTCGAGGCGTACGGCGGCTGGCGCGCGCAGGCGGCGCCCGAATGGGCGGTTGAGGACGAGCCGGAGGCCGCGCAGACGGTCCGCCCTTCCTGCCCCCGGGCATTGAGAGAACGGTCGCCCAGACAGGTCGACCGAGGAGATCTGCACGGGTTCATTCGACATTGGCACTCGAGTGTGCCAAGCTGTTTCGCTGATCGGCGTGCCTCTCGCCAGATCCATTCGGCTGTTTCGGGATGTCGGTGAGCTACCCCTCTGGGACACACTCGGAATCTGGTGCCGTGCGCACATGGAGTGTCCTTGGCAGCTTTCACTAAAGGGCGTTTCGCTGAAGGGGTTCACCTCCGATGTCTGCTGTGTGCGCGTACCTTCTCTCACCTCCTTCCCCTCCTCATCCGCTGCTCAATCGACTCAAGGTGTTGACACTGAGATTCCCTTCGCATCAGACGAGAGACCCTCTATCGTCTTCATCTTACGGATTTCGAGTGGGTAAGATTCTCTCTGACCCGTCCCTCCCTCACACCCTTCCCAGTGATGCGAAACCATCGGCACGGGGCGCACTTGTGTGTGGGATTATGACTGGCTCGTTTCGGTGCCTTCGGCTGGTCTCGTTCGGTGCATCTTGCACATATCGTGTCGCTCGTGTCGAAATTATTCACGCTTCGCGTATCCCCACCAGCCATTTTTCCGAGGTCTAGGCCTGTCACTGGGTACTCGCACGTGGAGTTCGCTTGGTCATTGGCCATTCGGATCCGCGCATGCGGCCCTACAGTGCCCCGCCGCCCATTTTGGCCTCGCTTCCGTATGTGGTTCGGCTGGAGTTTGGCGCCGCAAGTGCGACTTCTCCCCCCCGTTCCGCTGCCGGTCGCCGCGCCTTTGCTTCCCCACCTGCCGGGATGTCTGGGCCGGTCACCTGCCGACGCCGTCCTGCGTCTTAATGAGGGGCATTTTGTCCCTGGCATGTGCATACGCCACTGCGGCCAATTTACATCGTACCGCGCCCCAGACGTTGTGCCCGCTCCCTGTCCGTCGCCTTGGAGCCGCGAACCTAACAAGTATCCCCACCAGCCGACCCTACTCGCCGTTGGCGTGCTCGCCTGCGGTCCCGACAAAAAGTATCCCCACCAGCCCCCTCGGCCCAGGGCGCTGGTCTGCAGGCATCGCCCTCCGTGGGGGGTCTCTCCCTGGACGTCCTGGCGGTCCGCACATCGCGTCCCGCCTGCCGCCTGCCTCCCCTCCCCGCATTGGGTCGACGGACACCTGGTCCTCCCCCACCGCGTTGCTCATCCAGTACAGTCTTCAGCTGTGCCCTCCTGCCACCTGGGCGGCGCGTGCCGCTCGCACCCGCCCTGTCGGCACTTCCCCTTCCAGTCCCCTGTTTGCCTGTCCCCCGCACCTACTCGTTACCGTGGCGGCGCGGGCGCCGGTCCCCGCCTGGTGGCACCCATGGCACTTTCTCGGTGCCTGGCGTTTCGGATTTGGTTTGTTGAGCGCTTGCATGCTGGGGATATCCCTCGCAGTGGTGACCTCGTTGTCTTACGTTCCGCGGTCCGACGGCTCGTCGTGGAATCGCTGCTCGTCTCGCTGGAAGTCTTCTACGTGGTCGCGGAGCTGCCCTCGAATTACACCATCCTGGTGCTGCAGTTCGCCCGGAAGCTCTTCCAGGTGCGCGCCGTCTTTTGGGCGGCACCGAGGCTCACCTCCTGTTTGCCCTCCCGCTTGGTTTTTCCTCTTCCGCGTTCGTCCTCTTCCTCTGTTCGCTTTCCTCCTCACGTGCGCTAGTTTAGGCCGATGCATCTGCGCTTCGTTCCTTTACGCCGCCCGACCTGTCTCGCTTCGGTCCCGATCAAAGATACCCCCACCAGCCCGTTCAGACGACGGACGGGCGCACGTTTCCAATGCGCCAGGACCCTATCTCATCAGGGATGGAGCGCTGGCGCCGTGGCACACAGCGTTCGGACGAAAGAAAAGCGCCCGTTCGGAAAGCCCGCCCACGGGAGCTGACGGGAAAAGGGACGAAGAGACACACACAGTGAAACAAAGCCGGCAACCACGATGAACAGAAGGAACTCTGGGAGCAAGGGGGTGGCCTTGAATGGCCTGTTCGGGCATCCCTGGGGCCCGCAGGGGGGCCGGGGGACGAGGGGGAGGAGGAGGAGGAGGAGGAGGAGGAGGAGGAGGAGGAGGAGGAGCCGGGCCCGCGTCGAGCCCGCCGCCGCAGGGCCGCTTGGCCCGCCGCGGGCCTCCGATGGCGGCGGCGACAGACCGCCGTGCGGCGCTGGCCGCAGCCCGCGGGGCTGCGCTGGCGGTGCACGGCGTTGCTGGCCTGGCGCGGGGCGCGGCAGCCGCTCGGCTACTGCGCACTGCCGAGTGCATCGTGCGCGCCGCGGCGGCGATGCTCGACGCCGAGCTTCGCACCGCCCGTGGCGCTGCCGCTGGTGGTGGAGGAGTCGGTGGTGCAGGTGACCCTGCTGCGCCGCCTGCCGCTCCTGCGACGGGCGCCCCGCCTGATGGCCAGCGGCAACGGCGGCGGCGCCGTCGCCGCGTTCGGCGTCGCCGAGCCCGCGGAGAGCAGGATGTGGCCATGGTCCCCTTCCGCCGCCGAGGACACTACGGCGGCGGCTGCTGCTGCTGTCGGCGGCGTCGGCGACAGCGGCCTCGAGGACGACGGCTGGGCAGACCACCTGGTCCGCCCAGCGCCCTCGGCCGCCGCGTCCGCCGCTTCGCTTGCGGCGGCCGCCGCCGAGGCGCCCCCTACTCGTGAGTCGCCTGGAGCACCGCTCGGCGGCAAGGGGGGGGTCCGAGCGCCCTGCGGGGTCAGCGCCCGCGGCGGCGTCCTCGCCGCGCCAGCGCCGCACAGACCTCCTGGTCGCCGAGGCTGGCGCTACGCGGGGCGCCCTCGCGAGCTGGACGAGGAGCATCTGCGGGTGATGCTCTGGTACGTTCGGCGGGGCGCCGAGGCCGCGGCCAGGGGCGGCGCTGGGCCAGACCGCGGAGCCGTTTCGGCGGCGCCGGGGGCCTCTGGACGTTGCGGTGCACGTCGGCCACGGTAAGCCCGTCGTGCTCTGAGGGTAGTGCCGTCGACTGCACCTACCTCACGGCTGGGGGGTCCTGGTCTCCTTAGGTGGAGGCAACGCCCCCCGCGGAAAAGGTGGTCTGGATTGAACCTGATTGCCTCTGGATGCGTCGAGGAGGAGGAGGAGGAGGAGGAGGCAAACCGCCTCTTGGGGCCCTCATGGGACGCTCTTGGGGCGCTCTTGGGCCTTCTTGGGGCCGTCTTGGGGCCTTTTTGGAGCATTTCTGGGTCCCTGTTGGTTACAAGTCGGAAGCCCTCGAGGGCCTCTTGAGGCCATCTTGGAGGCTGTCGGTCAAAGAAGGGGGATCCCCAATTTGCCTCCCCCCTCCGGTGCCCTGAAATTCGCCTTTGGGTGACCTCTCGGGGCGATCACGGGCGTTTTCGGGGCCGCCTGGAGAACCTTGGGCCCCCCATTGCGGCTCTCGTAGGCCATCGTTGGGTCATCTGGAGGCCTCAGAAGCGCATCAGAAGCGAAACGGCGAGAAGGCAACAATAGCTGATGTTTCTCAGGTGTTTGGCTGATTTGGGCCTCTGGGGGGGGGCTCCGAGAGCACTTGGGGCCGTCTTGGAGCGGTCTGTGGAGCCTCTTGAAGCATGCTGGAAGCCATCTTGAGACATCTTCGGCTGTCTTGGGCCATTTGGGAGGCTACCTTGGAGCATCGGAGGCCCTCTTGAGGTCATCTTGAGCCATCTTGGATGCTCTAACCCCTCGGGCCCCCTCCAAAAAAATATTAACAAAAAAAGGGGGGAGAGCACTCCTCCCCGAAGGGAAGAGGAGTTTTGGAAGAGGAAAGAACAACATCGTTAGATCGCCTACGCCCAGAGGGCAGGTGGGATTGTTTGTGCGTGCGTGTGCGTGTCATTCGAGGGCTCTGGGCCTCCTAATTGCCCAGCCGCGGCCGCCGCACCACTCTCTTGGCGCTCCCACTAGCTTGACTCCGCCGCTTTGCTGCGCGCGTGGCCGCGACGCCAAGAAAGTGTCTCATTCGAGACTCTGGGTGCGAAGGGGAAGAGGGAGGGATATTGAAGGAGGAGGAGGAGGAGAAGAAGAAGAAGAAGGAAAAGTGCTGCAGGGCAGTATGAGCTCAAGGCATGCTCCTATACGCTAAATTACAGAACCGTCCGTGTTCCTTGCTGTTGACCGGTTCCATCGCTGGCGAAGTTCGCAGGGTCCTATCGTTGGCAGGCTTCGTCCGTGGCGAAGAAACTCCTACACCCATCCCGAAGTTCGCATGCCAAGCTCGGGGGCGGTGCACGCGGGAGTCTGCGAGTAAGAGGGGGCGCCCCTTCTTACACAGAGATGTTACCAGACGATATTTAGTATTCTACCACGCCTGAACGCGCCAGAGGACACAGTGGCGGATAGAATCATGGGAAGGTTGGTCGGGCGTTTTACGCCCCCACTCCGCGCGCGTCTCTCTCTCTCTCTCTTTCTCTCTTTTTCTCTCTCTCTCTCTCTCTCTCTCTCTTTCTCCTCTCCCTTGGCACACCGCACCTGACTATCTCCGTACGTGCCTGCTCGCATCTTGCGTCCGATCCTTCAGCGTTACACACCATGCGTACCCGCTCGCACCCAGTGCACCTGGCCCTCACTCCGTGGCTCTCACCCGTCGTGTTCGCTCGCACCCAGCGCCGAGAGAGAGAGAGAAGGAAAGATGGATAACAAAAAGAGGAGAGAGAGAGAGAGGGAGAGAGAAAGGTAGAGAGAGACGGAAAGAGAGAGAGAAGAAAGAGAGAGAGAGAGAATTACAGGAGAGAGTGAGAGAGATAGAGAGTGAGAGGGATAGAAGACATGTGTATATATATACATACAGACAGACAGGCAGGCAGACATACATACATACATGCATACAAACATACATACATACATACATACGTACATACATACATACATACACACATGCATACATACATACATGCATGCATGCATACATACATACATACATACGTGCATATATACATACATACATACATACATACATACATACATACATACATACATACATACATACATACATACATACATACATACATATAGAGAGAGGGGGGAAAAGAGAGAGAGAGAGAGCGCGACAAATAAATGCAAAAGGGGGTGTGAGAGATAGTACCAAGAAACAAACCAAAACAACAAATGAAGCATGAGGAAGATGAGGTGGAAGAGGCATCTTTGGGCCCTCTGTGTGATTTGAGTCTAGAGGCAGGTGGTTTTCAAGGCCGATGCCCCTGCTAGACTCCCTGAGCTTGAAGGTCACGAGCATGGGTCGTAACCATTTTGGCTCAAGACCCAACTTCCACTCATTCCTCATCACTCATACCATATCCACTCTACCCCTCTTCCTTTCCCATACCGTTCCGCGCCTTGTTTGTACAGCGTTGGGAGCTGCGTACTGAGAAGAGAGTGCGAGGGTTCTCTTGCTGGAGAAAAGATCCGACACTTTGGCTTCACTGCTGTCGTCCGCCGGGCGACAGTGGTAGCGGAGCTGTGAGCAGCTCTGAGTCCGCGGACCAATGACGGCAGCAGCGGAGCAAGGTGCTAATCGAGAGACACAGCGAGAAGAACGAGGGGAGCATTCTGCAGTACGGGCAGTGACTGACACACTGATGAGGCACGACGGTCTCCACCTCGACCAAGATGAGGCAGAGAAGTTGGCACGTCTTTTACTACTGGACGTGGTGCCGGCCAGTTCCCAGAGTCACCAGCGCGACTCACATGGGGACGACGACGACAGTGGACGTCGGCGCGGTCACGGGCAGAGCTCAAGTGCTCCGTGGTCAAGCTCCGAGGATCGCTCGTGGTCAGGCTGGCATGCACCCGCCAGAACACGAGTCGACGAGTGCCGGGACATGGTCAGGTGGTGGCGCGGCCGCGTCCGCCACCGAGACGTCCCAGGGCAGGTCGGAGCAGTGGCATTCGGGTGGCTGGGACGCGACGAGAAGCACATGGCAGGAGCCGGACTACAAGCCTGGCGAGCAGCAGTGGGCTTCTTCGCGATCCACCTGGACTCCGGCTTCGGCCTGGGAGAGCTACGGGGACAGGCATTGGAAAGACGAGCATTGGGGCGACTGGTCATCCGGATGGAGATGGAACGACAGCTACAAGGACAGCAAGTGGGAGCCCAATAAGCGCCACTCCGGACATGATGACGACCGCCCCAGCACGAACACCGGCAAGGACTTCGCCGACCCCGAGAAGTGGAGAGGCTGGGGAGACTACCGCACGCGGCGCCGCACGGTGCTGCGCTGGAGAACACTGACGGACGTTCCCTCCCACAAGCAGGCTGATCGCCTCTTCCGCTCTCTTGATCAAGACCTTCAACGGAAGCTCGAGGACCTCGATGACGACACGCTATGCAGCTCATGGGATTTCGACGCCATTATCAAACGCCTTGACTTGATGTCTGGTGAAAGACACGGCGACGAGCGACGGAAGGTCGCTCGAGAGTGCTTACTGGATTATTCACGCAAGCAGGGAGAGAATCTCACCGAATATTGTGCACGCGTGGACACGGCCTTCGACAGGGTAGCTACTCAGGGGCTGCCGCTTCCAGACGAGTGGAAACTGATGTTCCTGGAGGAAGGAGTTTCTCTCGACGAGCGCTCGGCGCAGATGGTCAAGGTGCTCATGAGGGACCAGAAGGACTACAAGTCGGCTCTTTCGGCTACTCGGGAGATGGACATCTCCCATCGAGAGCATTTCAAAGCACGCAGGACCTACGCCACTATGGGCTCGGAAGCACCTCTACCTCAGGTGCCTACCTATCAGGTCGAGCGCGACGACGAGTCCTTGCTCGACTATTCGGATGTCTCCCCCATGGACTCAGACGGGGAAGCAGAGGTCTGGGCGATCCTGGAGTCGGCCGACGTCGGGGAGGACGACGCGCCTGCAGCGCTGGCCGCCATCAACCAGGAGCGTCGCAAGACATGGAAGCAGAACCGCGACTTGAAGAGACAGCTGAAGACCGACCGGAAGTTCTACGATAGGTCTGGCCAGGGCCGTGGCAGCGATGGGCGCGAGAAGGCTCGCAGGCCCGGCCACAGGGCAGCAGACGGCACGTTCAGAGCGCGGAAGAGCCGCCTTCCGCTTGCTGAGTTAATTAAGCGCACGAGATGCCGTGTCTGTCATCAGAAGGGACACTGGTCTCGAGAGTGCCCACGGAAGCAGGGCGCAGGAGCCAAGGACGAAAAGGGGTCCCTTGCCACGGGTATGACTTTCCTGTATGTGAATGCTTTAGATCACTCCACGTCCCAGTGCTTTGACGAGCCTCCTCCTCCAACCTACGCAGTTGTCCTGCTCGCCGTAGGTCCTGGGGCCATGGTGGTCGACACCGCGGCCGGTCAGGGCCTCGTAGGAGAGCAAGCTTTGCAGAAGATCGAGGGGCACTGGGCCTCAAAGGGGCTCGCCGTCCCAAGGGCCCCACTTAGGAACCCAAGCGCGCGCGGAGTAGGCGGGGGGGTAAAGGTCACCCACACCGCTCTGATCCCTGTAGGCATTGAGGGTAGCATGGGGGTGCTGGAGCTGGATGTCCTGGACCAGGACGTTCCACCCCTTTTGCCGATAGGATTTCAAGAAATGCTAGGTGGGATTGTAGATCTTCCGAACAAAGCTATGACTTTTACGAAGTTGGGGGCCACGACGCCTCTGACTAGGCCCCCGTCGGCCCACCGCACCATACAGGTGGACAAGTTTTCGGTTCCCGCCAAAGATTTTAAAGCTCCAGCCTCCGTGTTTAGGTCGCACCCTCAGCTGCCGAAGGATGCGTTTCAAGCCAAGGGGAAGTACATCATCGCGTTTTCTGTCAGCACTGGCCTGGGGGGGCTGTACCACGGAAGCTGGTGGGGGAGTCTGAGGGGGACGGAAGAGCGTCCGAGGGGGTCCGGGATTTTTTTCTGTGAGAATCTTCGGTCAGATGCGGTCGGAACGCACGCCGGGGCCTTAGTTGGGCCGGACAACTTAGGTTCCAGAACAGGTCCACTAAGGGGTCTGGACTCGGGCGGCACCTCCGACTCCGCGCTGAGCAGTACGTGTACTTCGGGACTCGCCAGGGCTTTGAGTTCCAGGTCGAGACGTTTCAGAGCCAGGGGAGGGTCGACAGCGCGGGGTTGGAGGTGGCCGACGTGGGCCACGAGGCCAGCCTCGACTTCGTCCGCCTTCCTCGCAGCACTTGGGTCCGAATCGTTCAGCTCACAGCAATTCGACAATAGCCTCGACAACTCAGAGGCCGATTGGAGAGCAGATCGCGACGCCGCCAGCTGCTTCGACGACCCGCGTGGCAGGCCAGAGGGGGCGCCGTGGAGCTCAGGAGCGGCCACATACGATGACGGATCGCATGCAGAGCCAGACGGACTCAGCATGGGTCTACGGGGCCACCGGGACCTACGTCCCGGAGAACCTCAACAAGGGCGAGAAGGGATGGGCCTGCTTGGCCGGGTGGGCGCTATATTGGTCGGCGCGTCTGGCCGAAGAGTTCGGGAGTATGTGCCGCGCCAAGCGCTTCTGGCCGACCAACCTGCCCAAGTCTCTTCGTCGCCTCTTGGAGGCGTACGAGACGTGTTGGCACCCACCGACGCTCGTGAGCTACGGAGCCAACTCGTGGGGGAAGTGGTTCGTATGCAGCGGGTGCACGATGAGGGTCGGATACTGGGAGCTGAGGCCGACAAAAGGGACTGTGAAAGAGGAGGAGATGTGCCTGTGCAAGAAGAAGGACGCCGCGTGCACGCTGCGTGGACAAGGTTGGGCTCAGGGCGCGACCGCCGAGCCACAGTGGCAGGCCTTGATATGCGTGCCCAAGCCACCTCCTGGAGCCGAGAGGGCTCCGTTACCTCTTCACCCGGGCATGATGGCCGGAGGTCTGGCGGGCGGCTCATTCATGACGGCTCGGCAGCCGGCGTATCAGCGAGTGGCGGAGGACGCGGCGAAGGTCACCGAGGCGCTGCAGAAGGATCAGGCGGAACAGAGGTCCGCAGCAGCAGCAGCTCGCCGGGCGTCCTCAGCGAAGCGCAAGCCAGAGAGCGACACGGAGGCCATGGACACCGCCTCCGACCCACTCGAGGAGATGCGCGAGTACCAGGCCAAGACCGAGAGGGACATGAAGGGTATGGTCGAGAGTCAATTTCAGGAGATGAAGGCCATGATCCAGGGGGTGATGGCCTCGCAGGCGTCGCAGCAGGAGGCGCTCGAGCGGGTCACGACCACCGTTAAAGAGCAGATGACGGCGATCGCGACAGCCCAGGGACAGGCGCAGGAGGCCAGCCGAATGATCAGGGCCATAGCGCAGGGCAGCTCGAGCAGCAAGGCGGGCCAGGTCAAGGTCACAGCCGCTGCAATTGACTCTCCCCCCAAGGCGGAGGCCAGGGCACCGCAGGCTCGAGAGGTTCCACAACGGCCAGCGCCGTCGGGGCATCCTTCGTCACTGGGCCAGCAGATGACCGAGCCACAGCCTCAGAGCCCACCACTTCTCGCAGCGGGGGCGCCGCCAGGAGTGGCTCCAACAGCGTGGGCCTACATTGGGACAGCACCTCTCGACGGGACGAGTGCGCCGGCGGCGATGGCCTCCCAGGCGATGCTGCACCAGCAGGCGGCAGCCAACGCGGGGGCGCCGCAGCCGACGAGGTCACCAGCGCTGGGAGGCTATCCGACGCACGGTCCCCCGGTCGAGCAGAAGAAGGACGCAGTGACTCCTCCACGCAATCCGGACCGCCTCTTCACTGCGGACGAGATGCCGATCGGCTCCACGGGGACGCTGACCACGGAGGCCAGCATTTCACAACCGGGCACGGACCTGGCAGCCCCGCCAACGGCAGCAGTCGGCCCCTACGGCAAGGGCAACAACAAGGGCAAGAGTACTCCCTCACGCAAGCCGGAGAACAGACCCGTGGACGCCGGGCCCGGAGGAGAAGGCCGCCGAGAAGCGGCGCCAGGAATACCACGAGTGGAAGGAGGCCGGGTGGAAGACCTTCCACAACGGCCGCTGGACGTGAGCGGGCGCCTGTCTCAGGAGCTGACGGCGAAGAAGCTGCCTCATCCCGGGGGGGTCGCTTTTTCAGTTTCTCCGGGGAAGATCAAGCGTCGCCAAGTGCTGGATTCGCTTCTGTCAATGGGGGCAAGGCCTCTGTCCAGGACCGGGTCTCGGGGGATCGAGTTTCTTATGCCCTTGTGGGCGAACACGGTCCTCGGGGATCAGAACAACGACGACCACGAAGTGTTTCTCACTAAGAGCGAGAGGAGACAGCTTCAGTCTCTAGTGGCCAATGGCAGGGTCTCTTCGGATCTCAAGTCGAGGTCGTTTCTTGAAGTTTTCTCTCCACCCCGAGTCGCCCCCCTCCTGGAGGAGGCAGGACTGTGCACCCTGGGCAGTCTCGATCTGGCGACGGGGTGGGATTTTAGGAAGAAAGACGATCAGGACAGGGCCATGGAGCTCGTTCGGACCAAGAAGCCGTGGATGATTTTCCTGGAACCCCCGTGCGCTGAGTTCAGTCCGATCCGGGAGCTCTTTCGGAAAACCTCTCCCGAGCCTCTGGAGGTTCAAGAGCGGAAGAAAAGAGAAGCTCTGGACCTTTTGGCTTTCTGCATGAAGCTGGCACTTGTCCAGGTTCAGGAGGGTCGACGTTTTGCTTTTGAACATCCGAATGGGGCCGCGTCCTGGCGAAAGCACGTTGTGGATATGATCAGGAAGCTTCCGGGGGTCATGGAGGTGGCCATAGACCAGCGTGAGTTCGGTCTGTCCGTGGTCGAAGGGGCCCTTTCTCGCAAATCCACCCGTGTTATGACCAACGACCCCGCCCTTTTTCGCCAGCTGTCAGGACGGCAGTGCAGGGGCGGCCACGAACATCATCACCTGGAGGGGGGACACATAACCAGGAAGTCACAGGTGCACCCCCCTAAGCTCTGCAAGGCCTTCGCCGATGCAGTGCTCAGAAGCATTCAGGAACAAGAGAGTCTTCTGGGTAGGCCCGCGCCTCCGGTTAAGCGCACTTCCCCTCCGAGGGGAGTCTAACCAAAACAACTTCAAAACAACCAGAATGAGTTAGTTTAAACAACGATTTATGAGTTTAAAATATAACTTGTTTGTTTTCGAAATGTTTGCGTCGAAACGACCACGAACCGCGATACGAACATTGCCATGGTCCGTAGATGCAAACATATATACGCAATAAGAACTCAGCCTCAACGTATGGCGAATGTACCGCTAGTTGATGTGTGCGATTGCGCTTGCTTAATAAGAGTTGTTTGTTTGATGCGCCTTTGCCAACTGTTCCTTGCTTGCTTCATCGCGTTGCTTGTTTGCGCATTCTGTACCCAGCGCTCTGTGCCTCAAAACATCAAGCATAATGTGCTATGCGGGCCTCTTGAGAACCTTATGGGGCCGTGGGGCCGTCTTGGATTGTCTTGGGTGCACGTAGGGATTCGGGGGACGTCTTGGGGCAATCGCGGGCCGTCTTGGGTGTGTCGCGGGCCCAAATTGGAGGCAAGCTTCGGGCCATCGTGGGCCATATTGGAGCCATCTTGGGTGGTCTTGGAGCAGTCGTGAGGTCTTTGGGGAACTTAGGTCATCCTCTCGCAACGCTGCTTCTGCCTCTGCTGCTCCCCCTGCTCCACCTCATAATCATGTTGGCCCATGTGTTTGAAAACACGATTCGCTTTCCGTTCACTGTAGTTTCTGCTTGGTGTCACACCAACGCTCGACATCATATGGATGATGAGTTGGCAGGAGACGATGGCGGCCAAGACGCCATATCAGATATAGCTGGCGATCAAGACATTCATGCCGACATCGCGGGCCATGGCCCAGCGGACGCCCACATTCCCGCGAGACTTGGAACATTGGTTGCATATCCTGTTGTTGGCAGCCGATCAGGTTTGTGGGCCAGGGAATTCAGAATCCAACCGACTGAATTTGATAGACAATGTACAATTTTCGGAATTGCTATTGCCAGATGGAGATTGGTTGCGCTGAGAGAAGCTGAATCATTGGACGAAGACATGACGGTCAACATAGTAGGATCGGCCTTGCAGAAACATCGGGTTGAATGCTGTGGTGTATTAGTTTACGAAGCTTTAGTAACAATCGAACTTGTCCTTCCAATTGCTTGCCCCGAAGACATAACAACACAACAGATAATGAACATTCTCAAAGACAAAAGATGCGTGCTCAGAAAAATACATGGTGAAGATCCCCCAGCCAAACCATGGGACGACATTTGGAGGCAAGTTTCTGCTGAATACGGTATGTTGCTAATCGGAGACGTGTTCAATCTGTGTCCAGCTCTTGCAATAGGATTGATGGGACTGCTTCAAAAAATATTTCATGTCGTAGTGCTTGGTAGACGCTGTCGCAAATACAATACACATTGGCCGTCGAGGCGTGTCTTGAATGCGTGGAGACGTGGCCATGGTTTCTCCGTCCCTGCTGTGCGGCCTCGGAGCAGGCACGACCGCAGCGGACGGCGACGTGGTATGGAGCCATCTCTCATTATCGATTGGATTAGTGCGACTGCGACGCAAAGAGCTTTGAGACACACTAAGAAGACAGCTAAAAGATGGGTCAAGTTGATTTCGAGGGTGACTGATGGAAATCGCAATGAGACTGAGCACAAACTGGGAGGAATTCGGTACGACACGTTGCGTCAAGCCCGAGTTCGATTAGATTGGACCTGCATGCGCCTCAATCAAGCGTATTTCAAAGATGCACGGTGGGACACACTGGACATATATATATATTCATAGACGGGTCCCCTCAAGGACGTGGATGGGAGATGCAGGCCGTGACCATCAAGATACTTGAGCACGGAAGCGCCGAAGGATTGTTCACAAAAATGCTTCCTCCAGTCCTGTTGAAACGCACTCAACTCTCTGCGATGTTCAAATGTTGTGGGTTGCTATGGCAACTCCATTTGATGTTCGGTGCTGACAATATGAGAACTCTGTTGGGCCGTGTACGAGCTATCATATCAGATATGGGTGTAGAGTCCAATCTGGCACGAATGAGTGACTTACTTCCAGATTTCAATGTTTGCCTGGGCTTGCCGCCCGTTCAGAGACAAATTTGCCTGCTGCCGCGGGCGCTGGTTGTCCCAGGCTGGCGGCACAAGATCGATTTGCTTGTCCGCACTGGTTGCAATAGATTACGATGGTTTCCGCTCTTCCTCAAGCGCATTAAGGGTATGACTTCACTATTTAGGGATGAGGCCACACCGCTGTTTCAACCAAGCGCGCCCGCGGGGGGGGGGGGGGCAAAACTGGTGACACTGCGCCCAAAGATCAATTCGTTCCCCCACTGCTAAATCTACTTGGGGCCATCTTGAGTCGTCTTGAGGCCATCTTGAGCCGTCTTGAGGCCCTGTTGGACCCCCAAGATGCCCTTTGTCACGCCCAACAGTAGATTTGGCATGAGTTTGCGTTGGTCTGGCAAGCTGGTAAAAATCGATGCACTTTAGGCGTTGCTGGTTTTAAATCGAGTGTCAGTCCGTGCTTGATGTCAGAGGTTGCAGTGCCACCAGCCCCCCGACCCCCAATGGGCGAGCATGGAGGGATTGAGTGGAGGGGTGGGGGCAGGGACAGACAGAGGGAGGAGGGTGAGGGAGGGAGAGGAGGACTGGGGGAGAGCAATCGCCACGTCCCTGCTCGCGCTTGGTATGATACAGTCTTGCCTGAGGGTATCAAGCAAACCTTGTCCAGTAAGTGGAAACAGAGGGGGCTCCACGGTCTTGCAGATACCATGACGAAATCGTCACTGCCGACATTCGCAGCATGGCGGTGGAACAAATTATACTTATGTTTGAGGGGTCTGGATTCGTTTGTCTGGTCTGCAGCTGCTCACTTCGATCGGAACGCTCTCGGGGAAGTTCGAGATAGGGTTAGGCTCGACACAGTACTGGGCGCATTCAATTGTGTGACATTCCGACAAGAGTTCGCAGTAGTCATGTGGTTCACTAAGTGGCTGTACGGTATCCAGAAGTTCGCAGGCTATTGTCCCTGTCATCCAGAAAAGTGGGGTGCCGATGAATCGTTCGACTGCCCTAGGAAGGGGTGTTTGTTGGGTTTGGCGTACGATTTCGGATTGGACGCTTTCAAAAAGGGGCTCATGGAATCGAGATCGTGGGCTGCAGGCACTTTTGAATTCGATCATCTTCTGAATGATGCAAAGGGCATCGCCAGCAGACCCAGAGCATGTAGCACCATCGGGGAGTAAATTGTCCTGGCCAACTTTAAGCCTTTGGGACGAGTTGGAATTTCAAGGATGGGTACCTCACAATGGTACCGTGCACTACGCAGACGCAGGCTCGGCATCAATGTATGATCGTAGACAGATTCGCGTCGGTAGGAGGTATTACTTTCTCTGCTTGTTATCATTGGACATGCTTTTCGAGCGAGGTGCTCGAGAGTTTCGCTCGGACGAGGCGGATGCGTTTTTCCAAGTCTTGTTGAAGTACCCACACAAGGCAACAGCTGGTCAAAAGAAGGAGAAACACTTGGAACTTTTAAACAGCGGCGCCACTGATGGCATCGACGTGTCCCCTGCCCTCGACAAGTTACGAAAAAGAAAGCGCGCCCCTTCTGAGGAAGAGCTTGGAGGGGACGACGGGACCTGGAAACCACCAGACGAGGACATACACGGAGATATTGGGGCCCCCCCCAGTCCAGAGAAATCGGAAGATTCGGAATCTGAGCACGGCAGTTCTGCCGACAAGCCCGCCCCTGTAGAGCCAGACATTGGAGCAGACGCCGCGCCTGCAGCCCCAGTGCACGACGCCCCATTCGAGCTCCCTCTTTTTATCGAAGGGCAACGTGCTACGATAGAGACTCATAGGCAGCCGAATGGCAACATTCACTCGGGTTTGCGAGTTGTTTGTTCAAATCCTAATCACGTTGATTGTAGGAAGTTCAGATCTAGAAATATCGGGGTTGACAGATGGGGCCCTCGCGCTCCCGAATTTTTCCTTGGCGCCTGGCTTCAATTAGGGCACGCTCCTGGCATCGACCACAAACATCAGCACAGGGCGCCGCAGCAAGCAGAGGTGGACGCCTATGCAGACGCACATAAGTTGTGAGTAAAAGTAACAGTAACCATCGCATCATATCGCCATCACGAACAAAGCATCAACAAAACATCAACAATCCATCCTCCCCCGTTCGGATCGGGTACGCATTCCTCCTCCGTCCTCTTCCTTCCTCCTGGTCATTCTCACCCTCCATTGGACCCGTCCCAGTGCCAGCAACATCAGCAGTTTCCGTACGTAGTCATTCGTGTGTTCGAGCGTGTTTGGTTTCCGCTGACACAGATTTCGTGAACGGTAACTCCGAGGACGGATCAGACATGCCGCCCATCAGAGTCCTTGGACGAGGCCAACAATGGATACGGAGTCTCCCTTCAAGGGAAAAAAGTTGCGTGAGGACTTTGCTGCGCAAGTATCGTGTGGAAAGGATCAAAAACATGACTTTGGCAAAGCGCGTCAAAGAGATGAGGACAGTCATGCACCGTATCAAATCGCAGATCCAATCCGCGACTGACCGTGACTTTGCTACCGCCGAGCAGGGAGTTCGTGAGGCAATCATTGGCGGCGAAGTGTCAGATGATGAGGCGTACAGGTCTGAGCCAAGGGATGAGGGTTGAGGCAGCACGAGCTCAGCACGAGTAGAAGCTCGGCCACGAGGCCGGACTGAGACAGCGCGACGAGTCGCTCCGAGGACCGCTGCAAACCATCATCACCATCATCATCATCACCAGCATCACAGGGCTTACCGTTATCACAAACGTCAATTACGAGTGTGGACCAAACAGGAGGGTTTGAAGTCTTGACGCTTCGCGTATCCCCACCCGCCCATCCAGGAACGACGCGCAGGCGCGTTGAGGTGATCAGAAAGCGCGGGAGCAAAGAAGGGGATCTCCGACCCGTGCGAAGGTGGGAGCGTGGAGAGGGATGATGCATAGGGCGATGAGGAAGAGAAGGAGGAGTAGGAGGAGAATGATGAGGACGAGAAGGGGGACCAGACCCCAGGGTAGAGGGTAGGGAGGGGGGGTTCTAGAAGAGGAAACGCCCTAGACCACCTACGCCCAGAGGGCTGGTGGGATTCAAGTAGATATGTAGCCATATCTTGTCTCGAGTCTCGAGGCAGCCAGCTACCAGCAGCAGTGCAGCAGACATGCCAGACCCTAACGTAGCTACTCATTCTGCTCGTTCTGTTTCTGCCGCAGATCGTGGGCGCGATCCCGATAACCTTGCAGAGATTGAGTTGTCTAAATACCCTAGGCTCAATATCAGATTGGAGGCGCTCCCAGCAGGATTCAAAAGGACAGACGTTATCAAGATACCCATCATGATTACGTTCGAGGGCAAGCCAATGGACACATCAAAAGAGCCTCCCGAATTGCACGGAATGCAGCAGGGTGAGAGCAGTCAGCCTCCAGCAGAGAAAAAACAACGCATTGGGGAGGTCGAGGAGATCGTAGTAGAGTCGCAAGACGATGAGCCTGACGGAGCGGACGCCCAGTCCAGACTCGCAAGGACTCCCACGGTCTGGCAGCCAGGACACTCGCCGACGCAGGTGGCCGAGGACCAGCCAACGCAACCGCTCTTCGCAAACGACTACGGGGGCGACCAGCCTGACGTGGCCAAGAACGACGGGCAGGGTGAGCAGTGCGAGCAGGAGGGTCCCGAGGCCAAGAAGCAAAAAACCATTGCGGGCGACGCCTCCGAGATGACGAAACACTCTTTCCTCGACGTTGTCGAGCAATTTCAGCGTGGCGGCAGCAGCGCATCAGACACTTTAGTAGAGCATGATAGCGTAGTGCACCTGGGCGGTATCCCTGGCGGTGAGGGCCTACGCGGTGACTTCAGGGACCCCAAGGGCATCAAAAAGGTTGATCTCTTCGAAGATGGTACTCAGCAATACTAGAAGACGGGCCCTAGATTGTTGGATGTGATACTCATCCTGTGTTGCACGCTTAGATTGCAATACTCAGCCGAGGCACGGCGGAAAATATTGCGACTGGAGAAAACCATCAAATCACAGTCACACAGTATCCATACTATAATCGTTTTTTTGTAAGTGCGCATGCCCATTGAGATTCTAAGAGCTTTCGCCTCTCGCCAGCCAGTGTTTCAGGGGCTGCCACGGTCACGCTGGGCGGAGCCCACTGGCTCGCTCGAGCTGGCATGCTAAGCGAGCCCATCACGACCACCGCAGCTACCACCATCGTCATAACCATAACCATCACCACGGTTGTCATTGGATCTGTCGTCTTATCATCGACACAATCATCTCTTACCCATCATCATCGTCATCAGTACCGTCTCTGGCATATCAACATGCCCAATACCATCACTACAATCACCGTCATCACCACCATCACCACCATTATCCTCATTATCATCATCTCGGGCTCCCATGCACAAGGCCGAAGATGGGGAACTCGGAGGGAATACGAGGCGAAGCAGCTGCGACCGCCCTCCAAACAACAAAAACGAACAGAGGGGTCAATTGGAACCCGTCGGACTGCATGGGAACAACGGGCAAATGGACTTGCGAGGAGCCTGGGCTTGCCACTGAGGCACTCTTGGCCCCCCTCTTGGGGCCCCTCTGGGGGCTTTCTCGGGACATCTTGTTGCTCCTATTGGGGCTCCCCTTGGGGCCTCATGGGCCCACTTGGGGCTCTCTTGGGGGCTTCTTCGGCCCTTCTTGGATCCTCTCTTGGAGCTTTCTCGGGGCCCTCTTGGAGTCGTATTGGGGCCTGCTCAGGGGCATCTTGGAGTTTGTCATGGGGCCTATGGTGGTCCCCTTGGAGCTATCCGTCCTTCGGCTGACGCGGAGGTTGTTTGACCCCCCAGATTACCGCCCATCCAATAGTTTGTCCCCTCGACAGACGGAGCGTGGGTTAGTTTAGTATAATTTCTTTGTGTAGTGGGAATTAGTTTGCCCGCGCGGACCACGGAGGGCCACTTAGTTTGGTTGGCATGAATACATGACCAGCCAGAGTTCGCATAAGCAAAGCATTAGCAAAGCATAAGCAATGCATAAGCAACCCCCAGTTTGCATAAACAACCGCCCAGTTAGCATAAGCAATGCATAAGCAAAGCATAAGCAATGCATAAGCAACCCCAGTTTGCATAAACAACCGCCCAGTTAGCATAAGCAATGCATAAGCAAAGCATAAGCAATGCATAAGCAACCCCGCAGTTAGCATAAGCAACTCTCAGTTAGCATAAGCAATGCATAAACACCCCTTGAGTTAGCATAAGCAACCCGCAGTTAGCATAAGCAAAGCATAAGCAAAGCATAAGCAATGCATAAGCAACTGGCCACAGAGTACACATCAACCCATGTTGTGTTAGCAAAACATAAGCTACCCTACGCCTCCTCTGCATTACCTACGACTCCTTCGGATGCCTCCCTGATTCCCCGCGCTCACTTTGAATCCTTTACGGTGCCTCTGCATCCCTTACCATTGAATGGGTTCTCTACGATTCCGTGCGGTTCCCCACGCTTGGAGTCCTACGATGCCCTCGCATTCCTTACGATTGGATGGACCCCCTACGATTTCATACGCTTTTCGGCGGCTCCTACATGTCCGATGGTTCCTCTGGGTTACTCGGGATTCCCCCAAAGCACCAGACTCCCTAAGACTCCGTAAGATTCCTTGGCGTTCCGAGGGGGTGGAACGTACGATTCCTTGGCGTCCCAGATTCCTCGGGATCCCCCCAGGCCCCCTAGGACTCCGTAAGATTCCTTGGCGTTCCGAGGGGGTGGAACGTAAGAGTCCTCTACGCCCAGAGGGCTGGTGGGATGTGATTGCGTGCTTCGCTTAGGAGCTGATGCTTGCTTGCTTCGCTTAAGAAACTCGCAATGATAGGTTTTACACAATACCTGATGGTGTTCGGAGACCGTCTTGGGGCCCGCCTGCCCACCTCTTGGCGCCCCCAGGGAGCCCTCCCACCCCTTGCCGAAGCTTAGTCGCAGGTCTTCAGGCCGCGACGTCTCCTCCTCCTCCTCCTCCTCCTGATTCTGCCTCCGCGTTCGTTCGTCCTTCGTTGTTTTTCCGAACCGACTTGAAAACCTTGCTCATCCTCCTCCTCCTCGTCCTCGTCCTCGTCATCCTCCTCCTCCTCCTCATCATCATCATCCTTCTCGAGCCTGCAGCACCAGCGACAGGAAGAGAGAGAGAGGGGGGAGTAAGAGTAAGAGTACGAGTAAGAGTAAGAGAGAGAGAGAGAGAGAGAGAGAGAGAGAGAGAGAGAGAGAGAGAGAGAGATTGAGAGGGAGAGAGGGTACGAGGAACGGATGTCTTAGGGGCCGTGGTCTGGGAATGGTTTAGGGAACGCGCGTTAAGGATGGTTTAGGGGCCGTGCTTTAAGGATGTGTTGGGGGCATTGCGTTAGGGATGTCTTAGGGGCCGTGCGTTAGGGATGTTGTAGGGGCCGTGCTTTAGGGATGTTGTGGGGGGCAATGATCTAGGGGTGTTTTAGGGGCCGTGCTTTAAGGATGTGTTAGGGGCAGTGCTTTAGGGATGGTTTAAAGGCCGTGCTTTAGGGATGGTTTAGGGGCCGTGCTTTAAGGATGTGTTGGGGGCCGTGCTTCATGGATGCTTTAGGGGCCGTGCTTTAGGGATGGTTTAGGGGCCGTGTTTTAGGGATGCTGTAGGGACCGTGATTTAGTGATGGTTTAGGGACCGTGCTTCAGGGATGGTTTGTGGGCCGTGCGGTAGGGATGGTTTAGGGACCGTGTTTTGGGGATGTGTTTGGGGTCGTGCTTTAGTGATGTTTAGGGGCAGTGCTTTAGGGATGATTTAGGGGCCGTGTGTTAGGGATGGTTTTTAAGGGCAGTGCTTGCAAGACAACAACTTTGAGGAACGCAGCTGTGTCAAGACAGCCTCCAGGAGGTTGTCTTGACACGGCTGCGTTCCTCAAAGCTGCTGTCCTTGAAAGGACAGGAGCCCTGGCTGGTACTTCACAGCCCAGAGGGGCATCATGGGACCTCGTGGGGCCCCCCCGAGCCCAGCCGAAACCAGCATGAAAATGGTATAAACCATGATCCAGAACCATGTGTGGTTATGCAACTTTTATGCTGCTCGTGGGGCCCTCTTGGGGCCATCGGCCCTCTTGGGGCCCTCTTGTGCCCTTTTTGAAGCCCTCTTGGGCCCTCCTGGGACCTCCTGGGGCCATCTCGGGTGCCTCCTGTGACCTCTTGGGTGCCTCCCGAACCCACCAAGAACTTGCATAACAATGGACATAAACCAGGATCCGTCATCATGTGTGGTTCTGCCACTTTTATGCCGCTCTTGGGGCCCTCCTGGGGCCCTCTTAAGGCCCTCTTGGGGCCTTTTTGGGGCCCTCCTGGCCCATCCTGGGACCCCCTTGGAGGCCTCCTGGGAGCTCTTGGAGGCTTCCCGAGCCCACCCAACACCTGCATAAACGTGGCATAGAAGCCAGGATCCAATATCAGGTGTGGTTATGCAACTGTTATGCCTCTAATTGTTTTGGCCCCCCCCCCCCCAGCCCCCCCCCCCCCCGCCCCCCCCCCCCCCCCCCCCCCCCCCGCCCCCCCCCCCACCCCCCCCCCCCCCCCCCCCCCCCGCCCCCCCCCCCCCCCCCCCCCCCCCCCCCCCCCCCCCCCCCAACCCCCCTCCCCCCCCCCCCCAGCCACCCCCCCCCCCCCCACGGCCGCCACAAACCCCGCCCCCCCCCCCCCCCCTCCCCCGCCCCCCCCCCCCCCCCCCCCCCCCCCCCCCCCCCCCCCCCCCGCCCCCCCCCCCTCACCCCTCCCCCGAATTCCACCACCCCGACCACCTCCCCCTCCCCCCCCCCCCCCCCCCCCTCCACCACCCGCATCCACCTCCCCCTCCCCCCCCCTCCACCCCCCCTCCACCGTACCCCTCTACCTCCACCACCTCGGATGGGCGTCGTTCCTGGATGGGCTGGCGGGGATACGCGAAGCGTCAAGACTTATATATCAAGCATCAGCTCCGAAGCGAAGCAAGCGCAAGCAGCATAAACATAGCTACGACTACAGCACGGGCATGAGCAGCAGTAGCACAGAAACATAACCATAGCAAGCATGGTCATCGCACACATACCAACGTAAACATTGCAATCAAAACCAGCACACACATCGCAAGCATAAGCGGTACCAGCGTACCAACATACGCACACCAACCTAAGCAATATAACCGTGTGCTGCGAAGATAACTCGATAATCACCCTGGAGACTTGGCCGCGAAGATAACTCGATAAACATATCTAAGCGCCAACATATGGGGGCTAATGCATGTCTCGGAGGCTACGCCATCATATACCCTCACGGGTTACCAACATGGCTCCCACGTGGCGCTGGGGCCCTAACACCATGTCCCCTTCTCCTCAATCCTTTAGTCCTTTGGCACTACAATTTGAATCATACCTCCGTCCTCCCCTGCCCCCCCATCCTCCCAAACATAGCAGACATGTTTGCTCTAACTTGACACTAGGGCCGTCCTCGGCTCATCATCGTAGCAGTTGTCCGCAGCGGTTTTCGGGCCGAGCCCACTTATCGAGATTCGCAGGTGACCTTTGTCAGCGCAGATCCAGCGAGTTTCGAACTGAACCTGAGTTAACTTCGACTACACTGCTTCTACGTGCTGCAGCAAGGTCTCACATGACCGATGATTGTGATATGGTTGGTGATTCTCCGAGCAAGGGCGGGTATGATATTCCGATGGACGTTTGCGGGTTGCGACCCCTAGAGGATACTCTTGCGACCCCTGCTGTGAGAAGAAAGGGCATGAAACTTCTCAAGCGGTGCTTCAACGCCATTCGGGCGCGCACGACGCCTTCGGGAGCAGGTATCCCCGACGGTCATAGAAAAATGGAAATGAATTTTCATAATTGATCGCAAGGGATGGAAGACTCGAGTTCTGCCCTGGTGGAGCCTGAAAAAAGGATGTAGCGCGGACAGACACCAAGGCCAAGTTTCATGAGCATACAGGACACCATCAGCAAGGAGACGAAGAAGGACCTGAATGACGATTTGACCCTCAACTTGGTTCAGTTCCAGGCCTTCCACGGTTTCTGGAACCGCATGTCCGACCCAGACAGCCTCAAATTGTTCTGGAAAACGCACAAAGAACAAAAAGGGATTGCCGACATCATGGAGAATGGCCAGAGGATTGCCCAGGTGAAGCAAACTGACATTGCGCGCACCAGGCACTCGAAAGGCGTTAGCACGGTCGATTCGATGGCCAAGATGACCCCCGTGGATGAGAACACCTTCGAGAGCAAGCGGAGGCGGCTAACTGGGAAAACTAAATTTGCTGGTGCGCAACACGAGACCTCGTCCTCATCGGCGACGAGCAACGTTTTCAGTCTCAGCACGCCCCCATCTGGAACAATTCTATCCTCCTCACCAAGGTCATCGGCGTGGGGGGGGACCCTCGATGCGCCTACTTTGGCATTGCGGGGTGATGGAACAACTGGCGATGAGGCTGCCACAGAGGACGACGACAAGAAATCTAACAAGTCAAGTGGCAGGCGCAGCATCGTGGACATCAACATCGACGACCAGACCAGGGAGCGCAAATTGCCAACCCAGTCTGAAATCAACGACTGCGATCCCGTGAGGTTCATGATGATGAAAACAATGTGGCGCAAAATGTCGGATCACGTGTCCAAAGGATTCCAAGACCCATCGACGGGCTACATCAAGCAGTTGAGGCAAGCATCAGAAGGAGTTTCTCAAACTCAGGAGCGGGACCTACCATTGCCCACGGCGACCTTGATCACCAACCTGACTACTATGTATCAAGACCTCGACCAAGAGACTGATAAGGTCAAACCTGCTAACAAGGCTACATTCCTCAAGGTGGTCACAGACATCGACGAGAAGATGAAGAAGCTCGAAAAACCACTCTCCGGCCCTCAAATTCATCAATGACGAGTCGAAGGACAAGAACGGAAGGAGTACATGATCCCTACACAAGTCAGTTAACATCCAGAAGCGCTTGATTAAAGGCCTATTCGCCATAGGAGGTAGCCACCATCTGGTCGAGGTCCCTTCGCGCTGGCGTCGGGGAGGAGCAGAAGGCTGCGATGCTTGGTGGAGTAGCAGACGCCTCCCAGAAGGACAAGGCCAAGGGCGGGAGGAAGGTGAAGCCGCTGATGTTGCAATGCCAGCCCACATTGAATTCTGATCCTATTGACTTCGAGAAGGTCGGCACCTGGACTGATGGAGCTCTCTTCGGCGCTGTGAAGAAGTACATGGCTACGATCAAGGAGGTCATCGATTCCAAGATCGAGGGCGTCGTGCAGGCGTTTGATCAGAGGGGGCCCAATTGGATGGGATGCCTGGGCCGCCTCAACGTCTCGCCCCCAGAAGCACGCGCTCGATGTTCTTGGTGATGGCTACTTCGAACTGGGCGCGAAGGAGTGGGTGCCGCGGCTCTGCACAGTGAGGGCCGACGCGTTCAGGTGCGGACCGTCCGCATTCCCATTGAACGGGTACTCTAGCTTAGTGATCTCGCTCACCGATAACATGTATTTTGTCCTACTTCCAGCTGCCAGCATCATCAACCAAGGCATCATCCTAGCCGACGCACCACAGTTCTTGGCTTCTGATGGCGCTACGTCCACGTTGGAGCGTGGCTACTTGGTGAAGGCGAGGATTCGCGAGATCCTATACGTGCCCTGCGGCGTCATCGTGCTACCACTCTTCTACCCGCAGAGCCGCGACAGCAACCAGAGGAACGAGCTGGGCCATTGCATGGTCTTGCCGCTGCTGCACCAGCAGCGCATGAAGGTCTACAGTTCAAAAGGGATTGGAAGAGAGAGGGAGAGAGGAAGAGAGAGGGAAAACATACATACCTATATATACGTAGGTCTACAGGTACATAGATACGTGTCTGCATACACATATGTATACTCATACATAGAACCGTATATCCAACAATCTAGATATATAGAGGTGGAGGGGAAGGGAGTTCCAGACTGGGGAGGCCCCCGAGGGCCTCAGGAGGGCCTCAAGGGGCCCCAGAGGGCCAGGTACCAAAGGGCCACTAGAAGGCCAGGCACCAGAGGGCCTCAAAGGGCCCCCAAGGGCCATGCATCAGGGGGCCTCAGGAAGGCCCCCTGGTGCATGGCTGCTTTTCTGCAAGTAAAGGGGCGTCGAAGATCTCTCATCCCGTTCCTTCCTCCTCCTCCTCCTCTTCCTTCGTCTCTTACCTCCTCCTACCCCCCCATCCTGCGTCGAACCTCCGTCTTACCATATGTGTCCTCTTTCTCCTCTTCATTATATTCCTGGCCATGCCTACCTCCTCTATCCTGCCCCCGAGGCAGCGCCCACCTCGCTCACCGCGGCTATTTCCAGCACCAACCTCAGCTTTCTGACCAGCCAGCCCCAGCAGATGCACAAGGATAGGGCCAGTGGGCTTCGCAAGTCTCACGCCGACTAGGCCCGCGCAGCCCGCGCACACTAGTAGAGTAACACGGCAACATCACCAGCCAGCAACACTCATAGTACAACACAATAGCAGCAATACGTAGCCAGCAGACAGCAGCAGCAGCCAGCCATCACTAGTAGCTCACAGCTCAACACTACACCAGTACGTTGGCAAGCTTTGTTTGAAGATTTCCCGTCGGACTGAGATCAGTCGCAGACGACGGCGCCAGTTGACGATGCCTGGTCAAGACTCGGTGCGCATGTTTGCTGGAGTTGTCTGTCAAACGCGTTGGAACGGACTCGGCAGATGAACCGGCACATGTGGTTGTTCCAATACGTTGGGCGGTAAGTTGGATCAATATATGTGCCTATGTGAATGTATTGCGTTGTATGCTTCCAAAGCCCGCTACCCCCTTACATCATGCACCTTGCCCCAAGCCCGTGCCTAAGTAGTGTAAGGAAGGCCCCGTGATACAGTCATTAATCAACGGTAGACAGGTTTATGGGGAGGAGTAGATGAGGATACTTGCGGTGAGGATGATGTTTAGGATTCCGACGATCGGGATTAGCGGAGTGGGGTGGGCGTGCAAGGCTTAGGATGGTGGAGGATGAGCGGGGATGAATGCATACAGATGGGGGTGATGAGTGACGATAGGGATGGTGAGGGAGGGGAGCGAAGACTCAGGGGGATGATGCGCGATGATATCGCTGAGTAGGTATATGGTGTTCAGAAGGAGGGTTGAGGACGAGGGGGAATGAGGGGTGAGAGTTTGGAGGATAAGGGAGGATGGCTGGGGAATAGAGTAGGGGGGAAGGGTCGAAGAAGGGGGTTGACGTGGATGCCCGATGAAGAGGAAAACCAGATGCCTGAGGAGGATACGGATGAGCCATCGCAGAAGTGACAACGGGCAGAATTATGAATGAAATGGGCGGCTGGTGAGAGGGATTTGGGAGGGCTGACGAGGGTTGAGGACGAGGTTTGGTGACGATGCTGAAGCTGAAGGGGACGGGAGCAATGATGAGGACTAACGACATGGATCCCAAGAGGCTCCCAGAAGGCTCCCAAGAGGCATCAAAACTGCCCCCCAGAGGCCCCCGAGAGCCCTCCGAAGAGACCCCAAGAAGCATCCATGAGGACTCTGACGCACTGCCCAGGCGCACGGTGGCGGGATGGGCCGCAGGCCACTAGATAACAATGATGATACTAGTCATTAGCATCATCATCATCATCATCATCATCTTCTTCATCGTCGTCGTCATCATGTCATCATCATGGCCATCATCGACGTCATCATCACCATCATCACCATCATCAGCATCAGCATCATCATCATCATCACCACCATCACCATCACCAACATCACCAATACCATCATCATCATCATCGTCATCGTCATCGTCATCGTCGTTGTCGTCGTCTTCCTCCTCCTCTTCCTCGTCCTCCTCCTCATCGTCATCATCATGGTACTCGCCATCCCCCCTCCACGTCCATCCCACTTTGATGCGCATTGATCATTATTTAAATTAGCACCGTGCTCACACGGCATTCCGCACGAGCGTGGGCACAAGATAACGTCGCGACCATGCGCCTGCAATGGTGCCAGACGCTAGCGTGATTTGCGTGGCGAATGCCTCTGGCACCGCTCCTTGCGCGTAGTCGCGTCATCATGGTGTGACCACGCGCGCGCGGTAACGTCGCGTGAGAACGGTCTCAACTTAAAAACCGTTTAATTTGCATAACAGGGTTGTCTCGACCACCTACGAAAGTTTAAACGACGCGGAACAAGTTTAAGCAAAGGCCCCATGGACGGCCCAGTTAGCACACGCCTCCGCCACGGCCCCAGAGTGCGCTTATCGCAGGAAGTCCAAAGACCCGGGCCTACCCAGAGTCTTCTCACCTTTGAGGAGATGGCGGAAATCTGCTCAGAAGATCTTGGGGCGCGCCGGGTCGGGGTCGAGGCTTTCCCCAGTCAGGCTGAGTCCTCGGAGCAGCTTCCAGAGCAGGGAGAAGACGCGGAAGGCGAGGCCGAGGAGCCCGCTCTCCAGGAGGTTCCTGGCGAGCACGAAGTGGAGATAACCGCGCCCATGAAGCGGCTGATTCACAGAGTTCATGTGAATCTGGGACATCCTCGCAAAGAGATTTTTCTCAAGATCCTGCGTGCGGCACACGCTCGTCCTGAGGTCATTCGATTTGTCCGAGACGAGTATGAGTGTGCCGACTGCCAAGCCCAAGTTGAGCCCGCCGGGCATCGCTCAGTGGCCATGCCACGTACTTTCCAGTTTAACAGGGCGATGGCTGTCGATACTTTCTACGTTAATTTTGAAGAGGAATCGATTCCAGTGCTGAATTGCATTTGCCACGGCACGAATCTCCAGATTGTGGAAGTTTTCGACGGGACCTCGGAGGGGGCGTGGAGGGCTTTTCTCAGGGCCTGGATCAGGCCTTTCGGACCTCCTGAAATGGTGCTCTCGGATGGGGGGCCCGAGTTCAAGGGCCATTTCGAGAGGGGCCTTGAGCATCTCGGCGTCTTCCAGCACGTGATAGACGCCGAGAGTCCCTGGGAAAATGGGCGCGTTGAGCGCCACGTGGGGTGGGTGAAACAGATTTTGCTTAGGGCCTCCGAGAGCAGTCTCATCACCACCCGAGCCGAGTTAGAATCCCTTCTCCACGAGGTCGTGGCAGCCAAGAACCGCTACCTCCACAGAGGAGGCTACACCCCGTTTCAACTCGTTTATGGGGTCAACCCAAGACTCCCCAATGACATGTTGTCAGATGATGGCGCGAGACAGGTGGGGGAGGGAGACCTTGTTCAGACGGCATGGGACCAGGACACGGCGGCCGCGGACTACGCCAGGCAGCACGCTATCCGGGATCTGGCTCGACAGGAGCTTTTCCGCTCCTCAAGCAGGCGGAAGCTGGCGGAAGCCTCGAAGGGTAATGTCCACAGAGACGCTAAGGTCTATCCAGGGCAGTGGGTTTTTGTCTGGCGCCGAGCCCCGACCTCCGGGAAGAAAACGCTGACGATGATTTACCCGATGATCCAAAAGGGAATGATGAGGAGGACGACGACGATGGAGATGAAGGCGGGGCCGGTGGAAAGGACGACTTACCCAAAGGAGGCGGTGGCGGCATGGACAAACGGAGTGCTAGTTTAATAGGCGATTTTCTTTCAAAAACACTTACCCCTTATGCGTATTATTCTGTGCGACTGCCGCATGATGGAAGCGAAGACGAGGACGACACCATGTTTTTCCAGCTGTTAAGCTTAAAGATGAATGCAAAAATCGTACCGACTGTTGCCCATGCGAGCTCATCCGAACCTGGGACGTTTACAGTACATATCCAAAAACTGGAGCCCTGGACAGGCGAAGGCAAACCAAACAAGACACTCATAGACGCATACCCCCTCGAGGACCCAGGAGCCTTGGACTTGTTTGCACTGGTGGGCCTTTCAAGGATCTCCAGGCAGGGGCTTCGCGTATGGAAAGTGAAAGAAAGCGATATCGATGGATGCTCGAGGCTGTTTGACCCAGAGCATGTAGCACCATCGGGGAGTAAATTGTCCTGGCCAACTTTAAGCCTTTGGGACGAGTTGGAATTTCAAGGATGGGTACCTCACAATGGTACCGTGCACTACGCAGACGCAGGCTCGGCATCAATGTATGATCGTAGACAGATTCGCGTCGGTAGGAGGTATTACTTTCTCTGCTTGTTATCATTGGACATGCTTTTCGAGCGAGGTGCTCGAGAGTTTCGCTCGGACGAGGCGGATGCGTTTTTCCAAGTCTTGTTGAAGTACCCACACAAGGCAACAGCTGGTCAAAAGAAGGAGAAACACTTGGAACTTTTAAACAGCGGCGCCACTGATGGCATCGACGTGTCCCCTGCCCTCGACAAGTTACGAAAAAGAAAGCGTGCCCCTTCTGAGGAAGAGCTTGGAGGGGACGACGGGACCTGGAAACCACCAGACGAGGACATACACGGAGATATTGGGGCCCCCCCCAGTCCAGAGAAATCGGAAGATTCGGAATCTGAGCACGGCAGTTCTGCCGACAAGCCCGCCCCTGTAGAGCCAGACATTGGAGCAGACGCCGCGCCTGCAGCCCCAGTGCACGACGCCCCATTCGAGCTCCCTCTTTTTATCGAAGGGCAACGTGCTACGATAGAGACTCATAGGCAGCCGAATGGCAACATTCACTCGGGTTTGCGAATTGTTTGTTCAAATCCTAATCACGTTGATTGTAGGAAGTTCAGATCTAGAAATATCGGGGTTGACAGATGGGGCCCTCGCGCTCCCGAATTTTTCCTCGGCGCCTGGCTTCAATTAGGGCACGCTCCTGGCATCGACCACAAACATCAGCACAGGGCGCCGCAGCAAGCAGAGGTGGACGCCTATGCAGACGCACATAAGTTGTGAGTAAAAGTAACAGTAACCATCGCATCATATCGCCATCACGAACAAAGCATCAACAAAACATCAACAATCCATCCTCCCCCGTTCGGATCGGGTACGCATTCCTCCTCCGTCCTCTTCCTTCCTCCTGGTCATTCTCACCCTCCATTGGACCCGTCCCAGTGCCAGCAACATCAGCAGTTTCCGTACGTAGTCATTCGTGTGTTCGAGCGTGTTTGGTTTCCGCTGACACAGATTTCGTGAACGGTAACTCCGAGGACGGATCAGACATGCCGCCCATCAGAGTCCTTGGACGAGGCCAACAATGGATACGGAGTCCCCCTTCAAGGGAAAAAAGTTGCGTGAGGACTTTGCTGCGCAAGTATCGTGTGGAAAGGATCAAAAACATGACTTTGGCAAAGCGCGTCAAAGAGATGAGGACAGTCATGCACCGTATCAAATCGCAGATCCAATCCGCGACTGACCGTGACTTTGCTACCGCCGAGCAGGGAGTTCGTGAGGCAATCATTGGCGGCGAAGTGTCAGATGATGAGGCGTACAGGTCTGAGCCAAGGGATGAGGGTTGAGGCAGCACGAGCTCAGCACGAGTAGAAGCTCGGCCACGAGGCCGGACTGAGACAGCGCGACGAGTCGCTCCGAGGACCGCTGCAAACCATCATCACCATCATCATCATCACCAGCATCACAGGGCTTACCGTTATCACAAACGTCAATTACGAGTGTGGACCAAACAGGAGGGTTTGAAGTCTTGACGCTTCGCGTATCCCCACCCGCCCATCCAGGAACGACGCGCAGGCGCGTTGAGGTGATCAGAAAGCGCGGGAGCAAAGAAGGGGATCTCCGACCCGTGCGAAGGTGGGAGCGTGGAGAGGGATGATGCATAGGGCGATGAGGAAGAGAAGGAGGAGTAGGAGGAGAATGATGAGGACGAGAAGGGGGACCAGACCCCAGGGTAGAGGGTAGGGAGGGGGGGTTCTAGAAGAGGAAACGCCCTAGACCACCTACGCCCAGAGGGCTGGTGGGATTCAAGTAGATATGTAGCCATATCTTGTCTCGAGTCTCGAGGCAGCCAGCTACCAGCAGCAGTGCAGCAGACATGCCAGACCCTAACGTAGCTACTCATTCTGCTCGTTCTGTTTCTGCCGCAGATCGTGGGCGCGATCCCGATAACCTTGCAGAGATTGAGTTGTCTAAATACCCTAGGCTCAATATCAGATTGGAGGCGCTCCCAGCAGGATTCAAAAGGACAGACGTTATCAAGATACCCATCATGATTACGTTCGAGGGCAAGCCAATGGACACATCAAAAGAGCCTCCCGAATTGCACGGAATGCAGCAGGGTGAGAGCAGTCAGCCTCCAGCAGAGAAAAAACAACGCATTGGGGAGGTCGAGGAGATCGTAGTAGAGTCGCAAGACGATGAGCCTGACGGAGCGGACGCCCAGTCCAGACTCGCAAGGACTCCCACGGTCTGGCAGCCAGGACACTCGCCGACGCAGGTGGCCGAGGACCAGCCAACGCAACCGCTCTTCGCAAACGACTACGGGGGCGACCAGCCTGACGTGGCCAAGAACGACGGGCAGGGTGAGCAGTGCGAGCAGGAGGGTCCCGAGGCCAAGAAGCAAAAAACCATTGCGGGCGACGCCTCCGAGATGACGAAACACTCTTTCCTCGACGTTGTCGAGCAATTTCAGCGTGGCGGCAGCAGCGCATCAGACACTTTAGTAGAGCATGATAGCGTAGTGCACCTGGGCGGTATCCCTGGCGGTGAGGGCCTACGCGGTGACTTCAGGGACCCCAAGGGCATCAAAAAGGTTGATCTCTTCGAAGATGGTACTCAGCAATACTAGAAGACGGGCCCTAGATTGTTGGATGTGATACTCATCCTGTGTTGCACGCTTAGATTGCAATACTCAGCCGAGGCACGGCGGAAAATATTGCGACTGGAGAAAACCATCAAATCACAGTCACACAGTATCCATACTATAATCGTTTTTTTGTAAGTGTGCATGCCCATTGAGATTCTAAGAGCTTTCGCCTCTCGCCAGCCAGTGTTTCAGGGGCTGCCACGGTCACGCTGGGCGGAGCCCACTGGCTCGCTCGAGCTGGCATGCTAAGCGAGCCCATCACGACCACCGCAGCTACCACCATCGTCATAACCATAACCATCACCACGGTTGTCATTGGATCTGTCGTCTTATCATCGACACAATCATCTCTTACCCATCATCATCGTCATCAGTACCGTCTCTGGCATATCAACATGCCCAATACCATCACTACAATCACCGTCATCACCACCATCACCACCATTATCCTCATTATCATCATCTCGGGCTCCCATGCACAAGGCCGAAGATGGGGAACTCGGAGGGAATACGAGGCGAAGCAGCTGCGACCGCCCTCCAAACAACAAAAACGAACAGAGGGGTCAATTGGAACCCGTCGGACTGCATGGGAACAACGGGCAAATGGACTTGCGAGGAGCCTGGGCTTGCCACTGAGGCACTCTTGGCCCCCCTCTTGGGGCCCCTCTGGGGGCTTTCTCGGGACATCTTGTTGCTCCTATTGGGGCTCCCCTTGGGGCCTCATGGGCCCACTTGGGGCTCTCTTGGGGGCTTCTTCGGCCCTTCTTGGATCCTCTCTTGGAGCTTTCTCGGGGCCCTCTTGGAGTCGTATTGGGGCCTGCTCAGGGGCATCTTGGAGTTTGTCATGGGGCCTATGGTGGTCCCCTTGGAGCTATCCGTCCTTCGGCTGACGCGGAGGTTGTTTGACCCCCCAGATTACCGCCCATCCAATAGTTTGTCCCCTCGACAGACGGAGCGTGGGTTAGTTTAGTATAATTTCTTTGTGTAGTGGGAATTAGTTTGCCCGCGCGGACCACGGAGGGCCACTTAGTTTGGTTGGCATGAATACATGACCAGCCAGAGTTCGCATAAGCAAAGCATTAGCAAAGCATAAGCAATGCATAAGCAACCCCCAGTTTGCATAAACAACCGCCCAGTTAGCATAAGCAATGCATAAGCAAAGCATAAGCAATGCATAAGCAACCCCAGTTTGCATAAACAACCGCCCAGTTAGCATAAGCAATGCATAAGCAAAGCATAAGCAATGCATAAGCAACCCCGCAGTTAGCATAAGCAACTCTCAGTTAGCATAAGCAATGCATAAACACCCCTTGAGTTAGCATAAGCAACCCGCAGTTAGCATAAGCAAAGCATAAGCAAAGCATAAGCAATGCATAAGCAACTGGCCACAGAGTACACATCAACCCATGTTGTGTTAGCAAAACATAAGCTACCCTACGCCTCCTCTGCATTACCTACGACTCCTTCGGATGCCTCCCTGATTCCCCGCGCTCACTTTGAATCCTTTACGGTGCCTCTGCATCCCTTACCATTGAATGGGTTCTCTACGATTCCGTGCGGTTCCCCACGCTTGGAGTCCTACGATGCCCTCGCATTCCTTACGATTGGATGGACCCCCTACGATTTCATACGCTTTTCGGCGGCTCCTACATGTCCGATGGTTCCTCTGGGTTACTCGGGATTCCCCCAAAGCACCAGACTCCCTAAGACTCCGTAAGATTCCTTGGCGTTCCGAGGGGGTGGAACGTACGATTCCTTGGCGTCCCAGATTCCTCGGGATCCCCCCAGGCCCCCTAGGACTCCGTAAGATTCCTTGGCGTTCCGAGGGGGTGGAACGTAAGAGTCCTCTACGCCCAGAGGGCTGGTGGGATGTGATTGCGTGCTTCGCTTAGGAGCTGATGCTTGCTTGCTTCGCTTAAGAAACTCGCAATGATAGGTTTTACACAATACCTGATGGTGTTCGGAGACCGTCTTGGGGCCCGCCTGCCCACCTCTTGGCGCCCCCAGGGAGCCCTCCCACCCCTTGCCGAAGCTTAGTCGCAGGTCTTCAGGCCGCGACGTCTCCTCCTCCTCCTCCTCCTCCTGATTCTGCCTCCGCGTTCGTTCGTCCTTCGTTGTTTTTCCGAACCGACTTGAAAACCTTGCTCATCCTCCTCCTCCTCGTCCTCGCCCTCGTCATCCTCCTCCTCCTCCTCATCATCATCATCCTTCTCGAGCCTGCAGCACCAGCGACAGGAAGAGAGAGAGAGGGGGGAGTAAGAGTAAGAGTACGAGTAAGAGTAAGAGAGAGAGAGAGAGAGAGAGAGAGAGAGAGAGAGAGACATTGAGAGGGAGAGAGGGTACGAGGAACGGATGTCTTAGGGGCCGTGGTCTGGGAATGGTTTAGGGAACGCGCGTTAAGGATGGTTTAGGGGCCGTGCTTTAAGGATGTGTTGGGGGCATTGCGTTAGGGATGTCTTAGGGGCCGTGCGTTAGGGATGTTGTAGGGGCCGTGCTTTAGGGACGTTGTGGGGGGCAATGATCTAGGGGTGTTTTAGGGGCCGTGCTTTAAGGATGTGTTAGGGGCAGTGCTTTAGGGATGGTTTAAAGGCCGTGCTTTAGGGATGGTTTAGGGGCCGTGCTTTAAGGATGTGTTGGGGGGCGTGCTTCATGGATGCTTTAGGGGCCGTGCTTTAGGGATGGTTTAGGGGCCGTGTTTTAGGGATGCTGTAGGGACCGTGATTTAGTGATGGTTTAGGGACCGTGCTTCAGGGATGGTTTGTGGGCCGTGCGGTAGGGATGGTTTAGGGACCGTGTTTTGGGGATGTGTTTGGGGTCGTGCTTTAGTGATGCTTAGGGGCAGTGCTTTAGGGATGTTTTAGGGGCCGTGTGTTAGGGATGGTTTTTAAGGGCAGTGCTTGCAAGACAACAACTTTGAGGAACGCAGCTGTGTCAAGACAGCCTCCAGGAGGTTGTCTTGACACGGCTGCGTTCCTCAAAGTTGCTGTCCTTGAAATGACAGGAGTCCTGGCTGGTACTTCACAGCCCAGAGGGGCCTCATGGGACCTCGTGGGGGCCGCCCGAGCCCAGCCGAAACCAGCATGAAAATTGTATAAACCATGATCCAGAACCATGTGTGGTTATGCAACTTTTATGCTGCTCGTGGGGCCCTCTTGGGGCCATCGGCCCTCTTGGGGCCCTCTTGTGCCCTTTTTGAAGCCCTCTTGGGCCCTCCTGGGACCTCCTGGGGCCATCTTGGGGGCCTCCTGTGACCTCTTGGGTGCCTCCCGAACCCACCAAGAACTTGCATAACAATGGGCATAAACCAGGATCCGTCATCATGTGTGGCTCTGCCACTTTTATGCCGCTCTTGGGGCCCTCCTGGGGCCCTCTTAAGGCCCTCTTGGGGCCTTTTTGGGGCCCTCCTGGCCCATCCTGGGACCCCCTTGGAGGCCTCCTGGGAGCTCTTGGAGGCTTCCCGAGCCCACCCAACACCTGCATAAACGTGGCATAGAAGCCAGGATCCAATATCAGGTGTGGTTATGCAACTGTTATGCCTCTATTGCCCCCCCCCCCCCCCCCCCCCCCCCCCCCCCCCCCCCCCCTCCCCGCCGCACAACCCCCCCCCCCCCCCCCCCCCCCCCCCCCCCCCCCCTCAACCACCCCTCCACCTCCCTCCACCTCCCCCTCCCCCCCCCCCCCCCCCCCCCCCCCCACCCCCCCCCTCCACCTCCCCCTCCACCTCCCCCTCCACCCCCCCTCCACCCCCCCTCCACCTTCCCCTCCACCCCCTCGGATGGGCGTCGTTCCTGGATGGGCTGGCGGGGATACGCGAAGCGTCAAGACTTATATATCAAGCATCAGCTCCGAAGCGAAGCAAGCGCAAGCAGCATAAACATAGCTACGACTACAGCACGGGCATGAGCAGCAGTAGCACAGAAACATAACCATAGCAAGCATGGTCATCGTACACATACCAACGTAAACATTGCAATCAAAACCAGCACACACATCGCAAGCATAAGCGGTACCAGCGTACCAACATACGCACACCAACCTAAGCAATATAACCGTGTGCTGCGAAGATAACTCGATAATCACCCTGGAGACTTGGCCGCGAAGATAACTCGATAAACATATCTAAGCGCCAACATATGGGGGCTAATGCATGTCTCGGAGGCTACGCCATCATATACCCTCACGGGTTACCAACATGGCTCCCACGTGGCGCTGGGGCCCTAACACCATGTCCCCTTCTCCTCAATCCTTTAGTCCTTTGGCACTACAATTTGAATCATACCTCCGTCCTCCCCTGCCCCCCCATCCTCCCAAACATAGCAGACATGTTTGCTCTAACTTGACACTAGGGCCGTCCTCGGCTCATCATCGTAGCAGTTGTCCGCAGCGGTTTTCGGGCCGAGCCCACTTATCGAGATTCGCAGGTGACCTTTGTCAGCGCAGATCCAGCGAGTTTCGAACTGAACCTGAGTTAACTTCGACTACACTGCTTCTACGTGCTGCAGCAAGGTCTCACATGACCGATGATTGTGATATGGTTGGTGATTCTCCGAGCAAGGGCGGGTATGATATTCCGATGGACGTTTGCGGGTTGTGCGACCTAGAGGATACTCTTGCGAACCTCTGCTGTGAGAAGAAGGGCATGAAACTTCATCAGCGGTGCTTCAACGCCATTCGGGCGCACGACGCCTTCGTGGAGAAGGGAGCCCCAGAACAGGTCAAAGAAAAAATGGAAAATGAATTTCATAATGATCGTAAGGGATGGAAGACTCGAGTTCTGCCCTGGGTGGAGCCTGAAAAAAGAGATGTAGCTCGGACAGACACCAAGGCCAAGTTCATGAGCATACAGGACACCATCAGCAAGGAGACGAAGAAGGACCTGAATGACGATTTGACCCTCAACTTGGTTCAGTTCCAGGCCTTCCACGGTTTCTGGAACCGCATGTCCGACCCAGACAGCCTCAAATTGTTCTGGAAAACGCACAAAGAACAAAAAGGGATTGCCGACATCATGGAGAATGGCCAGAGGATTGCCCAGGTGAAGCAAACTGACATTGCGCGCACCAGGCACTCGAAAGGCGTTAGCACGGTCGATTCGATGGCCAAGATGACCCCCGTGGATGAGAACACCTTCGAGAGCAAGCGGAGGCGGCTAACTGGGAAAACTAAATTTGCTGGTGCACAACACGAGACCTCGTCCTCATCGGCGACGAGCAACGTTTTCAGTCTCAGCACGCCCCCATCTGGAACAATTCTATCCTCCTCACCAAGGTCATCGGCGTGGGGGGGGACCCTCGATGCGCCTACTTTGGCATTGCGGGGTGATGGAACAACTGGCGATGAGGCTGCCACAGAGGACGACGACAAGAAATCTAACAAGTCAAGTGGCAGGCGCAGCATCGTGGACATCAACATCGACGACCAGACCAGGGAGCGCAAATTGCCAACCCAGTCTGAAATCAACGACTGCGATCCCGTGAGGTTCATGATGATGAAAACAATGTGGCGCAAAATGTCGGATCACGTGTCCAAAGGATTCCAAGACCCATCGACGGGCTACATCAAGCAGTTGAGGCAAGCATCAGAAGGAGTTTCTCAAACTCAGGAGCGGGACCTACCATTGCCCACGGCGACCTTGATCACCAACCTGACTACTATGTATCAAGACCTCGACCAAGAGACTGATAAGGTCAAACCTGCTAACAAGGCTACATTCCTCAAGGTGGTCACAGACATCGACGAGAAGATGAAGAAGCTCGAAAACCAGCTCTCCGGCCTCAAATTCATCAATGACGAGTCGAAGGACAAGAACAGGAAGGAGTACATGAATCACTACAACAAGTCAGTTAACATCCAGAAGCGCTTGATTAAAGGCCAGTTCGCCAAGGAGGTAGCCAACATCTGGTCGAGGTCCCTGTACGCTGGCGTCGGGGAGGAGCAGAAGGCTGCGATGCTTGGTGGAGTAGCAGACGCCTCCCAGAAGGACAAGGCCAAGGGCGGGAGGAAGGTGAAGCCGCTGATGTTGCAATGCCAGCCCACATTGAATTCTGATCCTATTGACTTCGAGAAGGTCGGCACCTGGACTGATGGAGCTCTCTTCGGCGCTGTGAAGAAGTACATGGCTACGATCAAGGAGGTCATCGATTCCAAGATCGAGGGCGTCGTGCAGGCGTTTGATCAGAGGGGGTCCAATTGGATGGGATGCCTGGGCCGCCTCAACGTCTCGCCCCCAGAAGAGCACGCGCTCGATGTTCTTGGTGATGGCTACTTCGAACTGGGCGCGAAGGAGTGGGTGCCGTGGCTCTGCACAGTGAGGGCCGACGCGTTCAGGTGCGGACCGTCCGCATTCCCATTGAACGGGTACTCTAGCTTAGTGATCTCGCTCACCGATAACATGTATTTTGTCCTACTTCCAGCTGCCAGCATCATCAACCAAGGCATCATCCTAGCCGACGCACCAAAGTTCTTGGCTTCTGATGGCGCTACGTCCACGTTGGAGCGCGGCTACTTGGTGAAGGCGAAGATTCACGAGATCCTATACGTGCCCTACGGCGTCATCGTGCTACCACTCTTCTACCCGCAGAGCCGCGACAGCAACCAGAAGAACGAGCTGGGCCATTGCATGGTCTTGCCGCTGCTGCACCAGCAGCGCATGAAGGTCTACAGTTCAAAAGGGATTGGAAGAGAGAGGGAGAGAGGAAGAGAGAGGGAAAACATACATACCTATATATACGTAGGTCTACATATACATAGATACGTGACTGTATACACATATGTATACTTATACATAGAACCGTATATCCAACAATCTAGATCTATAGAGGTGGAGGGGAAGGGAGTTCCAGACTGGGGAGGCCCCCGAGGGCCTCAGGAGGGCCTCAAAGGGCCCCAGAGGGCCAGGCACCAAAGGGCCACTAGAAAGCCAGGCACCAGAGGGCCTCAAAGGGCCCCCAAGGGCCATGCATCAGGGGGCCTCAGGAAGGCCCCCTGGTGCATGGCTGCGTTTCTGCAAGTAAAGGGGCGTCGAGGATCTCTCATCCCGTTCCTTCCTCCTCCTCCTCCTCCTCCTCCTCTTCCTTCGTCTCTTAACTCCTCCTACCCCCCCATCCTGCGTCTAACCTCCGTCATACCATATGTGTCCTCTTTCTCCTCCTCATTATATTCCTGGCCATGCCTACCTCCTCCATCCTGCCCCCGAGGCAGCGCCCACCTCGCTCACCACGGCTATTTCCAGCACCAACCTCAGCTTTCTGACCAGCCAGCCCCAGCAGATGTACAAGGATAGGGCCAGTGGGCTTCGCAAGTTTCACGCCGACTAGGCCCGCACAGCCCGCGCACACTAGTAGAGTAACACGGCAACAGCACCAGCCAGCAACACTCATAGTACAACACACTAGCAGCAATACGTAGCCAGCAGACAGCAGCAGCAGCCAGCCATCACTAGTAGCTCACAGCTCAACACTTATGTTGGCAAGCTTTGTTTGAAGATTTCCCGTCGGACTGAGATCAGTCGCAGACGACGGCGCCAGTTGACGATGTCTGGTCAAGACTCGGTGCGCATGTTTGCTGGAGTTGTCTGTCAGACGCGTTGGAACGGACTCGGCAGATGAGCCGACACATGTGGTTGTTCCAATACGTTGGGCGGTAAGTTGGATCAATATATGTGCCTATGTGAATGTATTGCGTCGTATGCTTCCAAAGCCCGCTACCCCCTTACATCATGTACCTTGCCCCAAGCCCGTGCCTAAGTAGTGTAAGGAAGGCCCCGTGATACCGTCATTAATCAACGGTAGACAGGTTTAGGGGAGGAGTAGATGAGGATACTTGCGATGAGGATGATGTTTAGGATTCCGACGATCGGGATAAGCGGAGTGGGGTGGGCGTGCAAGGCTTAGGATGGTGGAGGATGAGCGGGGATGAATGCATACATATGGGGGTGATGAGTGACGATAGGGATGGTGAGGGAGGGGAGCGAAGACTCAGGGGGATGATGCGCGATGATATCGCTGAGTATGTATAAGGTGTTCAGAAGGAGGGTTGAGGACGAGGGGGAATGAGGGGTGAGGGTTTGGAGGATAAGGGAGGATGGCTGGGGAATAGAGTAGGGGGGAAGGGTCGAAGAAGGGGGTTGACGTGGATACCCGATGAAGAGGAAAACCAGATGCCTGAGGAGGATACGGATGAGCCATCGCAGAAGTGACAACGGGCAGAATTATGAATGAAATGGGCGGTTGGTGAGAGGGATTTGGGAGGGCTGACGAGGGTTGAGGACGAGGTTTGGTGACGATGCTGAAGCTGAGGGGGACGGGAGCAATGATGAGGACTAACGACATGGATCCCAAGAGGCTCCCAGAAGGCTCCCAAGAGGCATCAAAACTGTCCCCCAGAGGCCCCCGAGAGCCCTCCGAAGAGACCCCAAGAAGCGTCCATGAGGACTCTGACGCACTGCCCAGGCGCACGGTGGCGGGATGGGCCGCAGGCCACTAGATAACAATGATGATACTAGTCATTATCATCATCATCATCATCATCATCTTCATCATCGTCGTCGTCATCATGTCATCATCATGGCCATCATCGACGTCATCATCACCATCATCACCATCATCAGCATCAGCATCATCATCATCATCACCACCATCACCATCACCAACATCACCAATACCATCATCATCATCATCGTCATCGTCATCGTCGTTGTCGTCGTCTTCCTCCTCCTCTTCCTCGTCCTCCTCCTCATCGTCATCATCATGGTACTCGCCATCCCCCCTCCACGTCCATCCCACTTTGATGCGCATTGATCATTATTTAAATTAGCACCGTGCTCACACGGCATTCCGCACGAGCGTGGGCACAAGATAACGTCGCGACCATGCGCCTGCAATGGTGCCAGACGCTAGCGTGATTTGCGTGGCGAATGCCTCTGGCACCGCTCCTTGCGCGTAGTCGCGTCATCATGGTGTGACCACGCGCGCGCGGTAACGTCGCGCGAGAACGGTCTCAACTTAAAAACCGTTTAATTTGCATAACAGGGTTGTCTCGACCACCTACGAAAGTTTAAACGACGCGGAACAAGTTTAAGCAAAGGCCCCATGGACGGCCCAGTTAGCACACGCCTCCGCCACGGCCCCAGAGTGCGCTTATCGCAGGAAGTCCAAAGACCCGGGCCTACCCAGAGTCTTCTCACCTTTGAGGAGATGGCGGAAATCTGCTCAGAAGATCTTGGGGCGCGCCGGGTCGGGGTCGAGGCTTTCCCCAGTCAGGCTGAGTCCTCGGAGCAGCTTCCAGAGCAGGGAGAAGACGCGGAAGGCGAGGCCGAGGAGCCCGCTCTCCAGGAGGTTCCTGGCGAGCACGAAGTGGAGATAACCGCGCCCATGAAGCGGCTGATTCACAAAGTTCACGTGAATCTGGGACATCCTCGCAAAGAGATTTTTCTCAAGATCCTGCGTGCGGCACACACTCGTCCTGAGGTCATTCGATTTGTCCGAGACGAGTATGAGTGTGCCGACTGCCAAGCCCAAGTTGAGCCCGCCGGGCATCGCTCAGTGGCCATGCCACGTACTTTCCAGTTTAACAGGGCGATGGCTGTCGATACTTTCTACGTTAATTTTGAAGAGGAATCGATTCCAGTGCTGAATTGCATTTGCCACGGCACGAATCTCCAGATTGTGGAAGTTTTCGACGGGACCTCGGAGGGGGCGTGGAGGGCTTTTCTCAGGGCCTGGATCAGGCCTTTCGGACCTCCTGAAATGGTGCTCTCGGATGGGGGGCCCGAGTTCAAGGGCCATTTCGAGAGGGGCCTTGAGCATCTCGGCGTCTTCCAGCACGTGATAGACGCCGAGAGTCCCTGGGAAAATGGGCGCGTTGAGCGCCACGTGGGGTGGGTGAAACAGATTTTGCTTAGGGCCTCCGAGAGCAGTCTCATCACCACCCGAGCCGAGTTAGAATCCCTTCTCCACGAGGTCGTGGCAGCCAAGAACCGCTACCTCCACAGAGGAGGCTACACCCCGTTTCAACTCGTTTATGGGGTCAACCCAAGACTCCCCAATGACATGTTGTCAGATGATGGCGCGAGACAGGTGGGGGAGGGAGACCTTGTTCAGACGGCATGGGACCAGGACACGGCGGCCGCGGACTACGCCAGGCAGCACGCTATCCGGGATCTGGCTCGACAGGAGCTTTTCCGCTCCTCAAGCAGGCGGAAGCTGGCGGAAGCCTCGAAGGGTAATGTCCACAGAGACGCTAAGGTCTATCCAGGGCAGTGGGTTTTTGTCTGGCGCCGAGCCCCGACCTCCGGGAAGAAAACGCACGCGCTCCAGCGTGACCGTTGGGTCGGACCTGGATTGGTGCTTCTTCAGTCCGGAGGGGCCGCGTGGGCTGCCATGAGGAGTCGCTTGTGGAAGTGCTCATCTGAGCAAGTAAGGCTTGCGACGTCACCAGAGGCTCAGGGCGCTGAAGTCACGTCTGACCCTGGGGTCCAGAAACTTCTTCAAGAGGCCCAAGTGGGCCGCACGGGCGCGGGGATCAACGCGGCGGCCGAAGGACCGCCACCTCGTGAGGCCTGGGAACCAGGACACGGCGTGGAAATGGAAGCCTCACCCATTCAGGCTCCGCTTCCTCCTCCCGCCAGGTCTCAGGCCCCTGGGGGCAACGTTCAGCGGCCTGTTCCCCCTCCCGGGCTGTTGCCCATCCCAGAGGAAGAAGTCGCTGACGCCACGGGTTCAGGTCCAGGGAGCGATACCAGGCCACCTACGGATTTATCTCGCTCTAGGCAGGTCAGTACCGAGGGAGGGGACGAAGAAGAAGAGTCACGACCGCACAAGTATATTCAAGTTGATCCGGAGGGGGCTGCCTTGCTCCCTCCGCTCTCGAGCGGTCCAGCGCAGGGTCAGTCTTCCAACTCCTCTTCCTCTCAGCCTCTCCCACCCCAACAGGCTCCAGAAGGAGGACGGCTGGAGGCCGAGCCTCAGCAGGCGTCCGTCATCGCTGATCCGGCAGCAGACTCCCGCATGGACGAGAGCCGTAGCGCCGGACAAGTCCCGGGTGATGGTGCACCCAGTGGGGAGTCCAATGTGCCAAGGCCGATTATGGATGGAACGGTTCTTCGGAACGAGATATTAGACTTGGGCATGAAACGTCAGGGTCAGCGTTTTTCGGTCACCAGGGGGGAGGACTTCAGAGGGGTCCCACCGGGGCGTGTTCGGACCCAGGTCCAAGAGCTGGAAGGTCGGCCGGAATCCAGGCCAGCGAGGCGCTCCAGGTCCCCTCCCCCTGAGCGGCCCCCGGGGTCCGCCATGGAAGACGTTCCTATGTCAGGCTTTCTTGAGATGAGTGACGCGAAGATAGATGCGCTTCTGGAAATGAGTGATGAGGAACTCGCGTCGTATATCAATGACGTGGAAAGAGCTTTAGACGAGGGGGGGTGGAGTGGCACCTGGGCGCAGTATCACAACGGCAATGCCAACTGTGAAGTTCTGCCCGGAGACTCGGGTGGCTTTTCTCTTTCACTGTTAGCTAATCGAGGGTGCGAGGTTCGTCTCAAAGACCTCACGCCCGAGGAAAAGAGGGAATTCGCCGCTTCCGACTTGCAGGAGTGGGAGGGGATCGCTGCCAACAAGTCCGTGAAAGTTCACGCTCCGGCCGAGGGGCGTCAACTTAGGCAGCTGTTTCCCAATCGGGTCGTCTCGAGCCGGATGGTCCGCCGCTGGAAACCCCAAGGCAGTGTCGGGGCCCGACCAAAGGCGAAGTCGCGCTGGTGCGTGAGGGGACACCAAGATGAGGACACCGCTGAACTCCAAGTTTATGCCCCTACGCCATCCATGGAATCTCTCATGCTGTTTCTGGCCATATCTCTCATGTATGGCTTAGAGGTCCATATAGGCGACATTAAGAACGCTTTTTGTCAGTCCGATCCGCTTAAGCGGCCCAGGGGGCGGGTTTTTGTGGAGCCCTGCGAGGGCTTGAACCTTCCGGCCGGAGCTCTCATTGAGCTCATTGCTCCTGTGTATGGGCTCGATGACGCCCCTCTCGCGTTTCACGAGACGTCGGCCAGGTTTCTAGAGGGACAAGGCTTCACGAGGGCCAAGTTGGAGCCCTGCTGGTTTTCCCGGAAGGAAAATGGTCGCCTAGTCGCGCAGGTGCCGCTGGAGGTTGACGACTGGGCTATCGCTTTCCCTCCGGGTCAACAGAACAAGTGTTTGACCGAGTTTAAGAAGCGCTTCACGTTCGGAAAAATGGAGAAACTCGACGAGGCCGGAGTTGAGTACATCGGTCGAAGGCTTCGACTCGTGGGACACGGTACCGCCACACCGCGCATTCTCGTGGACCAGGAAAAATACATTCTCGAGCAGGTCCGCAAGATACCGCTGTCAAGGGGGCGTCGTGGGGATCACTCCAGTCCCCTGGTTGGGACGGAGGTGGCGGAGTTCCGAAGCCCGGTTTACAAATTGAATTGGGTTGGACGGGAATCCCGTGCTGAGGCTGCCGGCTGCGCGTCTATTCTAGCGACCAAAGTGAACTCACCATGCGTCAGAGACCTGGTCGAGGCACATAAGATGGTGGATCACCTTAGGTCCACGGCCAGCATGCCCGTGATAATTCACAAGTTCGACCCCTCCCGCTGCATTTTCGCGACGGCCAGCGACTGCGGAGGAGTCGGCTCGGATGACTGCATGTTCCCACAGCAAGCATGGCAGGTCTATTTAGCAGACAATGCTTTAGCGCACGGTCAACGTGCGAGGGCCACCCCCTAGCTTGGAGATCATGCCGAGTCAAGCGCCAGGTGGCGAGCACTCTCGCAGGAGAGACGCTGGCGCTTTCTGGAGCTCTTGCTGAAGCTCAGTGGCTTCATCTCATGTTCGAAGATGTTGTGAGAGGGAACGTGGTGTCAGAAGCATGGCAGGGGAAAGTCGGCCCCTTTGCGGCCATTTTGAAGGAAGACTGCCAGCTGATCGCTCACTCGCCCTCGGAGTGTGTCAGCATAGTCGACGCCAAGGGAATATATGATACCCTCAGCAAGCTATCAAATGGTTCTCGATCCGATCGTCGGGCCGCGATCGACCTCGCGGTCGTTCGGGATATCATGCAAGAGGTCGGGAGCGTGATTCGTTGGATGCCGCACCCGTTACTTCTGGTCGATTGCATGACGAAATCGGACCTTGCCAAAACCAACGCGGCTCAATATGAGCTGCTCCGCTCTGGGTGTTTGCGTCTCTCGGCGGAAAGCGGGGCCCTCGAGGGCCGGCGCGAGGACCCCCGTAAGAAAGGCCGCTCCAGAGCCGAATCCCAGAGGCAACTCCAGCAGCAGGAGAACGATGGCAAGGCCAGTGCTGTTCAGCCGTGCCATGCCGAGCGACAGTCGTCACAGTCTGGCGGGACATGGCCGGTGCACGTCTCTCGAGGGTCGTCAGGGCCGAGCGAGATATCAGTGACCAGCCAGGCCGGAGCGAAGTCGTCAGGACTCGCTGCGGCATGACGGCAGCAGCAGTATTTACACAAATGGCACTAGAGTGCCCATTCCTCTCTCTCCAAGATGGTGCGATCCATTGGCTCAGAGGAGGGCCACGGTGCCTTCGCGACCTATCAAGCTCACTGTTTGTCGGGGTACTGTGTGATTTGAGTCTAGAGGCCGGTGGTTTTCAAGGCCGATGCCCCTGCTAGACTTTCTGAGCTTGAAGGTCACGAGCATGGGTCGTAACCATTTTGGCTCAAGACCCAACTTCCACTCATTCCTCATCACTCATACCATATCCACTCTACCCCTCTTCCTTTCCCATACCGTCCCGCGCCTTGTTTGTACAGCGTTGGGAGCTGTGTACTGAGAAGAGAGTGCGAGGGCTCTCTCGCTGGAGAAAAGATCCGACACTTTGGCTTCACTGCTGTCGTCCGCCGGGCGACACCTCTTGGGGCCTCCTGGGAGGCTTCCTGGGAGGCTTCTTGTGGGCCTCTGGGGAGCCTCTTGGCGGCCTCTGACAGATCTCCTGGGAGCATATTGGGGGCCTCTTGGGCCGTCTCGGGGGCCAAGGGACAAGCGTTTCGGGGCCGCCTTGGAAGTATATTGGGCCCTTTTGTGGCCATCTTTGGGGCTTCTGGGGCCGCCTTGGGAAAGCAAAGGCGAGAACGCGAAAAAGCAAGAACGCAACCACCTTCCAACACACAAGCGAAATCAATGAATTTGGCGTCCTGGCGGCCTCCTGGAGTTCCTCATGAAGCCCTCTCGGGGCGTATTCTGGGCATCTTATGCCGTCTTGAGGCCAGCATGGGCCGTCGTGTAGCAATATTGGGCCGTCTTGGAGGCATCTTGGGCCCATATTGAGCCACATTGGGGCCATCGTGGCCGTCGTGGAGGTGTGTTGAAACCGTTTGGGAGGCCATGTTGAGCCACCCAGGCCCTTTTGACACCATCTTGGTACCATATTGGACGGAAAGGCCGACGAGATCCACTTGTTGGGATGGTGGCGGGTTGGGCCCAGATCCCATTGGGAACCTTCCCGAGCGCCAACAAAGGCCATAAGATTTGGCAAGCCAACACCAATCCGCAGGCTATGGGGGCAACGGATCTATTGGCATCCTGCACATCCCACCATCGTGCCCAGGTCATGGACAAGAAGCTTGCTAGAGGCTTCTTGGTCTCTTGGGAAGCCTCTCGAGAGCAACTTGGAGGCAGTTTGGGAGCCTCTTGGGGGATATTGGGGACGCCTTGACAGCATTTTGGGGTCTCGTGGAGGCCTGCTGGCGGCCTCAGCGGCCCTCGTTTAGGAGAAGGCTCGAACTGTCAGTGCGGGTTCCCCCTAATGGGCCCCTCTTGGAGCCCTCTGGAGGCGTCTTGTGGGCCTTTTGGGGCCCATTGGGGCCGAGACCATCGTGGGCCCTCCTGGGCCGACTCGGGCTTGGGACCCGTTGGGGCCGTGTCGGCGCCCTCCGGCCTTTGGGAGAGTCACGCCGTGCGCTCCAAAGCGCACGCGACCAGCCCCAAAAGCCACGCGAGCAGCCCCAGAAGTTGAGGAACTGGGGCCGGGACCCCTCAAAGAGCATTACAATCCTGGATGCAGAGGACTCAAATGGACCTGTCCACTCAGTGCCGACGGCACGGTGGCAGATACATCCCCGATGGCCATGTGCAATGTGCGAGAGTTGTGGTTCTTATTCGAGCGGCTCTGGCATGTCCAAGGCGGCCTTCCTTGTCTGAAACACGGACCAAGCCGCATGGCCTTGTGATGATTGTCATTGCTATCCTCATAAGCATTACCGGATTGATTCCATCATTATGATCACGACATTTTACATAGAAATTGGATATGTTATTATTCTCGCGGTAATCACGGTGAACATCAAAATGTGCAGCATGTTTCTTTGCACCAATTTGGGCTCAAGCGGTGCAATGCGAGTGAGAGAGGTAGCGCAATCCAGCTAGCTATATGCCGCACCTTCCCCTCAGCTCACAGAATTCACCGCAGATGCCATCCGCAGTGGCGTATGAGCCATGTTGGCTGCCAGCTCGTGGCCCTGGGCCAGCACTGGCGCTTCCCATGACGCCAACCTCGAGCCACGCAACGGCGACGCCACATCAGCCAGCAAACGGCGGCGCTTGGCCTCAGGTTTCCAAACTCTTCGCTGTAACACCAGCAGCGCCGCTGCCACCCTCTACGCCGTGTCCTCTGATGACTGACCCCTCTGACAACAGAGCCGAAGAGCCCACAGCTGGCCAGCGGCCCGCAGGCGGAATGGGCTTGTTATTGTTTCCTCTCTGCTGTCCCCCTTTCTTGCATGATTCGCGCCTTTCGGGTGGATTCGTTGTTGTTCTCTCGAAGAGCTCCCTCGGCTGGCACAGGGAGTACCTTCAGGAATGTGGTTTCATGTCTCTCGCGTTCCTCCCCCAACCCGGAGCTGTTTCCCCTTCTCAGAGCATCTGTTGCCTCGAAGGTTCGACTTGGCCCCGAAGGTTTGATCTGTTATCTGCCCCCTGTAAGTTGCTGTCCACCCTAATTAGGTTTTTGCATTTTTTTGTTCCCGGGATTAGGGTAGCTGAGAAAAGAAGGGGCAGCTTCCCCAGATGGTGATATTTGTTGCAAACACACACACACACACACACACATACACACACACACACACACACACGCATACTTTGTGCGTCGGCGGCTGGGCAGAGGGCGACTGCTCCAGCGAATAGGCAACAGGGGACACGCTGTATGCAAATTAGGGCCGCAAAGCACGGAAGGAGGAAGGGGAGCCCCGGCGCGACGGGAACAGAGGAAACAGGGCCAGTTAGAGTTGCCGGCTGCGGCGGGGGGAGCGCGGGGGGTGGGAGCAGCGCCGGCACAGGCTGTATTGAATTGCACTGAGTTGAAGCGGGGGGGAGCAGCCAGGAGCTGCAGTCGGTGGTGAAGATAAACGAAGTGTAGCCCAACCAGGTGGACCGAGCACAGTCCAGGGATGAGCCTGCGCCGAGACCGGCGGGCCTGCAAGGCGCGTGCGAGGATATGGGGAAGGCCAGGACGCGCCAGCCCCAGCTGCAGGTATTGCGCCGCGGGCACAATGGCGGGTGCAGGACGGCACAGAGCTGGATGTGGCTGAAGCAGGTGCCGAGCGGCACAGAGCAGTAGCAGAGGAAAGGCAGTCATGGGGACGGTGCCCAACCCAGTGGACCAAGGCGCGGTCCAAGGATGAGTCGAAGCGCCGAGCCTTGCGGGCCTGCGAGGCGCGGGCGTGAGGGGCGGAAGGCTGGGCTGGCACCGCTCAGGCAGAGCAGAACGAGAGCGGCCAAAGAAAGGCGGCGGAAGGGCGGGAAAGACGAGCGCGCAGAACTTCGACCGCGCCGACGGGAAGGAACCCCGACATCGGCAACGGTGGGAAGCGCCGAGATCAGGCAGAGCAAGCGCGGAATTAGGGACGGCCCGGCGGGGCGCGGCGCGGCACCCAGGGCAAAGAAGGAGCAGGGCACCGCCACGTGGGGGAGCGGCGGGCCCAGGGAAGGCAGAACGAGGGGGAGGGGCGACGAACCCGAACGCCCAGTGGAGGGCGACAAGCCAATTGGGCGAACAAGCGGGCCCAGAGGCAGAGAGCCAATGGAGCAGCAGCCGACATGGGCGAGGTGCCAAAAGGAGCGACAGCGGCCAGAAACCCGTAGCCGGCGCTGGGAAGGTGGCCAGAAAACCAAGCAGAAGGGGGGGGACACAGGCACCGAAGCGAGCGTCGCCCGGCTTGCGAAGCGGCGGGCCCCACGCATGGGCGCGAGAAGAAGGCAATCCTCGAGCGGCTGGAGGCTCGCGGAGGGGGCACCGAACAGGTGCGCGATGAAAAGCAGCCACGAGGGCAGGGCGCTCCGCTTGTCAAGTTCGCGATGCCATTCAGCGTGTCAATCGACTTGCGCGCCTTTCTTCCAGCAAAACCTGCGAACGTCGTAATTGACCTCGCTGAGGTCATGTACGAAACATCGGCAGAGTTCAGGGTTCTGACGCTGCGGGGCCTTTGGCGGAGTGGACCCAGACTCCTGGTCGCAGATGGCGTTCCACCCGATAGTGAGCATGGGGCCACATTATTTCTTGAGGCGGTTGATCACCGCTCTTCAGTCCCCCCTTGCATTGTCTCGGTGGTTCCAGGTAGGGCACCAGGTCACCCGGTGTCTCGGCTCGATATAGAGCCCGTCATTGTTGTCTGATTTCAGGCGCGGGCAGTACGAAGGGGGGCGGGTGGCGCGGCGCCGGCCCCAGTCTCCAAGGCGGGGCGGTCTCGGTCGAGCCTCGCCCGCGCCACCAGGGGCGCGCCTGCGCTGCACTGTTCGCTGGCCCCAGGGGTTTTGCGCACTGGCTCCTCCTCTGCGGCCCGCGAGGTGCCGGGACTGGGCCGCGCTGCCAGCGGGTCCACGGCGCGTGCTGGGCTGGAGGAGGGGGGGGTGCGCTGACCGCTGGCTGAGAGGAATTGCCGGGGCTGCGCCTCTTCCCAGAACGCCCGCTGGCAGGATTGTCCGGGGGGGGCCCCCACTCCAGTCGAAGGGGCATTTGCGGGGGGGCTCGCGAGAAGCAGAGCGGGAGCTGGAGCTCCTCCCCGCCCGCCCCGCCGAGCTTCTGGGAGGGCATCAGACGACCAAGCGCGCCCATCCTTGCCACCAGCGCGGATCGGCGCAGTTCTGCACCCCGAGGAGGCGGGGAACTGGACGGGGGCGCGCCGCTCCGCGTCTGGCCTCGGCGGCGCTGGGGGGCGCGGCAGTCTGGGTTGCTCCGCGCGCGGGGAGCTGCCGCTGGGGCGCTGGGCTGCCGACTCTTCCTTGGGCGCTGAATCTGAAGGGCTGGGCAGCAGCTGCTCGCGGGGGGTCAGCGCCGGGGCGGGCTTCCGTGAGGGCGAGAGCCTCTTCTTTCCAGTGGTTGCACGGAAGTCCCGCACGCGCGGGCGCTGTAGCGACGGGATCCCTTTTGACTCCAAGTAGCCGAGCAAGACTTCCCGGCTGCGCCATGCCAGGTCTCGCCCTTTCCCGGACGCTCCGGGGTCGCGCTTGCTGCGGCATGCATCCCATTCGTCGGGCGCTTTGCGCGAGCTGGCGGAAGCATGGGAGATCTGCCGATTCAGGCGGTTAACCAGGAGGGCCAGGGCGGCGCGCTCACCGCCTCACTGGACTCCCGCGGGGATCCCAGACGGCGGGATGGAGGTCGCCGTAGATGGAGGCCAGGAACTCCCGGCAGCATGCTTCGGGCCAAGCTCTGGGGCCAGAGAGGGGGCCCATGCCTCTCTTGGGCCGGCGCAGCGAGGAGTCAGCGTTCCTCGCCGCCCATGTCCTCCAGCGCTCGTCGACCTCCAGAGAGACTGCTCGGACAAACGTCACCATGACGCGCACGGTCGCGTTGCCGGCGCCCCTAGGCGCTTTGTCGGGATGGATGCGCCTGGCCGCCTGCAGGGCGGCAATGGCCCTCGCATTCAGGCGGGAGCGTGCCGGCAGGTCAACGCTAGGGAGGCCATCCAGGAGGCTAGGGGGGGGGCGCCGCAGGGTCGGCTGTCCGTTCCGCCCGCGAGTTGCCGCTCGCCATTGGCACTGAGGCTGACCAGCTCTGCCAGCGACGCGCCCTGGGGAGGGGGCCGCGGGAACCCGCGGGGCGGCCGCCGGATGAAGTCCTGCCCCGCCGCGCGGAGGCTTGCTGCGAGGCACCGCGGCCGCCGGCGGTCGGGGGCGCGCGCGAGGTTGCCCTGTGATCGTCGGGTGAGCAGGGGCATGATGATTCCGTGGTGGACCTGCCCCTGGGTGGGTCGACGTCGCCCGGTCTGTCTGCGCGCGCGGCTGGCCAGGGGCGGGGACGCTGCCGAGGGGAGGTGCGGAGGTCGGAGGTGCCCGCAGCCCTAACTACTCGCTGGAGGTCAGCGTTCGGGAGAGTGGCGCAGGCCCCTATCGGGTCGGAGTGGGGGGACGGGGACGGACTGCTGGGCCGGCCGGGTGCTTGCGAGGTCCTGGGCCCAGGAAGAGTCGACCCCTCGCCTCTTTTGCGCATCTCTTGAGGGAACAGGTCGCGACCGCCCCTGTCGAGGATGATCCGGATCTGACTGGGGCGGGCATCCCACAGATGCATAAGGCAATCCTCGCAGAACCAGGTGGCGTTCCACTGCATGTTGGCGAAGGCTTGGGCGCGCTCACTGGGTATAGGAATGCCTCCATGCAGATGCAGCTGCACTTCCTGCCCGGGGCAGAAGATAAACACGTCCTGGGGTGCGCCCCCGCATGGCCACTGCCTCATTGGAACGTCCCCTGGGCAGCGATCGCACTGGAATTTCCAAAAGCCACAAATGAGGTTCCTGCCGAACCTGTCGTCTATGGTGCGGCACACGAGAATGGCGGCGCGCGCGTGAACGGGGCCACGCGGGCCCGTCGGGGCCAGTAGGAGGTCTGCCAGTGAGGTGGTCTCTTGGACGGGGAGGGCGGGTGGATCACCTGGCAGGGGGCCGGCCGGGGGGGCAGCGCAAGCCAGTACGCTGTGGACCGAGGGCGGCTATAGGCGGGCCACCACCTTGCCGTCGGCCGGCGCGGGCAATCCTTCGACTGCAAGGTTGGTGCGCCAGCACCGGAGCAGAGCCAGCGACAGTCAGCTCCACGGCGATAGAATTCCAGGCGGCTTGCATCAACCATGTTCCTGACCAGAACACGACATAACAGAACATAACCGATCATAACATAACACTCCTTGACAGAACATGTCATACCATGGCACAGCAGCACAGAACATTTCATATTACGACAGAAGAGCATAGCGACGTCGAACACCACAGAACACAACAGAACACGACAGAGCAGAAGACGAGCATGACAGAACAGCACATAGCAATGCCATGACAAAACAGGGCATAGCAAAATTTCACATAACAAACCAGAGGAGAACATGACAGAACAGAAGACGAAAACTCACAACAGAACAAAACACAGCCGAGCATCACATAATACACCTTGACAGGACATCTCATATCATGACAGCATCACAGAACATATCATAACACGAAATCAGAGCATAGCGACACATACTAGCAGAGCAGTTCATGTTATACTATACAGATATACAGGGACGAGCCGTCAACAAACATAACATCACAGAACATACCAGAGCAGAACATGACAGAATTGAAGGCGACAGAACAGAACATAACAGAGCCAAGCAGAACATAACACGCCATGACAGAACAAATCAGAACATAGCATGGCATCATCACATAACATATCATAACACACCAGCATGGCGCAGCGGCACATACTAACAGAGCATATCATAACATACTATATTGAGCCGAGCTGTCAACAGCATCACTGAACAAATCACACTATACCATAACATGGCATGGCATAGCATACCATCACATAATGTCACAGAGCAGATCGTACCATAACATGTCAACTTGGATCGTGACAGAGACGAGCATATCATATTATACTCGATCCGCTTTAAAAAATGATGAGGGGCATCATAAGAGACGACGCATCTAACGTCACAGGCGTCACGACGTCGCGCCGGCCCGTCGAGAACAGAACAGGACATAATAGAGCACAGCATGAAAGAACGTGACTACATGGAACACGATTGAGCCGTTTTTGGAATCCAGAACGGCAGTTGTCGACCAATTAGGCGACCGCGCGCCGTCAGGAACAAACGCTTAAGGTTTCGGTGGGAATTGCTCAAAGCAAAATAATTCGCCTTCTTTTTCCTTCCTCTGCCGTCGGTCTTCTGCTTCGTGAACACCAGGTCGGCTTCTTTTTCCCGCGGCATGGAATGCCCGCGGCCCCGAAGGCAAGGACCGTGACACGCTCAAGGGGGTATTCCGTGACCCCTCCCGGCCGGCGGAAATCGTGACATGACCCACCTCGCGGGACCTGGCTGACCCCTTTGTTGAGGGACGAATTGCTGAATAGACAACAAGCTCCCAGATGAAGTGAAACATGGTGGCACGACAGTGAGTAGAGCTGCCCCTTGGGAACGGGGGTTGCCTCTCACACACACACACACACACAGTCACACACACACACACACACACGCGCACGCGCACACACACACACACACACACACACACACACACACGCACTTGCGTCGGCGACTAGACAGAGTGACTGCGCCGCTGGCGTATGGAGCAAATGCAGGGCATACAAATGTTGATTAAGCATCGATGCGCGTGAAGAAGAGTGGGAACGCCCAGCGCGGGCAGGGGGGAGACAGAGGCGGGGCCCGCTCAGAGCGGGGCCAGGCGGCGGCGGAACAGCGCCAGGGAGGGAGGAGGGGCAGGAGGGACAGAGGCAGGGGGAGACACCGGGTATCCCTGGGGTCCTGGGGGGCGTCCGGGACCAGGCCTTACAACATTTTGGCCATTTCTATATAAGGTCACGGCTTGGCTGGGATCGGATCTGGCGCGGGGTTCGATCGCAGATCTCTCCTCGGGATCGGCCGCAGTCGCCCCGCCGTCGGCTCGAGGGGTTCCCAATAGGGGCCGGCGCATACACACACACACACACACACACAACAACAACAACAACAACAACAACAACAACAACAACAACAACAACAACAACAACAACAACAACAACAACAACATTAACAACGAAAACAACAACATCAACAACAACATCCATCAATTTACCCTCATGCACGATGTTTCCTTCCACACGAAGCATGCGACCATCATGATAACCATCCACATCATGGGGGATGATTGCTCTATAGCGGGATCCGTTATTTCCAGTCCCAGATCCCCCGCCCAATGAGGTCTTGCAAACATCTCCTCCAAGGTATTTCAACATATTCCGCCTCGAAAACACATGCCAGCGCCTTGCTGCGCCGATGCGAGACCGCCAGTGGAACCTCAGCGAAGGGTAAAGCACAAGGAAAAAACGAACGACAGGATTGCCTTGGTGGGGATAGGGACTGTCGGCGGTGAGGCAAGGGCCTGGCCCTGAATAGAAAGGGAGGAAGTCTCGAGCAGGGCTGCTGTTATTGCTGGGAGCGACGCCAATGCTGAACAGAGTAGGGCGCTAGTCCAGCGTAAAACAAAACCAAGTCTCGAGCGGGAACGCTGGTTTAGTTGGGACGGCGGCTTTCGGCGGCGAGGAGGAACGCCGCCTTGAGCAAAAAGGGAGGAAGCATCGAGCGAGAGCCGTGGTTTTGTCGGGACGGGGGCTGTCGGCGGCGAGGAACAGCACCGTCTTCAGGAAAAAGGGAGGAAGCCTCGAGCGGGAGCGTTGTTCTTGCTGGGAGCGGCGCCCACTCAAAAGAGAGTAGGGCGCCAGCCCAGCGTAAAACGGAAGGAAGTCTCGGGCGGGAGCGCTGGTTTTGTCGGGGCGGCGGTTTTCGACGGCGAGGAGGAACACCGCCTTGAGTAAAAAAGGGAGGAAGCCTCCAGCGTGAGCGTTGTTTTTGCTGGGGGCGGCGCCGATGAGAGAAAGACTAGCGCGCCAGTCCAAGGTAAAACGAGAAGAAGTCTCGAGCGGGAGCGCTGGTTTTGTTAGGACGGCGGCTTTCGGCGGCGAGCAAGAACACCAGCCCTGAGCAAAAAAGGAGGAACTCTCGAGCGGGAGCGCTGTTGTTGTTAAGAAGCCGGATTTCGCGGTCCCCCAAACCGCTCGAGCGTGAGCCTCATTTTCAATGAAAATGTAGCCAGCGCCTCGGCGAGAGCGCCAGGGCGCCTGTAAAGGGTCCAAAAGTAATAATTGTATACCAGAGAAAAACCCAATCATAATCTTTTTAGGGCTGTAGGGCTATAGGGCTACAGGGCTATATGGGCTCTTGGGCGCTATATGGGCTATATGGCTATATGGTTACAGGGCTATAGGGCGATAGGGATATAGGGCTATAAAGCAAAAGGGCTACAGGGCACCGGGCACCCGGGCACCCGGCACCCGGCACCCGAGCACCCACCCGGGCACCGGGCACCCGTCACCCGGGCACTTGGGCACCCGGGCATCCGGGCACCCGGGCCCGGCCACCGAATCGGCGGCGAACCCGGGCACCCGGGCACCCGGGCACCCGGGCCCAGCCACCGAATCGGCGGCAAACCCGGGCACTTGGGCACCCAGGCACCCGGGCACCCGGGCCCGGCCACCGAATCGGCGGCACACCTCACCTACCCTTAAATCTGCTAGGACCCCTATAGAGGCAAGCTCTGATTGGGGAACATTCAACATGTTTTGGCGGTCGCGGCCACGCGCGCAGCGGCTTGGCAGAAACACACACACACACACACACACACACGTTTTGCGTCAGCGGCGCAGAGGGTCCTCAGGCGCGGCCAGCAGATGGAAGTGCTAATTGCGATCGAACATATTCAAAAGCGCAGTGAAAGAACCGTCGATCACTCACGTGCAGGGACGGATGGTGGGTGGGACGGATTGTAACCCAGCGTGCAGCGGCCAGAAAGCCGAGGAGCACGTCCGAGCGAGCTAATTGCCACAGAACCATCCACACACACACACACACACAGGGTCATCGGAGTTGCGTTTTTTCCCAACCATCCTGTGGTGTTGGGTCCTCGTTTTGAAGAGACAGCGCCCCGCGTCCTCCACAATTACTCAATATGAATATACTCTCCCTCTTCCCCTGATGGCGTCTGGGTGATAGCCGCGCACCCTCCGCGTATTGTTTTTTTTACACAGGATGCCCGGGAAATCCCGGGAAACGACTCTCGCTGAGGCGCCGGCGTCATTTTTTCCCAAAATGCTGCTCTCGCGCCGGCGTCATTTTTTCCCAAAATGCTGCTCTCGTTGAGGCGCCGGCCTCATTTCTGCTCCCGAATCCTTCCCCTGATGGCGTCCGGGTGATAGCCGCGCATCCTCCGCGTACTGTTTTTTTACACACAGGATGCCCGGGAAATCCCGAACGACTCTCGCTGAGGCGCCGGCGTCATTTTTCCCCAAAATGCTGCTCTCGTTGAGGCGCCGGCTTCATTTCTGCTCCCGAATCGTTCCGAATCGTGCTCCCGCTGCAGCGTGGGCCTCATTTTCGGATCGGTGTTTGGCCTCCGTCGTTCAGGATGGCGTTCTCGCCCCAGCGCGGGCCTTTTCTCGCGCGCCCATCCGCCCGCCACCACCGCGCCGCACCGCCACAGGGAGCTCCACCGAAGGCCCCAGTGGAGGTGCCCGCATGCGGTTCCCCCACACAGGGCAGCGTTTCGTAGCTTCATAGGGAGCTCCACCGACGGCCCCAGTGGGGATGCCCGCATGCGTTTCCCCCACCCAGGGCAGCGCTTCGTAGCCCCATAGGGAGCTCCACCGAAGGCCCCAGTAGGGGTGCCCGCATGCGGTTCCCCAACCAGGGCAGCGCTTCGTGGCCCCATAGGAAGCTCCACCGAAGGCCCCAGTGGGGGTGCCCGCATGCGGTTCCCCCACCCAGGGCAGCGTTTCGTAGCCCCATAGGGGGCTCCACCGAAGGCCCCAGTGGGGGTGCCCGCATGCGGTTCCCCCACCCATGGCAGCGCTTCGTAGCCCCATAGGGAGCTCCACCGAAGGCCCCAGTGGGGGTGCCCGCATGCGGTTCCCCCACCCATGGCAGCGCTTCGTGGCCCCATAGGGAACTCCACCGAAGGCCCCAACGGGGGTGCCCGCATGCGGTTCCCCCACCCAGGGCAGCGCTTCGTGGCCCCATAGGGAGCTCCACCGAAGGCCCCAGTGGGGGTGCCCGCATGCAGTTCCCCCACCCAGGGCAGCGCTTCGTAGCCCAATAGGGAGCTCCACCGAAGGCCCCAGTGGGGGTGTTCGCATGCGTCTCCCCTACCCAGGACAGCGCTTCGTAGCCCCATAGGGAGCTCCACCGAAGGCCTCAATCGGGGTGTTCGCATGCGTCTCCCCCACCCAGGACAGCGCTTCGTGGCCCCATAGGGAGCTCCACCGAAGGCGCCAGAGGCGCAGTTCGCATGCGTTTCCCCCACCCATGACAGCGCTTCGTGGCCCCATAAGGAGCTCCAGCGAAGGTCCCAATGGCGCAGTTCGCATGCGTCTCCCTCACCCAGGGCAGCGCTTCGTGGCCCCATAGGGAGCTACACCGGAGGCCCCAGTGGCGGTGTCCACATGCGTCCGCGCCACCAATTTCGGCGCACCTCTCACAAGTTTCGTGGCCCCATAGGAGCTTCACCGAAGCCGGTACCCACAATGCGGCACTCGGAACTGCACATGGTTGGGTCCTTTGTCAGGCTAATTCCATTTGACGTCGTCGGACGGTCTTCGCTGCGGCGCCAAATACAGTCTTGGTTCGGCGCTCGTGCTTCCCCACTCGGGCTTTTCGGGACGCCCGACCATCCTGCCCATCGACAATACATTCCGCGGATGGCGCGTGTCAGTGTCCCCGATGGCTGCCCTGATTGAGCTGGTGGGTGGCCCGGTCGCACCGATACCCACATTATGCGGCAGGGAATGTGTTATTATTGTTGGATTGCTCTCGCCCCCAAATGGCCTGTCATCGCCCAGCATTGACTGTCAGCCTAACCCTCGCTGTTGATCAGACCCTTGGCCTCGTATCCAGCTTACTCCTGGTCCTAACCAGCACCCTACTCGCAAGTTGAGTCTGGGCCAGAATTCCAACACCCCATTCCTAAGATTACCTTGGTATTGATTCGATATGGATTCTTAGTACCGACACGACCGATTACCCTAAGATTATCCAGCGTGCTGAACCAACCTTGATTGCATCACCTTCATATCATCTTTCACGCCTCATCACTATAACCCCCCAAAGTTGATACCACAGCAAGCTACTCACAACATTGACTTGGTCTCGAATCCTCTGCCTAACCCTGGCCGCCACAAACACCTCTCTCCTAGTCTTGTTTGTGATGTTGACCGCAGCTGGAGAGCAAGTAGGGCCTCGCGAGAAGAAACAGCATCGAGGGTGGAAAAGCGCCAGAGGTAAGGACAACATTCGAGGGGCAACCTCAAATCGAGACATGCACATTGTGAAGGCACAGGGGAGACGATAAAAGCCTGCTCCCCCACAGGCCTCGCCTCAGGACAAGATGCGCAGAGGGTAACATGTTACAGCGACCCAGATGATGCCCAGACATTCGCGGACCTTCTCAGGCAGCAGGTGGAAGCTGCCAAGCACATCATCGCTTTGAACGAGAGGATCGCCAACTCCCACCTGTGGCTCCGCGATTCCGGCTCGGACGGTGCCCCGCACCTGCCCGCGCATGCGAGGAACGAAAGCGCGAGGAGCCCTCAGCGGCACACTGCGGTGCCAGAAGATCCGCCCCCTGTGAAACGGCCGAACCCCGCCGCGGCAGACGCCGACAGACCGACGGCGCTTGGAGCCCGCAAGGGCGGCAAGAGCGCGGACGGCGGCCCCGCGGGGTTGGAGGCCGAGGCGCGGCCTGCGCGCGCTCATCCTCCGCAGGACGGCCGCGGTGAAGAGGGCGGCCCGCACAAAAGGGTCGCTGCAGAGCCGCTGCTGTCCGCGTGGAAGAGGACGCAGGATTCGGAGGAGGGCCAGTTGAGGCAGGTGTCGAAAACCCGCCCCCGGAAGCACGAGCCGGCTTCTTGGGAGGAGAGCATGTACAAGGACTACGGGTGGTGCGTCGAGGTGGCAGTGCACCCATATTTTCGCGCGCTCACTTTGGTCGCGGTGCTGTCCAGCACACTGTGGATCGCGGTGGAGACGGATTACAAGAAGGAAGCGGATGGGTTCGACGCCTCTCCTGTGTTCCAAATCGTCGACCAGACGCTGTGCGCTTTCTTCACACTGGAGATAGCTGTCCGTCTCGGGGCCCTCAGACAGAAATGCGCTATCTTACAGAGTCCGGTCTTCTTGCTGGACATGTTCTTGGTGCTTATCACGGTTTGGGAGACGTGGGTGAAGGTGATATTTGAAGACATCCAGTTGCGTTGCCGCGCGCATCCGCCATACTGCGCCTGGACACGGAACTGGTGTGTTCAGCGCCGCCGCTTGCGTGTAGCGTTGCACTGTCTGCGAAGGAATCCGTTGAAGGCTGCGCAGGAGTGTGGATGCGCACGTGCAGGGGTACGTAGAGGATTGCTAGTTTCACTCATCCGAAACTGCACGTTGCGTCATGTGCGTGCCTACGTTCAAGACGGGCGGGGAGGAACGGGAGGAAAAGGACGAGCACCCCAGCTAAGCACCAATATAGCAGCAAAGGTGAAGAGGCGGGCGGGTCGAGGAGTGAGGAGGTCGGCTAGTGAAAACGTGCATTCCCAAGTATTCCTGAGGATTCCAAGACCTCGACGACTCGGGACAGGGGTGGGAGCACGCCCATGTGTACCTTAGTGTACTCCTTACCAGAGCTCGTGGCCGCCCAGACCAAAAATGTAGCGACCACTGAGGCGACAGCACGATTCCAGAATAAGTTGTGAGGTAGTCACAGGCGAGTTGGCTGCCGCACCTGACGGTCTAGGGCTCTCCGTTCCCATTGTGGGACTCTTGTGTGGTTTCTCTGCCACGAACAAAACCCTCTACCAAAACGCTGTCAGGGAAAGGACGACGAGGAGTTGGAGGCGGAAAGGGGAGAGACCCGTCCGACACAGGGTCTGCATCATAGTCGGGATTGACCACATCGTCATTGCCAACATCCTGACCGGCATCGCTCGCAATCAGTGCCGCGCCAACCGCGACCATCATCGCTTTGGCCATGCCATCGCCGTCATCATGGTCATGACGATCATCAACAGAGCATCCAACAAGTAAATCCCAAAGTGTAGACAGGACCTTACAGAAAATAAACAAGACCTCCCAGAGCGTGAACAGGACCGAGGCAACAATAAACAGGACCTGCCCAAAAAGAAATCAGGATCATTGAAAACAGTTAACAGAACCTCACAGAAAGTAATCAGGAGCTTCCAAACAGAAAACAAGACCATGTAAAGCGTAAACAGGATCTACCAAAACTGAACAAGGGTTCCAGGCAATTAAACATGACCTCCCAGAAAGTGAACAGGACCACGGGGAAAAGTAAACAGAACCGACCACAAAGTAAACACGACCTTCCAGAAAGTAAACAGGACCTCCGACCAAGGACCATCGAACAAAAAAATGCTGCTTCGAGCAACCCCTACCGAAAACTTAAGCGTTTGTTCCCGACGGCGCGCGGTCCAATAACTGGTCGACAACTGCCGCCCTGGATTCAAAAAACGGTTCAATCGTGTTCCATGTAGTCACGTTCTTTCATGATTTGTTTTATTATGTCATGTTGTGTTCTCGGCGGGCCGGCGTGACGTCGTGACGCTTGTGACCATGTATGTTTTCTTATGATTGAGTATGGTCTGTGATACTCATCTCTGTCACTATCTAATTTTAGATAGTATGGTATGATCCGCTATGCGACACAATGTGATGACATGATATGTTATGTCAGGTTATGATATGGTATGCTTTGTTTCGCGATGCTGTTGACAGCTCGGCTCAGTATAGTATAATATGATATGTTATGCTAGTATGTCTCGCTGTTCTTTGCTGCCGTGTTACGATATGTTCTACGATGCTGGCACGATGTGACATGATATGTTTTGCCATGGCGTGTTATGTTCTGATTGGCTCTGTTAGGTTGTGTTATGTCATGTTCTGCTCTGGTATGGTATGTGATGCTGTGTTTGTTGACACCTCGGCTCTGTATAGTAAATTATGATATGCTCTGCTGGTATGTGTCGCTATGCTCTGATGTCGTGTTATGACATGTTATGAGATGCCGTGACATGATATGATATATGTTGTCAAGGTGTGTTATGTTATGCTCGGCTATGTTATCTTATGGTGTGTTATATCGTCGTCTGTTCTGTCATGTTCTGCTCTGGTTTGCTATGTGATAGTATGTTATGCCCTTGTTGCATGACATTGCTATGTTATGTTATGTTATGTCATGCTCGAGTTCTGTTCTGCCATGTTATGTTGTGTCATGTTGTGTTATGTCGCGTTCGACGTCGCTATGCGCTGCTGTCGTGTTATGGTATGTTCTGTGATGCTTTGCCATGATATGGTATGTTCTGTCAAGTTGTGTTTTTGATGCTCGGCTCTGTTTTGTTATGTTGTGTTCTGTCGTCTTCTGGTATCCCATGTTCTGTTCTGGTATGTTATGTGTGTTATGTTTGTTGACGGCCGGGCTTTGTATAGTATATTGTGATCTGTTTTGCTAGTATATGACGCTATGCTCCGCTGTCGTGTTATGATATGTTCGATGATGTTGTGCCGTGGTATGATATGTTATGGCAAGGGGTGTTATGTTATGCTCGGCCCTATTATGTTACGTTGTGTGTCTGTCGGCTTCTGTTGTGTCATGCTCCGCCCTGGTATGTTCTGTGATGTTCTGCAATGCTCTACTTAGTCATGGCATTGCTATGTTCTGTCATGGTCTGTCATGCTCGTGTTATATTATGTAGTGTTATGTTGTGTCATGTTGTGTTATGTCGGCTTCGTCGTCGTTATGTTTCGTTGTCGTGTTATGATATGTGGTGTTATGATGTGCCATAATGTGATATGTTATGTCAAGGTGTGTTAAGTTATGCTCTGGTCTTTTATGATATGGTGTGTTCTGTCGTATTATGCTCTGTCATGTTCTGCTATGGTATGGTATGTGATGTTATGCGGTGCTTTATTTTGTCATGGCATTGACATGTTCTGCCCTGCCATGGTATGTCATGCTCGTGTACTGTTCTGGCATGTTTTGTCATGCCGTGTTCGTCGTCGCTATGTCATGTTGTCGTGTTATGAGATGCTATGCCATGCTATGCCGTGAGATGATATGCTCCGTCAAGGTGTGTTATGTTATGCTCGGTTATGTTATGTTATGTCGGGATCTGTCGTGTTCTCTTATGTCATGTTCTGGTCTGGTATGATCTGTGATGTCCTGTCATGCGCTACTTAGTCATGATATTGTTCTGTCATGTTCTGTTATGCTCTGTTCCGTTCTGTCATGTTCTGTTATGTCATGTTGTGCTCTGTCGTGTTCGTCGAGGGCGCGAGGCGAGACACCCGGGACTCTCGGGGATCATTTGGATAGTTTAGGGTTTGGCGGCCGCGGTATGCAGGGTGTGGTTGACCGGGCGCGAGGCGGGACACCCGGGACAGCCGTGGATCATCGGGACAATTTGGGGTCTGACGGCCGCGGTATGCAGAGTGGGGTTGGCCGCGCGCGAGGTGGGATATTTAGGATATTCGGGACAATGTTGGGTTTGGCGGCCGCGGTATGTAGGGTGGGTTTGGCCGGGGGGCCTCTCCTTGAAATCTAACAACCCCATCCTGTCGGGTGGGAAAAATTACCTTCCGATATGGAAGCAGGACCTCCCAAAAAGCAAGCAGGACATCCTACAAAAAAGGGCCTCGCAAGAAGTACACAGGACAATCAAAAACAGTAAGCACGGCCTCCCAAGCAGTAAACAGCAATTGCCAACAAGTAAACAGGACCACGGGAAAAAAAATAAGCAGGATCGACCGAAAAACTACACCAGACCTTCCCGAAAGTAAACAGGACCAAGGAAAAAATAAACACGTATTGGGCGGACTTGGAGGCATCTTGAACCTTTTTGGGCCATCTTGGGACAATCTTCGAACTTCTCGAGAGCGGTCTTTGAAGCCATTTTGGACCATCTCAGGCAAATTTGGAGGCTTTTGCGGGGCCGTCTTGGAGGGTTCTTGGGTCGCCATGGGATAATCTTGGAGGCCGTTGGGCCATGTTAGGGCAATATTCGAGGCCTCTTGGACCGTCTGGGGCGGTCGGTAGGCCGAACAGAAGCAAATGCCAAAGTCCTTCGGGAACCTCAGGGGAATCCATGATTGTGACAGTTTCGGGCCCTCCTGGAGGACCTCTTGGAGGCCTCTTGGGCCGTCTCGGAGGCCTCTTAGGGGGCCTCTTGGGCCTTCGTGGGCCGTCTTGGAGGCTTCTCGAGCGGAGTTGGCATCTTGAAATTGATTGGGCCCTTTGGGAGGCAATATTGGACCCTCTTGGGCTGTCTTGGAAGCCATATTGGATCATGTTGGGCGGACTTGGAGGCCCTCTTGGAGCCGTCTTGGAAGCTTCTTGAGCTGTCATGGGATAATATTGGAGGCCTTCGTGGCCATCTGGGGGCAGTCTTGGGGGCCTCTTGGGCTGCCTTGGGCTGTCGGAAGGCCGAAAAGAAGCGAATGCCAAAATCTTTCAAGCACCACAGGCTTTTTGAGCCCTCCTGGAGGCCCCTTGAGGTTTCTATTTGGCTTTCCGACGGCCCAAAAGGCCCCCAAGATTGACCCAAGATGGCTTCAAATGCCTCCAAGACGGCCCCAGGGCGGCTCAAGACGACTTCAAGACGGCTCCAAGAGGGCCTCCAAGTTCGCCCAATATGGTCCAAGATGGCACCCAAGACGGCTTAATAGGGTCCCAGATACCCCCAAGTCCGCCACAGCAGCCTCCAAGACGGTCCCAGAGGGCCCAAGAGGCCCCCAAGAGATTCTCCAGGAGGGCTCAAAGAGCCTGACGTCATAGATTGTCCTTCGGTTATTGAAAGATGTTGGCGTTCGCTTCTTTTCGGCGTTCCGACAATCCAAGACGGCCCAAGAGGCCCCCAACATTGCCCCAAGATGGCCTAAAAGGCTTCCAAGATGATCTTATGGCAGCTCAAGTAGCCTCCAAGACGGCTCCAAGATGGCCTCCAAGTTCGCCAAATAAGGTTCAAGATGGCCTCCAAGACGGCCCAAGAGGGTCCCAGATACTTCGAAGACCGCCAAAGAAGCTTCCAAGACGGTCCAATTCCAAGACATTAAGCTAGCGACTTCGTGCCCTCAGAAAATAAACGCGCTCTCCGTCCCCATGCCAAGCAGGTTGAATGGCCTTCGGCCCATCCCGCCACCGCGCTTGGGTTGTGGACCAGACTTATCAGTGATGCGTCTTCGGCTCTCTTCGGAGCGCTTTCCGGGGCCTGTTGGGAGCAGTTTGGGGGGCCTCTTGCGAGCCTTTTGGGTGCCTTTTGGTGGTTTCTTGGGCCTCTTGGGTGCCTTTCGGGGGCCTCTTGGGGCCTCCTGGGGCCCCACGAGGCCGAGGGCTCGACATGTCCGTTCGGGTTCCCCTAGCAGCTAGGCCCCCTCTTAGAGGCGTCTTTGGGCCCTGTTGGGCCGTTTTGGGCGCCTCTTGGGCCGTCTCGGTGCCCTCTTGGACCGTGGCCCTCTTGCGGGTATGTGGGGCCGTCTTGGGGCGATTCTAGGGGCCCCGTGGGCCGTCGTGGGGCGTCGGGAAGCCGAAAAAGCAACACCGCCAAAATGTTGTCTGCCTCTTGGGGCCATCTCGGGAGGCCTCTTGGAGGCCTTTTTGGGACGTCGCGGGAGCTTCTTGGGCCGTCCCAGGGCCTTCTTGTGTGTCTTGGACCGATCGCTCGGCGACTCGGGGCCGTCTTGGGAGCTTCTCGGGGCTCTCTAGGCCCGTCTTGGGGCCCTCTTGGGCCCGACAAGGTCACGCGAGAAGACGCGTCGAGCCCCCGACGAGACGCGCCAAGCCCTGGCAGATTTGGCAATTGGGCGCGGGTTCTTGGAAGACTCCTCAGAAGCGAGGATTGAGGCTTTGAGAATTGGACCCAGGACCTAAGGACACGCCCACTCCGCACCCAGCAGCACGGTGGAGGATACTTGATCATTCCATACTCGGGGTGCAGCCTATGCGTCGCACCTTGCACCTGGCGCAATCCATGCGAGCGGGGCGGGCGACCCTCTGGCCAGCGACCAACAGACCGCAATGACCAGGACCAGCGGGACTTGTGACCCGGGTGGCGGCGACAAGGAGATCGCAACAGTCAGGGCCAGCGACATTTGGGACCCGTTAGGCGGCAACCAAGGAAATCGCGACAACCAGGGACAGCGGGATTTGAGCCTCGATGAACGGCGACCAGGGCATATAAATAGACAAGCGAGAGCGCGCCCAAGTCGCCCGAACGCAAACGCTGAGAGGAGAAGGGGGCGAGGCGGGGAGGGGCCGACGACCGAGCCGCTATCGCGTCGGCCCGCCCTCCCGCATCCTCTTCACACGGTGCCTCTGCACAGCTAGGGTCCAGGGGTGGCCCGAGGGGCCCTTACTGGGCCGCTCGAGGGCCGCCACCTCGCCCGACTCCCCGACGCGACACGCACAGCGCGCGCAGAACGCCGCTGACCTCGGCCATCCGATGGCCGAGGTCGCGGAAGAAGGCCCAAGCCGCAGGGCCCCGCCCCCCAGAGCCCCACGCCCGAGGCCCACGGGGGTCCGACGGGGCCCCACCACACGACGGCCCAGGCCACGGGGCACGATCGGCCACCACCGCCGAGGCCGACCCCCCCCGAAGCAGAGCCCCCCGCCCCCAGAAGGCCAGGCTCTCCATCGGCGGGGGTCAGCGCCCAAGAGCCCCCACTGCCAGGCCCCACAGGAGCCTCCGCCGAGCCCTCGGGTTGAAGGGCAGACCCCTCAGGCAGACTGTCGGCCGCCTCCAGCGCCGCACGAGCCCCCTCGGACACAACCACCCCCCAATCATTGGGGCCCCGCCTAGAAACCCGATTCGCTTTCCAGAGGCCGAACGGGGCATGACGGCAACGGGCGGCAACGGAGGCAAGAGAGCGGAGCGCAGTCTCAATTCTGGTGAAAGGCGCCGCACTCCCGACATCGCCACGCTCACCCGGTCTTGCTGCGCCGGAGGGAGTGACCGCCAGGTCCAGCACTTGAGACGACAGGCGCGCACAGCTCGGGCCGGAGGGCTCTCGGTCTAGCAGCCTCCGACGACGACCCCGACGAGCACAGACCAAGCTCAACGAGTCGCCCCCCAGCCCAGGCCAAATAACCGAGAAATCTTGCGATTCCTTCAGGGCCAGCCTATACAGATCAGCCGCCCCGCGGCCGACCGAGTCGCGCGACGCCCCCAAGTTTGCAAAGAAATCGGCCCAGGCATCCCCTTGGACACAGCAAAAAGGGCCCCTGCTCAGGCCCGAGGCAAACAGCACCATCGAGGTCCTTATGGGCGGGGCACCAGTGCACTACATGGCGGGCCCCTCCCCGAGACTCAACTACAGCATGGATCTGCCCCCGCACTGGCGCTCGCTTGCCCGCTGAACTGGTGGCGACCGAACTCCATTCACGTGCTTCCTGGGCAAGGCCAAAGAGATCCGCGACAACTATCTCCACCGACGGTAACTTTTGCAACGCACGCAGCATCGCCACCCGCTCGGCTTCGCCAACTGTCTGGCTCGGCCCCGCAGGCGCGCAGCGGGGGCCCTGCGTTAGACATCTGGGCGAAGGCCCATTCGCAGCTGCGAATTTCTGGCTGATTCGACCACTTCCCCGAGCCGCCGTGAACACGACGTTGCATCTCTGGCTCGGGGGGTGCTCCAATCGCCCCACCAGGAGATCGGTGGGTCCCGAAGTGGCTGCACGCGAGGGCCCAGCAAAAGTGGCATGCCCACCGACAGCTCAAAACTGCGTGGATCTGGAACCCCTCCGCGCCCGCCTGGGCCGCGGGCCAAATACCATTTCGAATTTGAATTTGAACTTCTGCGATGGACACCTCCTCTTCTTCGTCTGGAAGCGTCTCCCGCAGCGAGGGGCGCTGCAAGAGAAGGCGGCCAACGGACTCGCATGGGGCCCCGCGCCCTCGACACTCGGGCGCGTACCCATCAGCATGCGAACGACCTTTCTGCCACCAGGGGCTGGCCCACAAGGATCGGATGACCCCAGCCGGTTTCGCGGTCTCGAGCGCGGCCCCTTCGGGGCCCGCCGAGGCTCGGACCCCGCGGGACCACAACTCGCAACCGACGGGGGCATCGGGAGAATGGGCATGGATCCTACGAATCTGCCACCTCTGGATGCCTGCACGCAGCAACTGAACCACACGATGAGGGCCGATGTGCAATAACGAGAACGACTCACCAAGGTCAGACCGCACAAGTAACGACGACTCCATCGACCCATCGACCCTCACCAATGACAGGCACGCGACCGCCATGGGCCCAGACGCGCGCTGCCACGTGAGCGTTATGCTCGCTGACCCGCCAGGGCCCTCCAAGCCCGCTCAAGCATTCCGAGCGCAACAGTCTGCATCCACACAACATGAGCATAGTGCTTAAAGGGGCCCAGGGTAACCTCGAAAATCGGATCGAACCAAGGGTCGGGCTGAGTCGCAAGGTAGACCGCAATGGACCCACACACACACACACACACACACACACACACGACCCTTGGCACCAACGAGAGCCCCCGCAGCCGCTCGGAGCCTACGGAGCTCGGTGTCAGTCGCGCCCGAAACTCCACAGCAGCGACTAGCCCATGGGAGCAAACCCGTTCTCCAGAGACGCGAAATGTTGTTCCTTGCCGCTTTGCGTAGGGGGAAAGTCCTACGCATCCGACTCCCCAGTTTGGCAAAGATGGCTCTCGTGATCGGTCTTCTCCGAACACGTTTTGACAGCTCGTGCCCGAGGTTGCGAATATTGCGCTTGATCTCAGGCTTAGCCCCGCTAGCCCAACGACGAGAGGCCTGACGGACCGCGCGGCTGCCAGCTACATGCCAGAGGCCGAATCCTGAAGCACAATACCTAACTGCATCACATCTGCCTTAAAGCTGGCCAGGGTAAACCCACCCACGCCGCCCACCCGCCCCCCCCCCCCCCCCCGACCCACCCACCCACTCACCCACTGCGTCTCGAGGTCGTCTACCAACGCTCTTGGCACGACATTACACAGCTTGACCCTGCGCACGGCGCGCAGCATGAGGAGGGCGAGGAGGAAGCGGAGTGGGAGCACCCAGCGAGGAGCCTTTGCCATGAGACAAAGGGCTCGGAATGTGAGGTGAAGGTTTTCAACACACGTGGTTGACGGTGGTACTCCAGCACCAACCATACCCGCCTCAGCAGGAAACCATGACGTCGAGCTTCGTTGAGCACCTCACCAGGACTGAGTTGTTCACAGCACTTCCAAGCGTCGACCGCAGCAGCCGCAGTATGCCAACCCAGCAACGACGCCATCTCTGCATACGCGTCGTGGGCGAATGCCGCAGCCGTCGAGCTCCGTCCAGCACCACTTACGCCCCAGACTTCGCTCATCTCGGTACTGACGATCCATTGCTTCGACATGACACTACGTGCACGTGCCCAAAGCCGAGCCAGGGAATTGACAAGCTGGGCAGCCTGACCAATGCGGTATATATTCGGTTGTCTGGCCAGCATCCCAAAAACTCACATCTGCCAAACAGCCGAGAAATGGCAACAAAACAAACATATGAGAGTTGACACAATATTCGTGGCGATACATTCGTCTGCCCAACAGCCGTGGTCTCCTTGAACTTCAGACACGCGGCACGCAGGAAATCGACCGTCATCCCTGGCAATTGATCCCGGTGGTGGAATTCCGAAAGCTTGTGAAATTGCGCGAGCCCGTGCTTGGCCCAAATACGCTTCCACTTGCTCATCTCTCGATCAACCAACTGCGGTGGGCTCGCCATGGCAGTCTGATCCAAGACTTCCTGCAGCACGTGTACACGGGTAAAACGGTGAGTTTTGTCGGTGCTTTTGTTTAGAGACTCGCGAGCCCACGCCTTCCAAGCCTTAGACTGTTCACGTTCAAAATTGAGCCGCGCATCATCCGCCAATTTCAAGAAACCCCCGTATACCCGCGAGCTGAATCACCCAGCCACACTTCGATACGACGCCTGGGGAACGCCTGCAGCTGAGGTGGGAGCAACAGTAGTAGGGACGATCGAACAACCTTGCAATAAAAGCGCTGTAGCTCTATGAAGACCTGCAAAAGCTACGTAGTCTGAGCAGTCGATACCGTGCACATCAGATTTGCCGCCATCAGGTTCTGGGCCTTGTCACAGAGCAACTGCCATGTATGCCGCCCGTTCTTCAACCATCTAGCTGCCACCTGCAACGCCGCCGTCTCCTTGCTTAGATACGTACGTCGCCGTGGTGGGCGCCACTCAAGTTTGGATAAAGAAAAGGCCACAGGCTGCCCCCGTCCAGCACGTGCAACACGCTCTCGTTGTGAGTGATCCCGTCTGTCAGAAAGCTCGCACTCCATGGCATGGACAATATGATCCCAAGCACGCTGAAGTCCTGCCTGGTCCTGCGCCGCGTCCACGCAACGGACAGTCACCTGCCATTCAACGTAACGAGGAAAACGTGCTCATCCCATCGGAGCCCTGGACCGCCAGCCGCGGGGCTCGCAAGGAACGCGCACCCAAGCTTCAACATCTTGCGCCAGGATGGAAATGGACGGGGAGGTGAGGGTACGCAGCCGCCCCCTGGTCCACATACGGTTGCGAAAGGACAATGCCAGCGGGAGCCCGGATTGGAGAGCGGCGACCCCGAACTCGCAACAACCAGGACCAGCAGGGCCCGTGACCTTGTCGGCAGCGACCAAGAAATCGCAACAACCAGGGACACCAGGATTTCTCATGGGCGGCGACCTGACAATTTCGACAACCAGGGCGAACCAGGACTTGTCATTCTATGGGCGGCGACCGTGGAATCGCAACGACCAAGAACACTAGGACCTGGGACCACGTGGGCGTCGTCCAGGATATTGCAAGAACAATGGCCAGCAGAAACTGGGATGGCATGGGCAGGACCTAGGAAATCGCAACAATTAGGGCGAGCAGGGCACGGCACCGTTTGGGCGGCGACAGGTAAATCGCAACAACCAGAGCCAGCGGCCAGGATTTTTGAGCGGCGGTTACGAAACTCACAGGAACTAGGGCGACCAGGACATGTGATTCCATGGACGGCGACTGGGAAATTGCACCAACCAAACAGAACCTAAAACCGCTGGACATGGTACCCTGCGGGTGGCGCCCAGGACATTCCAACAACCAAGGCAAGTGGAAAACAAGATTCCATGGGTAGCGACAAGGCATTTTCAACAACTAGGGCCAGCGGGACCTTACCCTTTGTTGGCGGCGACCGGGAAATCGCAACAGCCAGGGCCAGCGGCACTTAGGACTTACGAGCGGCGACTACCAAAGTCACAACAACAAGGGCGACCAGGACTTGTGGCTGATTGACCAGGAAACCAAAACAACCAAGGCTAGCGGGGGCCGGTAATCGATGGGCAGCCACCAGGAGATCGCAAGAAGCAGGGTTAGCGGGGAATGGTATATCATGGGCGGCGACCATGAAATCGCAACAGCCAGGGATTCGGGACCTTGCGGGCAGAGACAAGGACATTGCAAAAATGACGACCAGCGAGACCCCAGGCCCGATGCGCGGTGACCAGAAATGTGCATAACAATGATTGCGTATTTCTTGCACTTCGGCGGGGATTGTACGGCTTGATGCTTCAGTATGAACCCCAAACAGTAGTTTTGAACACTTCCGATGTGCGAGCTCCGCCATGCAAGCAATGAGGCACGATTGGGTGCCAGTCATAAGGCACTAGCGCGCATACTGCGAATTGTGACGTTCAGGGTCAGTGCCTTTCAGCACACGGCACAGCCCGTAAGTACAAGCAGAAACTGGGGAAACAAAACTATGGATCCCTTGATGAACTGGCAAACTATTTCTTAGCTCGTCTGAGCCCGTCCTGGGTCAGGCTAAAGGCGTGAACTAGAGGCCAGGCAGGCCGCGGTCGGACCCACCCCATGTGATTCAACATTGATGACCAAAACCTGAAACGTCAAAACCCCAAACGAAATACTCAGGCCTCGTCGCATCGGCTTCGTGTGGGTTGGGGGTGGGCTCTTTGTTGCTCTACTATACACCCGAGGGGCCTTCACGCACGCCTGTTGCTGCATCCGCGGTGGCGGATCTACGCAGGTCGTACGCATGAACATGGATTCACCAGTCAGTGGCTTTCTCTACGAGTGATTCGCATCGCACGGGTCCTGCGTTTCGCCCGCGCTCGCAAGGTGTGGGAGGTCATGCCGGAGCTCCTGACCTTCGTGGAGGGAATGGTGCTCGGTTTGCGAGCGGTGGCCACGAGTTTGCTCATGCTAGTTGGTGTCATTTATGTGTTCGGCATAACTTTCACGCAGCTGCTGGGGGACACCGAGGCAGGGAAAGGGTGCTTCGAGACTGTGCTGACGTCTATGCATTTTCTGTTCCTCACAGCACTTTGCAGCATCGACAAGAGTTTCATCATAAAAATGTTAGATGCAGGTTGGCTTTACTGGCTCCTCTGGTTATCATTCCTATTGATCGCCAATCTCACGATCATGAGGATGCTGACGGGCGTTATCTTGAATCAGACGAATGCTGTCAATGCCAAATGGAAAGACCAAAGCAAGAAGCTTGCCATGGAAAAGCAACTCGGGGAGACCCTTTCTCAACTGGATGCAGATAATAATGGAATTGTCACTGAGAGCGAGTTCACGCTGCTCTTCCAGAACCCATCTCTCCTCAATCAACTATCAAATTTGGATGTGGACCTTGAAACGTTTTCGGATGCGATGCTGGAGGATTGGCCAGCCGGAGATGCGTCGATCAGCTATATCGTCGATAAGGTTTTTACTTACCGCGGTTCCAACACAGCCACCTTTAGGGACGTGATCGATTCCCGGCGAGCCCAACAGAGGATGCATGCGAAGCAGACAAGAGTTCTCGAGGGCATTTTGCTTGGCGCGCAGACCGTGACGCGATGACGTGTTGAGCCCGAATTAGGGTTTTGCGGAACCGTCAGACGTGAGTACAGTCGCCGTCGTCGCTAAGCCCAGCATAGCGTCAAAGTAAGAATTTGGTGGCCCTCGTAGCTAGCAGCCATGAGGAATATAGACAAAAATCATCATCAGCAGCAGCGTCACCACAAGTTAACCATCGGGGGGGACATCGAATGGCCGTCGGCCCATCCCGCCACCGTGCCTGGGCTGTGGTTCAGAGGCCTCTTGAATGCAAATGAGGGTCTCTTGGGGTGCCTCTCGGGGGGACTCTTGGAGGGGACTTGGGAGCTTCAGAGGGGCAACTTGGGGGCATCTTGGGGGCCTCTTGGGGCGTCGTGGGGGAGCCTCGGGAGCCTCTGGGGAACTCTTGGGGCCATCTTGGGGCGGAAAGCTCGAAATGTCCGTTCGTGTTCCCCCTCGTTGGCCCCTCTTGGGGGCCTCTTGGGCCGTCTTGTGGGCCTCTTGGGCCGTTTGGGGGCCTTCCTGGGGCGTCTTGGGGTCCTCCTGGGCGCCTCCTGGGCAGTCCTGGGGCGCTATTTGGGGCTTCTGGGGCCGTCTTGGAGCGTCAAAAGCTTAAAATGGCGAGAAGGTTAAGATTCAAAAATCTAAGGATAATCATTAATTTTAGCCTCTCAGGGCCCTCTTCGGGGTACTCTTGGGCCCCCCTTGGAGTTTCTCGGGGGCCCCTTTGGCCGTCTACAAACCATCTTGAGGATCTGGGGGGCGATCCTGCAGCGACTCGATGCTCTCTTGTTCCGTCTTGGGACCCTCCTGGCTTCCAGAAGACGCACGCCACACACCCCAGAAGCTCCCGTAAATTCCCGGGAGCGCCCAGGAAACCGGGTGTTTGGGTCCTTAAGCATTCATATATTGGTTGCAGCAGCAGCACAGTTGGGAGCTTTAGGGTGCTCCAAGTCGTGCCAAGGGCACGGTGGAGCGTCGTCAAGCAAGAGGCCAAGTCGGCGCCGCCTACTCTTCAAGGCAACCGCATCATGTGTCTAGGCAGGGCCACAGATGCTCGCGCATGATTTTCCTTTCTCGGGCTCGGGGACAGCAAGTTCCGAGGATATTTCATTTCTCGAGGAATGGCGCTGCACGGCTCCAGTTTTGGACACGTCAACCACAGCCATTGTCACTGTCGCCGTCACCCGAGTCTGCGGCCTTGACGAGGGCACGGCGACGGCAGTGGCAGTGCCGAAATTCGCCTGGAGTTCAGCACGACATGAGGGTTTTAACCCGATTTGTATAGTTGCTATTCCAGGGGGACATGTGCTTAGAGGAGGCTGCAGCACCGCTCAACGATGTGAGTCGAGCCTTCAGGATGCACCCTTTCCCTTTTTGATACACTTCAGCTTTTGGCTTCGGCTTCAGCTTCATCTGTGGGTGCTCTTCAGTGCGTCTTCGAGCCTGATCACCCGAGTCGGTTCTTCCGCTCGTCGCACGGGTAGGGCCCACCCATCCCAAAACATGTCTCAAACCCGCATCCCATTTTCGGTGATCAACGCCTCTGCTGGCTTTCCGTCCGCGATCCCCACCGGGCGTCTAGCTAGGATATATGAATGTAATGCACCTGTGTGCCAGGCGCATGGACCTTGGTCGTCGCTCTATTGGAGAGGGTGCCGATCACAGGGTGCGTCAGACTTGCCACCGCCAGTCCGTGGCACGACCCTGGGAGAATGCTCCGCGGCGAGGCCGTCGCAGTGCCCGTATGGTCAGAGCCAGTGACCGCGCTGAAGAAATGGTTGCGTTCAGATCGTCCGCTTCGCTGGGCCCACGAATTCGACGCCCCGTGCTCGCAGAGTGAAGATCGAGAGGGACGATGACCGACAGCAGGTCCCTGCTCATGTTGGCAAGAACTCGCTGCCAGTTTCGAGGCCGGCATGTGGTCGGCTCAGTGGAGAGGCCGTCGGCCTTGCAGCCGCGGCCCAGTTCGGACTTGGAGCCAGCGGGGGGTCTGAGGTGGCCCAGCTCTGGTTACTGTCAGCAGGGAGGGCGGGGAGGTTCGAGGCGCGAGTTCGGAACTGTTTCTGTTGCCTTGTTCTGCCTCCAGGGCCATTACTCGGGCCCCGGGACCGTCCAAAACGGATCCGGGGCGAAAAGCTGCACCAGATGGACCAAGGCAGGGGTGCAGGAACCGATTTTGATTGGACTTTGCGTCATCCCCCCTCCTGACAGAGTTTCTGGAATCCCAACCATTGCAGACATCCTTGCCGCCTCCAATTTCAGACAGTCTCTCCAGTTGGGCACCGCTCCCCCACCTGGTGCTGACATCCCCCCCTTCTTCGCGCGCATCAACACCACGAGATGCCCTCGTTCGGGGAAGAAAAAGTTGCATAAGCATCCATGTTCTGCGTTCCGCGCGGATTCCTTGGATTGGCGCTGGCACCAGCCGGCGCGCCCCGCGCGCCAGAGAGGGGCCCAGCGCAGATCCAAGAAATCCGCGCGAACGTCCACAGTTTATGTTTATGCAGTTTTTGTCCTTCCTCTACCAGCGGGGGCGCTCGGGCGATGAGGCATTGACGGCCCTCCAGCCTGCGGCGATCCCAGATATCCAGCATCGTGTTTTTGTTCGCGGTGTGGCTCCCCGGGCACCAGCGTCTCATTCCCGAATTAGGTTTGCCTAAGGGGTTCTCATTTGATTACAGGTTGCTGCCTACTAATGTTACGTTGCCCGTTGCTTGGAGGTTCCCCCAGTTCCCCATCCCCAGTGCCTCCTATTGTTATTTTGCCCGCTTCTCGGAGGTTCCCCAGGTTCCCCGAGTTCCCCAGGTTCCCCAGGTTTCTTGGGTTCCCCAGGTTCCCTGCCTCTGGTGCCTCGTATTCTTATTGCGCCCGTTCCAAGCAATGCCAAACAACGCCAAGGAACACCAAGCATTGCGCCCGTGCAACCGGAAGCTTTCCCGTAATTGGGATCGCGCCAGGCTCATCCTGAGTGAGCGCCCCCCGAGGCCGAGAATCCTCAAAATGGTCCGCCGAGAATTTGGTCCCCCGGAAGTCTCTATCCCTCTCCCATGACCGGTTTCTCATCATGAGTCGTTCTTTGACGGTCCCGGGGCCCGGTAGGGGCGCCCAGAAGCCGCAAGTTGGAAAAAGTTGCCCGTCGTGATGTTTTCATGACGAAGAGGATCGGCGGCGCGCACAATGGGTTGGCGCGAGAGGGGTGGCCCTCTGAGAAGGCAGGGGCCCTGTCGAAAGCGCCTGGAGGCTTCTAAGAAGGCCATTGCTTTCTGAGAACCCTCCTCAGAAGGCCCCCCGGGGGGCCCCACACAACACAACACATGATGATGATGTCAAGCTTGTGATTGGGATAGCTCGTTTTGTAGGGTTCGCTGGGTGAGCTTTCGGCGACCACATCGCCTCTTCAGAGTGATATGAGATAAGACGGCTATAACCCTCCATCCTGCCCTCCTGCCAGCATTCGCGCGCAGGAGCAAGGAAGGGAGGAGAAAGGAAGGTGCTGCCTGACAGCATCGCGCCCCCCCTCGTGCGCGCAGCCGAAGAAAGAGGTGGCGTGTTTTGTTCAAAGGGATCGTGGCATTCCGGACCAAAAAATGTAGATGCACTGCTGTGACAGCACGATTCCTGCATGAATTGTGGAGTCTTGAGGAAGTCCCGAGCGAAATTGTTGCAGGGCCCCTGCCAGACCGGGCGGTCTCGGGCTCCCCGTCCCACTTTGTGGGATTACTCCGCGGTCCCTGTTCACCACCGCTGAAACCTCTTCGCGAAACGCGATCCGGGAAGAAGAGGTGGGGGGCCCTTGCACGGCACGCGGAGCGCGCGGCCACAGATTGGGAGAGCGTTCGGTCATGATTTGGTTGGTAACGGTCGTTACCTGGGCGGTTGCGGCTCTCGCATGTTCACCCCGCCCACGCTTCATTTTTACCGGGGGCCCACCCCCAGAGGGACAAGGGGTCATGATAATGACACGCTCGAGGATAGCCCGGATATTCCAGGGTCACGAATGCTCCACACTGGCTGCAGAAACGAGGGCCGCAAAATCCTCCTGGCACTCCTGAAGGGCATCCTGAGCCCGCCCACCCACCCACCCGGGCCTTGGGTAACGACCGTCACCCGAAGTGCATACAGATATATATATATATATATATATATATATATATATATACATACATACATACATACAGACATACAGACACACAGACATACAGACATACAGACATACAGACATACAGACATACATACATACATACATATACATACATATACACATATGCAAATGCATATGCATGTACAGGTACATGTATGTAAATGTATATAGATACACCTGTGTATACATATTTGTGTATGTATAATATGTTGCTATATATATACAGATACAAACATACATAGATACATGCATGCATGCATGCATGCATACATGCATACATCTCTATATACATATACACAAACATACATACAAGTATGTAAACATGTATAGATGTAGATAAACATATTGCAATGGCGTGCCATCGATTATTTGCTGCGTAGTGGAGAGCGGGGGGGGCCGCAGGCACTCACGCTCAAGCCTTTTTCCCAGCAAGCTGGGGTATCTGTCCAGGCGGCGAGCAGATTGTCAGCAGGGCTTCCGTGTGGATCCTGGGCGCAACCACAACCCTGCTGGCGGCCTGGCTGACGCGAGCACCGCCGGCGTGCCCGGCGGTGTCGTGCCCAAACCTCTCGCGCGGGGCGGTGCACTGCCAGGCGGCCGAAGAGCCGCTGACTTACCCGGCGCCCCCCGCGCCGCCTCCGCTGCCAGTGGATACACCCGCACTGGGGCCAGTGGAGCCGCCTCCGAACTCAGACTGGAGCTGGGCGGCGTTGCCGCTGAGCCACGGTGGTGGTTTCGATCCAGCTTCGGCGCGGGCTCCTCGGGATCGCGAAAGGCCGCCACAGTGCCACCACCGGGCGGCGTCCTGCGCTGGGCATAGGTGCTGTATCGAGGCGAGCAGCTTACGCACCAGCGGAGACTCTGGGGCAGATTGGCGAGTCCTCCAGTGGGGGATCTGCTGATTTCAACTGCCGACCATGACGTATACGAGGAGAGCTACGGGCAGGGGAACCCCGACATCGTCGCCGTGGTCTTCTGCCCGACGCGTCAGGCGGCGCAGGGCGTGGCCGCGAACTTGCTGCACCGCCTCCGTCGCGCGCCGAACGCGAGGGAGACGCTCGCCATCCAGGACGCCTTCGTGCAAATCGCGGACCAGCTTTATCTGGACCGAGAACGGGCAGGTGGCCGACCGCGCACGCCCCTGGCAGGAGGCTCCTACCTGGAGTTCGACTTCGCTGCGGCTGACCCTGGGCCTGGTGCCCCCGGCGCTGGGGACATCATGCCAGCGGCAGGAGCCGGCGCTCCGGGCGCCGCACTGGCGGCGGCCCTGGCGGGCGTGGCAGCGCTTGGCGGGCCCGTGGCCCCAGCGCCCGCCGCGGTGGTCCCGGCGGCTGTGGCTCCAGGTGGCGGCGCCCCAGCGGGCGCTGCAGTGGTTGCGGCTGCGGGCGCCCCTGCCGGCGCCGCCGCTGCGCCGCCGTCCGCCGGATCTCGGTGCACCGCTGAGCGGAGAGCCGGGCCGACGTCAGGCTGGTTGGCACGCCGCGCCGGTCGGATGGTTCTCGGCCGCGGCTTGCGTCGACAGGGAGCGCGGCGGCCCGGTCGAGCACTACAACAGCTTCGTGCCGTTCTACCACCTCACGAAGACGATTGCGGGGTCGCCCACTACGAGAACATCATGAAGATGATCGAGCACTTCGCCTGCTGGGACCTGGTGAACCTCCCAGACCTCGTCGGGGTTGAGCTGGCGATTCGGATCTACTCGATGGAGTTCGAGGCGCAGCATGGCACCAACAAGGACGGCAACGAGGGGGAGGGCAAGAAGAAGGGCCGAGGACGAGAGGTGATGGACTCCACCGCTTCGGCATCACGGATGAGGCGACGGTGTTCGCAGGAGCGGCCAAGGAGGACGGCCGCTCCATGACCTGCCCGCCTTTGTTGGAGCACGTCTCCAAGCAAGCGGGGCGCGACGCTGGACCTGAAGCAGAACAGGATGGCCCGCGAAGAGCGCCGCGCTCTGTCATCATGAGCGACACGGACGGCCCCTGGGCACCCCTCGCCCAGCAGTCAGCCAGGCCGAGAGAGAGAGGGGGCGCCCCCGGGCATCGCGGGCGCAGCTGATCTACCTGCACATGAGGCATCCTTCTCCAGCGCCGAGCTTCGCCAACGCGATCTCTTTCCTGTCTTCCTCACCTGGCCTCCGTGGCCTCGCCCCCTACACCTACCCCGCCATCGAGGTCAGCGCGAAGGCGCCTTGAGGCGGGCCCACGCCCACGACGCGGTCGACGAGATGACCGACGCACTGAACAAGCTGCGGGGTTGCCCGCCCGCGGCGCGCCACCAAGCACCCGTCGGCACTCCGGCGCTTGCCGTTGGCCGCGCCCTGGCACGCGAGGAGCTGCGCCAGGCCGCCTCGAGGTTCGGCCCGTGCCCCGAGGACCCAGACGGTCCAGAAGCCCTTGAGGAGCTCCGGATCTCTCAATCATACGACGGCGATGCCACGTTGGTTGCCCCGGCGAGCATCGACGCCGTCGACTCCATCCCCTTACCTGCCGCGGGCAGCTGTTCTACCGCCATAAAGCCCATAGATGAGATGGCAGGCCAGAACATCGCTCATCGCTTGAAAGAGATCGACTCCTGCCCCGACAGCTGGGGACGGAGCGCGCCGGGAAGGCAGGTCCGAAACGTCTCCACGTACCCTGCCCTTCGCAACCCGCGCCTCTATGCGATGGTGGTTCGGCGGCATATGAACGCCGGGCTCGTGGACCTCCACGGCTCGGCGGAGTGCCACACGGGCATATTCATCGCGCGCAAGAAGAGCGGGCCGCTGCGAATGACACCGGACTGCCGTCACGCGTCGCTCAGGTCTGCCCCAGCGGACCCCGCGGAGCTGGCGCCTGGTTCAGCGTTCGCGCAGATCTCGGCCGACGGCGACGAGCCCATCAGCATCGGCGGCGTTGACATCTCCGACGCCCTCTACCAGACCGAGGCCCCGAAGTGACTGCGCCGCTTCTTCGGGCTGCCCAAGTTGAGGGCCGGCGACCTTGGGCTGGAGCAGCTGTCAGACGGGACGGTCGCGCGGCCATCGCCCTGGGCGGCGCCGCGCTTCCAGGGCCCACCGATGGGCTGGAGTATCAGCCTGCGGAAATGCCGGAACTTGAACGAGGCAGAGACCGCTCGAGCTCTTTCCGGCCATTTTGGCCGTCGACGCGCGGACCGTCGGCCCGCGCCCAATTTGCGGGAAGTGGCGACGCGCGCGGTCTACGTCGACAATTTCATCGCCCTGTCGCACAGGCTGGATGAGGTCAGGGGCGCAGCCTCCAGCACGCAGAAGCAGCCGGTGGCTTCGGACCCGGCCTCGCACCCCGCGGAGGCCCCGGTCGGCGGAGACACGCCGGGCTGGCACTTCGACGAGGACAGGCCTGCGATCGGCCTCAGTGTCCGGCTGCGTCGGTGGCTCCGCCCGGGCATCGGCGAGTTGCTCAAGCGTGGCTGGTGCGGCGGGCTCACCATGGTGAAGGTGATCTCGCACTTCGCGTCGAGGGCGTCAAGTCGCCGCGAACCGCCGAGCTGCCCGGGGGCCGCGCGCGGCTTCATGGGCGACGGCGGCCGCGAGTGGCGGCGGCTGACTCCGGCAGCGAGGCGGGAGCTGACCTGGCGCCGCTCTTTGCTGCCCCCTCGTCGCCCGTCGCGTCTGGCGCGGACGCCTCGCTGCGGGGCGCGGAAGCGACGGAGAAGACCATCACATCTGACCAAGCTCGTCGTCTGTAGATCTTCAGTGCGCGATGGAGATTCAGCCGCGACGGGGAGCAGCACGTCGCCCCTCGAGACCAGGCATTGATTCGGGAGAGCAAGCCAGCCGAGCGCACCACTGTGAGTGTCGCTGTAATCGGTGGGAAAATAGACCCCCGGCCGCATATTCTCGGGCGCGCGCTGGCGCTTCTCAAGACGCCATGCGACCAGGCGGCGCTCGGCCAAGAGTCACCACTACGCCGCGTTCGAAGCGAGCCTCGTCTCAGCCCCATCGCGATCCAGCAGCCGTAGCAGCAGCCACGGGGCAGCAGATTCCGTTCTGGGTCGAGCCGAGGCCGCCAGGAGACCAGGGAGATACCACTTTCGAGGAGGTTCGGGAGGACGTCTGGGCGGAAGGATGGCATCGGGCCTATCGACACCATGGAGCAGGAGGGTGGCACAAGTGGCACTGGATGGGGAGAGCCTTAATTAATCTTATGCTTGGAACACCGGTTGCGAACAGCTCGGAACTTCCACCACGCATCTTGAACGACTCCATGGCCCTGGTGTTAGCCCCCCTGGTTGGCGGGTCCTCGTCGCCACCATTTCTGCCCCGCCAAGCCGCGAGACCGCCTTGGGCGCTGCGACGTCGGCGCCGCTGACGATGGCGGCCCTCGGCTTCAGGGCGGCCCCTGCCAGGCCGACGTCGCGGGTCCGCAAGCGGCCAGCGGCGGCCCCGACTGTTGCAGGGTCTCGCCACGCGCGGCGCGGGCCTCGCGCGGCAGCGGGGGCTGTGGCGGGCACGGCCGAGAGCGACCGCCGGTCGGAAAGGCGGCAGAAAAGGGCGAGGCGCCCCCCTCCCCTCCCGGCCTCGGCCCCCCGCCGGGGCTCGACCTTCTTGGAGGAGCAGTCTGTGGGGGGTGCGACCAGGGCGGACTACGAGCGCCGCTATGCAGCCCTCAGCCGATGGGCCCACCGGCGGGGCCGCTCGCTGGCGACGCCAGCGAACGTGGACAAGGCGCTGGCGCCGTTCCTTCGCGAGGAGTGCTTGGACGGGGGCGAGAGCAGCGACGCGCGGGAGCTGACTGCGGCCTTCGCCTTCGCCCGCCTGGACCTGGGCCGCGCGAGGGGCGCCTGCCGCGGGCGGCCCGCGCGGCGAAGGGCCGGTCGCGCCCGGCGCCGCAGCGGTCGCGGCTTCGGCCCCCACGGCCCGCGGCGCGCCCGATTATCGAGGCCGCGCGCAACCGCGGCCCGGTGGTCTACGCGCGGCTAACGGCCCTCACGCTCGGCCTGCGCCGGAGGCCGCGGGAGGCGCTGGACCGCAGCTCATCCCGCCAGGGTTCACCACCGCCACGACCGTGCACAGCCGGCGCGCGGTCCTCCCTGTTCGAGAGGCAGACCCCGTCCAAGACCGGCGCGTCGACGAGAGCCTGCTGGCGGTTTCACCGTGCCCCCCATGGATGGCGAACCTCGTCCAGGAGCTGCGCCGCCGAGCGCCCGTCGGCCGCCGCCTGTTCCCGGTGACCCACACGCAGTGGAACGACCACTTCAAGGCCGCGGTCGCCGACCTCGGCCTGCAGGGGCTGCGCAACCCGACCTTGCACCAGCTCAGGCACGGCGGAGCCGGCCACGAGCTGCACGCGGTCGCGCCACGCGGCCGCCCGGCCGCCCTGCGGCGCCACGCCAAGGGCGGCCGGGCGCAGGAGCAGCTTCATCGGCAGCCAAGCGCCCTGCAGCTCCGGGCCGAGCAGGCGTTCAGCAGGATTGGCGCCACCCTGTCGGCCAGCTTGCAGCGCGGGCGAAGCGTGCCAAGGCGGGCGTCTTCCTGGAGGTCAGCAGTGGATTCAGGCGGACGTCTGCTGCCTGGCGGCTGCGGTTCAAGTCGCAGCACGAGGCCTTCGAGATCGACATCCGCCATGATGCGCAGAGCGACCTCCTCCTGAGGCGGGTCAGGCAGCTGGCGCGGGGCTGGGCGCGGGGTAGGCTCATCGCCGCGATCTGGATCGCCGCGCCTAGCCACTCCCTGAGACGCGCCCGCAGTCGGCCCAACGGGCCGCCGCTTCTGCGGACACGGCAATATCCTCTCGGGCTGCCAGGCTTGTCTCCGAGTGATCATATCAAAGCTGGGAGAGGAAATGTCATAGCCGCAATCAGTTGCTTTCTCTTCTTGCTCGCCCGCAGTCTGAACATCCCAGTCGCGATTGAGAAGCCGAGCGCGTCTTGGCTCTGGCAGCTTCCAGGCGCGCTGAGTCGCATCAGATTTCATTACACTCGAGTCGTGGACTTTAATTGCTGCGCGTTTGCCACCCCGGGCGAAAGCGCACCCGGCCACTCTAACGCCACCTCAACCTCGATCCCCTGGCCCCCTGTAAATGCTCGGGTCGAGGAGTCTGCGCCTTTGGCCGCCGCCCCCATCAGGTCCTCGAGGGCAAAGATGCTTCAGGTATCGTCTGGGCGCACATGGCAGATCCGCACCCCAAAGGGTTGCGCCATCTTGTAGCTCGGCGTTTTCAACAGGTTCTGCGCGACCATACCTTTCGAAGCCTGGACAGACTTCCTGGCCAAAGGCCAAGAATAAAAATTCGCGTTCGCTCGAGCGCGTAAGTTTCGGACCGCGACAGTCTCGGAACGCGTCTTCCTTGGTCGAGGCGCCTCGCCCAGCCAATGTTGCACGGGGCTCCGGGTCGAGTCATCACGCAGATTTGCGAACGCAAAACATGTCTGGCCCTCGGTGGCCCCCCCAGCTAGAACAGTCTGCAACGGCGCGCCATAGATATTTTGCCACGTGGTGGAGAGCGGGAGGGGGCCGCGGGCACTCGCGCTCAAGCCTCCTACCCTCGGCGCGCCCCCATCCCATTTTCAGCACGAGCGTTGTCCGAAAGTCGAGGTGGCCCGCCCAGTCAGTCAATGTTGCACGGAGCCCCAGGTCGAGTCATCACACAGAGTTGCGGATGCAACACAAATCCGGCTCTCGGTAGTCCCCCCAGCTATGCGGATTGTTGTGGTTGGTGTTGGTGTGGTTGGTGTTGTTGTTGTTGTTGTTGAATTCTCACTACTGAAGAATAAGTATCGTTGATCCCCCCAGTGACCATTGCGTTTTTCAAGTGAAGTGCTTCCCCTGGGGCTCGCACCCTGTTTTTTCGTTTCATCTGGGAAAGTCACTAGGGTCCAACTGCGCTGCTGGCCCCCGGATGATGACACCACCAACAACAACAACAACACCAACAACAACGGCTCCCGCCGGAGATTTCCTAGCAATGTAGCAAGGACCCCCGCTCCCGCTTCGTATTTTACTCAGGAATCGCGCTCTCGCTCAGGACTTCCTTACAATGTATCATGGAATCGTTTTTCGGCGATGTTGAGTCGGGCTCTCGCTGCAGACTTCCTTGCACTCAAGAATCGCGCTCTTGCAGTGGAGCTCCCCGCAATTTATTCAAGCGCCGCGCACCCGACGCTCAGGCACCCAGGAGTCGCGCTCACGCTTAGGATTCCCTCACGGCTCACTTAGGAATCGGGGTCTCGCTGCCCGTCGTCGTTCAACCCCTTCGTGGCCCCCTCGTTGCCCTTTGTGGACACATTGCAGCCTTTCGTGGCCCGCATCGCTGCCCTTCGTGGCCCCGTTGCACCCCTTCGTGGCCCCCTCGCTGCCCTTCGTGGCCCCGTTGCAGCCCTTCGTGACCCCCATCGCTGCCCTTCGTGGCCCCGTTGCACCCCTTCGTGGCCCCCTCGCTGCCCTCTGCGGCCCCGTTACAGCCTTTCGTGACCCCCTCGCTGCCCTTCGCGGCCCCGTTGTAGCCGTTCGTGGCCCCCTCGCTGCCCTTCGTGGCCCCGTTGTGGCCCTTCGTGGCCCCCTCGCTGCCCTTCGTGGCCCCGTTGCAGTCTTTCGTGGCCCCCTCTTTTCCCTCCGCGGCCCCATTGTAGCCCTCCGTAGCCCCCTCGCTGCCCTTCGTGGCCCCGCTGCAG